>JAKGSA010000318.1:97064-220828 GCA_033558755.1 Philaethria dido | reverse complement strand
AATGAGATATTTAATCCTGTCAGCAGATAATTGGGAGTAAAACCAGTCGAGCTTTTTATAGTATTGTTGTAGTCCTTTACACATTCTTCTGCAACCTGAGGCCATAATTTTTTTTGTTTTCAAAAATTTTGCATCTTATTCTATTTACCAAAGTCCGATTTGTTCTCTTATTTCTAACCATTAGAAAATGCACAATCCACTGCTGTAAAAATCATTGTTATTCTCTGTTAATTTAAATATTGCTTGAACTGTGCTGGATACTGATCTGTTAATATTAACTTAATATTTCCATATTTTTCAAACTTTTTAATTAAAGTTATAAAATCTTTTGCAACTTGAGTCCTTGAAGTTATATAAACAAATCTAGTAAAATGATCTACAGCCAAATGTAAATATTTCTTTGTACTAATATTACTTAAAACCTCCTATTGTGTTAATAGACACTATTTCAAAAGGTTCACTTGCTGGACCAAGTTGAGACAAAGGAGCCCTAAAACAACCTAATCTTGACTTATTTTTAATACATACCTCACAAGATCTACAAATCAATTTAATATGCTTATACATATTTTTAAAATAAAATTTCTGTCCAAATGTTAATATCAACTGTTTAGTACCAATATGTCCTTGATCTATATGAATATCTTTAATAAGAATTGTTCCAAAATCTTCAGTAATCCATATTTTCTCTCTATTATTTAAAAAATTATAAATTATATCATTTTTTAAAATACATTTGTTATCTATTTTTAATAATTTTTGATTTTATTTAATATGTTCTAATTTTAATAAATTTGAAGTCTTGATCACAGAATTATTCTCTGAAATTTCATGGGAATCCACCACCGGATTTTTAGATAAACAGTCAGCTTTAATATTATCTTTTCCAGAATTATAAACTATTTCAAAATCAAACTGAGAAATATAATTTAAAATCTGCAGCAGTTCCAAGTCATTACTCTTTTTAATATTAAAATTTTCCAAAGGTCTATGGTCAATGAAAATAAGAAATTTCTTACCAATAAAATAAAATAAAATTTATTAGGAACAAATAGGGCTTATTACATGGTAACAGAAGATACGTTGACAACTGCTAAAGTTGGAAACTGCAGCGCAGCGTCAACGCCCACTTATTAGAGTTCACATTTTTGCTCCAAAATAAACAAATATAGTGACAATATTACAAGAAAAAATACAAAGGTTCAAAATAAAAAGAAAATTAAATTATAAAAAACAAATTTTAAGGAAAAGCTCATGTGAATTAAATAATATTGCCAATACAAAATAGCTTCGCTTTTCGCTTTTTTAGTCTTTTGAGTTTTATTTAATTTCCTTGAAAAGAAAAACACTGATTTTAAAGAATTATCCTCTTGTGGCTGCTTCAAAATTGCCCCTTACCCCTTACCTTCAACACTAGCATCAGTGAAAATATAAATTGGAGCCTCTGGGTCAAAGATTGCCAAAGCAGGAACTGAACATAAATATTCTTTTTTCAATGTAAATCTCTTCTCTATCTCTTCGCATTCTTAAGACCAATCAAAAACAATATCTTTCTCAACAAATTCCTCAAAGGATCCAGCAAAACAAAATGATTCGGAATAAACTCTAAATAAAAATTTACTTTTCTCAAAAACTGTCTTAATTGTTTCCTTGTTTGAGGCACAGGAATTTTTTGAATAGCTTCCAAATTATCATTCATTGGCCTAATTGAAATTTCAAACCAATTTCACATGATTCAAATGCTCTTCATAATTCTTAGTTTTTCTAAGAATTATTATAAGAATATCATCTATATATTTTACTGCAAAAGAAACCAATTTATTTTTAATTACACCTGCTAAAACCCTCTGAAAAATTGCAGGAGCAGACTTCAAACCAAATGGTAAACAATTCCTCTGCCAATGACCATGATGTGTAACAAAAGCCAACTTATATCTATCTTTCATACGCACTGGAATCGACCAAAAAATTACAATTCCTGGCACGAACAGTCAGATCATCTATTCTAGGAAAAGGCTGACTTTCTGGCATATAATATACGTAAATAAAACAATTGAGTTCTCAATAAGTATTGTATTCGCATTGTAGCATAAACCTGTACTGACTTGTCATACACAATGCCAACATACCCACTTAATTCACCTTATTTTCAAAGAAAGCAAATAAGTACCTACTAACTAAATAACAATCTTTGACCATCAATTCACTACGCTATTTATATATGACATACCTCCCCAACAAGATGACTTTACACAAATCTAAAAATTAACACAAACAAGTATTTAAATTCTAACATAATTAAAGTTACACATGAGATATTAATAATAGTTTTAGTAATGAATGTCTTCTGTCGTTCGCGGCCTTTGTTACGGTGATTTAGCACGGACACTAAACTTATTTTTAATCTTTACTGTACTATCAGAGGTAGAAGGAATGCCTAACATTTCAGCCCATTCTGTAGCATCCGGTATAGCAATAATCTCTTCAGCATCTTGATTGCTTTCTTCTTTGTTATCAGTGATATCGTCCATATCCTCATCTACATTCTCAGTGCTCACCTTTGGTGATGCACATTCACTATTTTTCTCCTCTTCCTCAGTTTGAGTTGCCGCAGGTGTCATTCTTATTAGCTGATCAATATGTCGATTAACAATCATCCGTCACTGGTTTTAACTTTGTAGCTAGAAGGACCTACCTTTTCATTGATTATACCAGGTAGCCACCTTGGACCAGTCTTGTTATAACTTCTATACATAATATTTTGATTTACGTTAGTTTGTCGCGATTTCTTTTGATTATTATTATAAATTTCTTGCTCATTTTTAAAATTACGTAAATTATCGGGATGCAAAGTATCTAACAAAGTACGCAGACGCCTCTTCATTAACAACTCTGATGGACTCTTTCCTGTTGTTGTGCATGGTGTACTTCTAAGTGCTAGCAACAAATTAGGCATTCTAACATCCTATGATAAACCATCCATTTTATTTAGTTTATCTTTTATTGTTTGAACCATACGCTCAGCTAACCCATTAGTAGCTGGGTGGTATGGTGCTGTAGTCACGTGTCTAATCAAAATTTTTTGAAGGCAAATAATGCCTTCAAAAAATTTTGCATTTCGTTTGATTTTTTTTTTTTTTTTTTTTTTATGGATAACGGATGGCAAACGAGCAGAAGGACCACCTGATGGTAAGTGGATACCTTCGTCCATGAACATCTACAACACCAGAGATGTTGTAGATGCGTTGCCAACCTAGAGGACACTGATGGAAGGGGGGACAATGTAGTAGTCCACTATCGGAACCACCACATTTTAGGGAAAGGATGGGTGGGAAAGGGGAAACCTGGCTTACATGCCATCGAACCGGAACACATCATACGATATTTGGCGGTTCGTCTTTGACATGATAGTGGTCGCGAGCCAGACGGAGAACGAACCTCCTACCACCAAACAAAGGAAGTTCCATTGTCTGATACTAAGACTTCACACAAGCCGTGAGTTGCAAACACTGATCTCAATAACCTAATAGCCGTTGCAGTAGTAGTGTTATTTGTCAAAAACACTTCAGGCCATCTAGAGTACACATCAACCATGATCAAGAAATATTTGTTGTGAAAACGTCCAGCCCAGTCAATGTGAATTCTGGACCACGACCGGGTAGGTGTAATCCACTCATGAATTGTCTTAGGTGGCATGTGTCGGTTTTCTAAGCATTTTGAGCAGCTGCCTATCAATAATTCAATATCTTTATTGAGCCCTGGCCACCACACATAACTGCGAGCAACTGCTTTCGTTTGTACTACTCCCGTGTGTGCTTTATGTAAAATTTGTAAAACATGTTGTCTTAATGCACTAGGTATAAATACCCGACAACCAAGAAGTATGCAATCATCTTGTAGTGACAGTTCAAATCTATGTAACCAAAATGGGCGAAGATACTTGTCACTCATTTTTGTCGGCCATCCACATTTTATATAGTGCACCACTTGGCACAAAGTTTTATTCTTGTTTCGTTGCTAAAGCAACGCGCTTGGCATCGTAAGGAAAGTCAGCTGGTGTTTCAGCCATTAATAAAATTTCACACAATTGCTGTTCAGGCTCTTCTGCAACCGGCTGTGGCCATCTACTGAGACTATCAGCCCAACCTATCTGAGAACCAGGTTTGTACACAATTTTATAATTATGCGAAGTCAATGCAATAGCAATTCTGGTCAGCCGAGGCGACAGTATAGTTGGCATTCCATTCTTAGGATCGAAGATACCAAGTAAAGGCTTATGATCTGTAACTATAAGGAAACGTCTAGCCATCAGGTAATTATGGAATTTAGTTATTCCAAACATAATAGCTGCAGCCTCTTTATCAAGCTGTGAATAACGTCGCTCGTGTGAATGCAGTGTTCTAGATGCCATTGCTATCGGACGTTCTACCCTATCCTCCATTTCCTGTGACAACACTGCTCCAACTCGATACTCTGAACTGTCACAATCACTTGTGACTTGTGACATACTCACGTATCAAAGGTTTGTTTACATCGTAATGTACTAAAGTTATGTGGACAGTAAGCAAACGCTTAGCTGTCTCGAATGCACTCTGTTCTATTTCTGTCCATTTCCAAATATTTTTTGCGTATAATAGACGATGTAAAGGCTCTAGTATAATAGCTTTGTGTGGGACAAAACGTTCATAAAAATTGTAAAGACCAAGAAATGCTTGCAGCTCTTTCTTATTTTTAGTAGCAAGCGTCTTCAAAATTGATTCTACTTTACTAGGCGCTGGATGTATGCCTTCTCTATCGATAATAAATCCAAGAAATTCTACTTTCTCTTGAGCGAATTTACATTTACTTTTATTTAAGCGAAGTCCAGCTTTTTCTATTCTGTTGAGTACCACGTCTAGCCTTTCCCGCATTTCTAACATTGATCTACCACTAATTATAATATCATCAATTAATACCGCTACACCTGGAATACCTGCCAGTAACGAAGTCATTAGTCGTTGAAATATTCCGGGAGAATAGTTCCGGGGGAGTGTATAGGCCCTTACAAGTATTCAAGGTAAGTAGTTTTGATGTATTATATATCCACAACTACTTGAGTATATGCTCTGTTTAAATCTAAGGTTGTAAAGAATTTTCCACCAGCGACTGTGGCGAAAACTTCATTAGCCGTCGGCATTGGGTACGTGTCAATATATATCAGAAGCTAATAGAATATTACAATAAAATAATAAACTTAAAACTAACCTGAATCGATACAATTGTCAATAGCAAACCCTTATAAACAACTTCACCATAACAACACTCACTCTAAATCAAAAGTCAATACTACAAGCTTTCAGCACATATATATTTGTGTATATACATATTTATTATATATAAATTATGAATATATAATTGTATAGTCTATTTATGTATTATTTTTCTTTTTTTTTTATTTATTTAATATTTTTGTATATGTGTATATTTGTATATAGGTATGGTATATTATATATTTAATATGTTTACATATAGTCCATTGGATGTCTATTTTTTTATTATTGTTTGCTTTTTTTTTTCTTTTTTGTACTTTAATCCCGCCTATAACATACTCATCCACTTCCACAGGTTGACTGGAAGAGATCTCTTTCAGGGATAAGTCCACCTTTGGAAACTAAAAAATGTATTTACTTTTTCTCATGTATTTTAAGTACAATAAAAAATATATATTATGTTTACAGTATTTACATTATGTTTACAACTGTGTTGAATTCCAAGGCGGATACGGTGCTCGGATCCTAAACACACTACGAAAATTGGAAGGATCAGACGTGGAGTTTCCGCTCGTCGTAGGACGGGACTTCGTGGGCGAGGTGGAGGCGGCGGGCGCGACCTCGCGGCTGCGGCGCGGACAGCGCGTGTGGGGGGTGGTGCCGCCGCACCGCGCCGGCGCGCACGCGCAGTACGTGCTCGTCAAAGACCGCTGGGTAATTATGTGATGTACTAGGACTCGTCAATTTGAACGCCTTTTTATATGCTATGTATGTAACGCGAGGCAATGTACACGACCGTCAGGCTGGTCCGGCGCCGAGCACGCTGAGCGACCTGCAGGCGGGCGGCGCACTGTACGCGGCGCTGACGGCGTGCGCGGCGTTGCGTGTGGCGGCGCTGGGCGCGGGGAGCGCGCGGGGCAAACGCGTGCTGCTTCTGGGACTGGGCGGCGTCGGGCACTTCGCGTTGCAGCTGCTCGTACAGCGCGGAACGCACGTCGTGGTGGGCTGCTCCGGCGAGCTGCGCGAGCGCGCCGCGGCGCTGGGCGCAGTCGTCACGCTAGATCGCCACTCGCCCGACTACGACCGTCTCCTCGAGGAGGCCGGCCCGTAAGTTTGACTGTTTGTTTGTAAGTACATTTGTATTTACTGTTTTGGCAACTCCTATTTTATGTTTAGTCCAGTGGCAACATTAAGTTGTTAGTTTGTTCCTACAATGGCCGTTCTATGTATGATGTATAAAATGTGATTTTTCTAAATAAATATATTTATAAAAAGACAATTATTTGCCAAGATAATGATTCATCATTCATCTAGTATCCTAACATGACTAAAGCGGTGTGGCTCGCCGCGTGGAGTGGCGCGTTAGCTGACTCCCGTCGCCGTGTTCGTAGGTATGAGGTGATCCTGGACTGTGCGGGTGTGGGCGGGGCGGAGGCGGGCGCGCGGCGCTGGCGGTTCGCGCGCTACGTGACGCTGAGCTCGCCACTGTTGCGCGAGACGGACGCGCGCGGGCTGGCGGGCGGCGCGCTGTGGGCGGCGGCGACGCTGGCGCGGCAGTGCGCGGCGGCGGCGACGACGCGCGCCCCCGCCGCCCCCGCCGCCCCCACCACCCCCGCGTGCCGCGCGCCTCCGCACGTGCGCTGGGCTTACTTCGTGCCGTCCGCGACGGATATCGAGATGCTGCGGCGCCTCGCTGAGCGCGGACAGGTGGGTGTCGACGATGTCGGTGGTGCGCGGGACGGGGCGGTCGCCCTACTGATGCAGTTATACGTGTATTAGGCATTTTGACATTTTGGCTATATCGGTTACATATCGGATGTGAAGTTTTCATATCCGATATCCAAACCGTTTTCAGATATCGATATGGTTAATAAAAACATATCCAAAAACTAAACTCATTTCATATTATCATTTTCAGTTCAGCTAGGCTAGGCTTTAAACGACATCTTCGTTCGCTAATAATAAGCCCCATTTTTGAAAAAAACCCTTTCACATGGAACTGATGTCGCCACTATGTTGCATTCACCACAATTCACTTGGCTTACGAGACATTTTTAAAGTTTATTAACAAAAAAAACAAAAATAAACTAAAACTGTTTTACTATATGTACAATTATTGTCTTAATTAAATAGATTTTGCGATGTTTATATACACAATTACACAATACATAAGAAGCTACAAAGAAACTAAAACTATTCTAATTTGACTATTACGCGTATTGAAAAAGATTAAATAATAATAATAATAAAAACAATAACAATTGGAGACGCGACGTTGCCAACGTCAAGGACACAACTATATACAAAAAAATCACAATAGAAATTCAAAATGACTTCAACTTAAATACTGTTAAAAACAAAGTTATGCAAATTGATACCTTAATTACATATAAATATAAACTAATATTGTCATGAATGATGACATTTACAACATCAGTTCCCATTTATAAAATGCTAATATTTTCATAATATTTAACTATACGAATAATGCAACAATTTAAATATAAATTATTATATATTTTTATAATTGTTTATTACTTAGGGATAAAAAAGTAACTATAAATAAGTAACTCACACATGTAAATCAATTCGCCCTATCTTTTTTTTACACATTATGAAGTATGATAGTAAGAAAGAGATGCCATGATTTTGAAGAAAGATCAGTTGCGTTTCGATAGTTTTCGTTATGATATAGTTTTCATATCATCGTCGAGTTGTCGTTACGTTTTGTGTGTAGTTTTTTGATATATGTGATAATTTAGATATCGATATGATATGATATAAGAGTCAAAACCGTTTTTAGTAACGTTTTGATATATCGGTGTCATCCCTAGCGTGTATGTTGCAGCTGCAGGTGTCGGTGGAGCGCGCGTACGGGTGGCGCGACGGCGCGGCGGCGTACGAGCGCGCGGCGCGGGGGGGAGCGCGGGGAAAACTGCTGCTCGACTTCTCCGACGACGCGTCTGTCGACGAACAGAAAAACGAGACGGACAGATAATAACGACCTGTGTACAAGGAAATAATTATACTGACGCGTAGATTATTTAGCTAAATTAGTATATTATTAGTTTTATAAAAAAAATAAAAAGTACCACTAAAATACATACATATATATAAATAAGTATCAGATGTAATTAACCCTATCCTCCTATCATCAAGTGAATCACAATGCTATCTATGAATATATGGTACAACAAAAAATAATTTGCCATAGATGTCGTTTTATTCAAAATTATTTGCTTATATCTCGTTATAAATTACAAGCATACAACGCATTATCTATATCTATATATATAATAAAAGAGTAGAAAAGTCAATTCTGTACATGAAAAATTTTTGAAAAATATCAATTGGGTACGTTAATATATCGTTAATAGAAGCGAAAAAACCAATCAGTAGAATTTTTGTCTGTCTGTCTGTCTGTCTGTACGCAAAAACTACTGGACAGAAATGAATGAATTTTGGCATGGTAATAGCTTAGAGTCTGGAGGTACATATAGGATAGTTTTTATCCCGATATTCGACGTAGTTTTCATGGAAACATTGAAAAACCTACATATACAAATTACTTTATAGGCCGATAAGTACTGGACAGAAATGAATGATTTTTTGCACAGCAACAGCTTAGAGTCTGGTGGTACATATAGGATAGTTTTTATCCTGTCATTCGATGTAGTTTTCATGAAAAAAATAAAAAACCTACATAGACAAGTTACTTTATATGCCGATAATTACTGGATAGAAATGAATGAATTTTAGCACAGCAACAGCTTAGAGTTTGGAGGTACATATAGGATACTTTTTATCCTGTCATTCGATTTAGTTTTCATGAAAAAAATAAAAAATCTACATAGACAAGTTACTTTATATGCCGAGAATTACTGGATAGAAATGAATGAATTTTGGCACAGCAACAGCTTAGAGTCTGGAGATACATATTGGATAGTTTTTATCCTGTCATTCGATTTAGTTTTCATGAAAAAAAAAAAAACCTACATAGACAAGTTACTTTATATACCGATAATTACTGGATAGAAATGAATGATTTTTTGCATGGTTATACCTTAGAACCTGAAACAACTTATAGGATACTTTTGAATTGATAGTCAATGTAGTTTTCGTTGAAAAAATAAATAACTGACACCCTCAAATTACGCATAAATTACTCGCATACTTTCTTTCTAATAACACTAAGTAATATGAATATTAGATATAAAAATATTAAAATAAATGAAAAAGAGAACAAGAAATATACATTTATTTAATCAGAATCATATAATCGATTTTAGATATGAACGGAAATAGGTATGAACGCATAATAAGTAATACAATAATTTTATATTTGTTTTCAATATTTTCATGAAATTTTTAATATACTATAATAAAAATAATTTAATTTCTTACACAATGGAATTATTATTTATTGGCAACGTGATAATTTATTTTATCATTATTATGAGGGTAATAGAAACTTTTAGTTGACGGAATATATTTTGTTAAGAAAATCTTTTATGGTAATAAATTCTAATTGTAAGAAGTTAATACTGTGTTAATTTAGATATTTATGGGAAAGTGTTATCATAAAGTAAAAGACAATATGACACCAGGTAACGTAAAGTAAGTTCTATTAGAAAAGATAATAACAATTATCTTATTCTGATTATTAATGTAAAAGTTAGGAAACTTAAATATTTAGACGATATTTGTTACTCTTAAACTTAGGACTGTAATTTAGAAGATTTTATATACAAGAATCGGACTTACATGCATGTAAGGCTACAGAATAATCTAATAGGACAAAAATAAAAAAAACAGTCAAATTACATTGATTACAAAATTGCAAGTAAAACCAATTTTTTTTTCAAATATAATTTATATTCGAGAAAAGAATTAGTAACAATACCGCTACATAAAAAAAAATTACAAAGCGTATAAAATTTTTTACGTGGAAATGAAACCCGCACCTGGTGTTGTATGCACTTAGAAATATCAAAATATTTAATAAACAGCATTCTCTCTTGCCAAATTATTGTTCATAGAAATAATCATTAAAAAAATTGTTTTCAAATCTCTGTACCGAGATGCTAACAACAAAAATAAGTTATAATAAGTGTATAAAAATTTCGACATGGTTGAATAAGAACGTATGTCTTAGCGGTCATAGTGCTTGGACGAGACTGGCACTGGTTCGAGTCTTGCTGCGTTCAATTTTTTATACCTTTTCGAAAAATGGTTTTCTATTCATAAGTATGTGATTAATACTTTAATAATATTAAAAATACCGTTAGTACAGTAAATAGTAGTTGTGACCATCGTGGCGGAGTGAGATAGGCTCTCCCCGCCTACTAATTAGTACCTAATTATACTTCCAAGTTTAAACATATAAACATTTGGATATTTATATATTAGAATATTCAGACTCAATAATTGGAAAAAGGTAAATAATTGTAAAAAGGTAAGGTGTAACCAGAAAGATTTGGTGAGGCAAGGCGAATATTTAGATGTAAAAATTAAATACGGCAGTACTTAACAAGAAAATAAATGAAAAATCCTATGTTGAACGCGAACGAAGTCGCGGGCACCACTAGTATATAATAAAAGAGCAGAAAAGCCTATTCTGTACATGTAAAATTTTAGAAAAACATCTATTGGGTACGTTAATATATCGTTAATAGAATCGAAAAAAACAATCAGTAGAATTTTCGTCTGTCTGTCTGTCTGTCTGTATATTTGAACGCGCATCACGCAAAAACTACTGGATAGAAATGAATGAATTTTGGCATGGATAATAGCTTAGAGTCTGGAGGTACATATAGGATAGTTTTTATCCTGATATTCGATGTAGTTTTCATGTAAAAATTGAAAAACCTACAAAGACAAATTACTTTATAGGCCGATAAGTACTGGACAAAAGTTATTGACTTTTGGCATGGTAATAGCTTAGAACCTGGAGCAACGTATAGGCTACTTTTAAATTGATAGTCAATGTTATTTTCCTAGGAAAAATAAAAAAAAAATCCACCGTCAAATTGCTTCAATTACTCGCATAATTTCTTTCTAATTTCCCTAAGTAATATTAATATTAAATATAAAAATATTAAAAGAAATGAAAAAGAGAACAAAAAATATCCATTTATTTCATAAGAATCATATAGTTAATTTTAGATATAATTTATCAATCTATAAAGTATGAACTCATAATAATTATTATAATAATTTTATTTTTGTTTTCAATATATTCATGATTATTTAAGTGAAATTATTACTATAGTGTAATAAAAATATTTTAATTTCTTATACAATAGTATTATTATTGTAATTAAGATTATCAATGTGATAAAATAAAATTTTGAATGTATTCCACATTTTGTGGAGAATTTTTTTTATAGTAATAAATAGTTATTGTAAAAAGTTAGTGTAGAGTGTATTCATAAAGTAAGACACAACATGGCAAAGGTAACGTAAATTAACTTTTATTAGTAAAAATAAAATTAAACATTCTACTATGTTTATAATATGGAAGATTGAAGCTTAATAGCTTATTTAGACGATATTTGCTACTCGGTAATTCTAAAACTTAAGACCGTAATATAAAAGATTTTAAATGTACTTATAGACCCGGACGAATAAT
Organism: Philaethria dido; assembly: GCA_033558755.1. NCBI lineage: Eukaryota > Metazoa > Arthropoda > Insecta > Lepidoptera > Nymphalidae > Philaethria > Philaethria dido. Next base: position 208,948 of record JAKGSA010000318.1, on the reverse strand, counting down.
TTAATCATATAGGGCTACAGAACAAAATCTCCAATAGGAAAAAAACAGTCAAATTATATTGATTACAAAATTGCAAGTGAAGCCAATTTTTTTCCAATATAAATTATATTGGAAAAATGAATAGTAATAAAAGCGCAAAATAAAAATAAAACAATTTACAAGAAGAAAATGTAAAAAGAATTACGCAGTGTAATAATTGATAAGCAATAATATTTAAAAATATGTTTTTTTAAATCTCTCTATCTACATGCTAATAACAAACATAAATTGTAATAAATGTATAATAAGAACATTTGGGTTAGCGGTCATAGGCGGCGCGGCACATAGGCAAGAGTGGCGCGGGTTCGAGTCATGCTACGTTAAATTTTTTATACCTTTTCGAAAAATGTTTTTGTATTCCTAAGTGTGTGATTAAAGAAAACCCTTTTGCCCTTTAAAAATATTAAAAATACTGTTAAATATTAATTATTAACAGTAAATAGCAGTTGTGGCCATCGTGGCCCAGTAGTTCTCACAGGTTCTCTGCCTAGAGGCAGAGACCCTGATGTACAGGATAAAGCGTGAAGCTAAAAAATGATAAAATAATCATCTATGAATAAAAAAAAATATAATGAACAAATTGCTAAAATTAAATTAAATAATAAATTTTAATAAAATAATTAAAAATTAAATACGGCTGTACTATAACATAACAATAAGTGAATAAACCCATGTTTCACGCGAACGAAGTCGCGGGCACCGCTAGTAATAAATATATTTATAGATCAGTATTTAAAAAGTTGGACTGGACCGCCATGTTGCCTTCAGAATGCCGCGCAACTAATTTGACATTCGGGACAGTATACCGTACTGAATATCAAAGTCCTAAAATCTATAAACAACCGCTTTTTGAACGTGAACTAAATACATCAGTAATTTGCAAACGATATTACATATTTATTAATTTTCTTTTATAATATTTAATTATATGTTATTATTATGCATATATTAAAAACCTTGTGACAGAGGTTTTCAGTTTACACGACTTCCGTTGCGTACCTTAACAAATAGCTTTAAAAAGTAGGCAATTTTTTACTACTAATTTTAATAATTCTGATATTAAAACAACAATATTTCAGTGTTGAGGATATTGATAAACATTTTTAATGATTGTATATAACGTCCGCTTCGCTCGTCGAGCTTGTGCGTGACGCGCCGCAGTGCCCGCAGGTGGCACGCGACCACGCGACGCACGGCGCGCGGTGTTGCTCGGGCACTAGCCGCTAATTCAGTGCCCAAATCTATCTACTTACTTATTAATTGTTACATCACTAAACATTATTTAGGTTATAACATACTACACAGATTCCTCAAGTCAAGTTTTTAGCTATTTAAAAAAACATTTAATCACGCTCATATAATATAGATACATATATATATGAAAATTTATATATATTTTTTTAACAATTATTTAATACAGTGCATAAATTATATTTAAAAAAAAACATGTATTAATAAATACTAATGACGTCAATTCTGGTAAAACTGACAAAATATTATAATTTTTTTGTAATTTTTGCAATAAAAGATAAGCAAATTATTTCGCGTTAAAATTGTGTATTTACTTTAATATAATACGACATGATCTTGCAAAGAATGATCGATGCTAATGTTTACTTACTTACTGAGATCTGAGAGTCAATATCGCAACACAAAGTGCGCAATTGAAATATCTCAGTGCGCAAAACTAACCACTACAGACACATAGTGGATACTTTGTAGACACAACTTTATGAACCGCTTCGACTCGATTAAATAAAAAAAATTGAAATTATCTTGTATTTATTTTTCATTAATTGAAGAAAGTATTTGGTTTTAAAATTAGTAATTTTAGAGCCATACCGTGTTGGTTAGTAGATTAGACGCCGCGCTTCGTTCTATTATTTATACCAGGAAAATGAAAATATTTAAAACAATGTACCAAACCAACAAATATCGCGTTTACTAATCAGTCTATTTATATATTTTAAACTTTTTCTTTGATATATTTGATGTAGGTAAGTTATCTCAGTTCCAGATAGTACTGGACTGTAGGAGCGTGTGACGTTTTGGAAATGTACCATGATTTTTCCGTATCGCCTCAGTTCCGCTAGCAACTACTTAAAATGTATTCTTAAAGTACCGACTTTTATCCAACACAAACAAAAAGAATACTATTTTTGGTATATTTAAGTCTTTTTATGGAAATAAATGTTAATCGAATACCTATTTATATTTTATACAAATATGAAAGTTTCCTGTAGTTATTACGTTTCACATTATAATATTGTGAATACAAATATATCTGTCATAATATAAACATTAGCATACATTAATATACATCTGCAATTAATATTGTAAGGTTACACCGATAACCTGCTCAATTGTAATTATTGAGTTTTATATATTTAATTTCTTGTAAGTATACTCGTACGTACTTACTCGGATATGCTACGCTGTTACACCTAATCTTAATTATTTTAACGCCAAAAATAATCTTACTTTACTTTTTATCATTAAATTTACTTATATATAAGAAATATATTTTAAATTATTGAAGCTAGATACGAATAATGCAAGTGATATGTAAAATTAATTACTTACCGAGTGTAGATAATTTGCGGTAAATTCATGTTATATTTTAATATACCGCAGGAACTTTACTAAGATTTCCACACTTGAAAACAAAGAAAAATTTCTTTCAAACATTTCTTATTTTCCTGTTAACGCCTGTGGTGGCGCAGAGGCACAAGCGTGCGATTGTAAATACAGGGTGTGGGTTCGATTCCCACTCCAGTAAATGTAAAAAGTTTAGTATTTTCATTTCCTGAGTTTGGTAATAAGGCAAAGCGCGGCGTTGAGTTCCGCCACTCAGCACGCAATGCCTCAATTCGTCGGAAAGTGGGGAACGGAGTGTCTTAACACTAGGTTCTCAGATTCCCTCTGCCTACAATGCTAAGTGCGGGATACAGCGTGAAGCTAAAAAAAAAATCGTACTTTTACATGTCTGCTGTTGAGCGTTAAGACGTTTTCTTGGAAAGTTTCAACTAATATAAGAAAAGAACATTATAATATAATTGATATTTAATAATTTAATTGAGCTTACGAGATTCCATCCAAACAAATATATAAACATGGCAAATTAGATAAAAAAAGCTTTTACACGACGACATCTATTTACAATTTGTTGCTGCTAATATATTTGCGTAAATTAATCCCTCGCCTTACTATTTCTATTAATCACAACGAGTGGTTGTCATCAAAAGTTTCACCGTTTTTACCGCGTACAGAACACATATTAATAAAACATTGTCTATGATACTAAATAACATTTGCTATGACGCCGTTTACTTATTTTTCTTTTTTTTTAACTTCACGCTGTATCCCGCATATAGCAGTGTAGGCAGAGGGAACCTGAAAACCTAGTGTTAAGACACACCGTTCTCTTTCAACAATTCCGTTCCCCACTTTTGACCGGATTGAGGGATTGCGCGCTGAGTGGCGGAACTCAACGCCGCGCTTTACTGCGTTACCAGACCCGGAAATGAAAATACAAAATGTTATTTAGAATTTTTATTTCCTGGAGTGGGAATCGAATCCACAACCTGTCGCGTTTATAGTCGCACGCTTGTGCCTCTGCGTCACGACAGGCGTATTTACTAATTTATTATAGTTTTTTTGGTCTAAGTGTTATGATTCTACATCAGATGATCGAGACTTTTGGTTTTTCATATGCAAAAGGCAATTTTTTTATTTCTTTTTAGTCTTCAAAATCTATTTAACTTATGTTACGTCCAGGCATATTAGCTATACTTACAACAAAAAAGTTTCAAATTCGTCTAATTGTTCCGAAGATGTGCATGAACAAAAGAAATAAACAACACAATATATTTTCTTAGTATATTCTCACGTCCCTGAAATGTAATATGATATTTATATCGCCAATTTTTTTTCGTCATATTATTTTTACGTCATCAAATTAAATGAACAATTTTTTTACATTTTTATTACATTTTTTATATATTGATGCTATGTTTATTTTGTATAGTGCGTAGTTAAATTCCACTATCAAGTGTGTGGCAAGTGTTCTTTGAAAAAGGTGGATATAATTATGACACTACCTAGTAAATAGTACCTAGGAATTTTAGTTTATAGAGCTTCTTTTATAAATGTGTATCTAACGTATGTCTGCAAGGCGTACTAAATGAGAGACACTGACCTATTTGAATGTCTTGAAGATTCATTAATCAACTGTGTATTGTAAATTTAATTGGATTGTGTCGTGAATAGTGTAAAAATCGAGATAACATAAACAAGTAGGTAGGATAGCGCCACCGCAGGAGCACGGCGCATGGCGTCGCGGTCGCCCGGTCACACATCACGCGGGATGCTGCGGAACACTCACTGAACTTGACTGCGACGTGACCCCTATCGTATATTTAGCATTGGAAAATTTCATTATCACGGCCGATATCGTAATTGTAGCAATTACTTAATTTTACAAAGTAAATATTTAGATTTTATAATGAGAAATATATCGAGATAGGTATAGTTATAACAGATACTTTTCGTCGCTTTTTTTTCCCTAGAGGAAAACTAAAAGAGCAAAAATATAAGTATATTATAGGAGTAATTAGAAAAATACAAATGGAAATGAGTTTCATACACAATATAAAAGTATTTGTGTGTATAGTGCCGATGACAGTGAACGGCTCTTTTAAATTTCATTTTACTACAGACTAGTGGCGAAGCGTCCTTATGACACGATTCCCATCGGACCTGCACATACTGACTTACGTTTATAAAATTTTCACCTTTCGCCACTGACAGATACATGGCTCTGTAATCTTTGCTTAAATTATTATGATTACATTAAATCTCTCGAATGAATACTGCCTTAATGTAGTTCTAAAGTGGTAATAATTACATAGGTAATTAGGTAATTTAATTTCATTACCACATAACAATCGTTAAGTCAAAATTCAAAATGTCTAAAAACATGTTACATAACCGTGTGTGTATGATACATTGTATGGAAATAAAGTAAAATAATTCGTACAGCGTAATGCGAATAGGGCTATCAGCCAGTGTGGTTAAATAATGTATCTGAAAATATAGCCGGATTTGAACTCACACATTCGTAAATTTTTAAAGTAATTTTTGTAAGTGTACAAATAACGCTTTAAAGAGCCCTTTTTTTAAAATAAATATGTAATTACGTATTGTTCTTCATCTCGTAGTGCCTCTTCCGAGTATTTTTTCCCAATCTTTTATATCCTAATTATTATACTTTTAGATAAATAATTATATCTATTATAAATTGTAATGAAAGTAATTTGGAGAGTTGCCTGAAAATAGAAAATAGTTTTTATAATATTTTAAATATTGTTTTAATCTTATATGTTGCATGTTACAAATTATAATATAGATAAAATATCGAGAAATTTAATGAAAAGCGTATAATAAGCTGAGTATCTCTAATACTACATTGTAAAAAATAAATGTTAAACCTACTTTTGTTAATAAATATTTTTATTTATTTCTTGTTAATTTGAGTCAAAATTATTATAAAGAATTTAAGCATAATCCCGCATAATATGGTAGTCAGAGGGAACTTAGTATGAAGACATTACGTTCATCATGCGGGACATTGCGTGTTAACTCTATGCCGCGCTTTCAAATTCACTCCCTCAGAGTATTCAGAAGGGATAATAGAAGTTTGTATGGAAATAAATTTAAATTTCTTCCTATTTGAGACTTGGAAACTTTACTCGAAAACTTTAGAACTTATAAGATTTATTTAAAAAAGCGTTTTTAAGTTCCTACCCCAAAAACCCTTTTGGGTATTACCCAATAAACTTCCAATATAATTTTGGACCTTCTTTTGATTGAAATTTGTACCTACAGCTGACTCATCACGTTCTGTCGGAGAGGCCACAACGATCTGATTAGACAAATAATTGATGGTTTATGTTGTGTACTTGTGTGGTGTGGCACACAACACGCAATGTCTAGAAATTAAGTGGAAAGTTTAAAATGGAGCTTTTTACACTAGATTATATTTTCTTACTGCTACGTAAGCAAAACAATATATTTTTTTATTTTCTCATTTCATCTGTTTGCTTGCGGCCCGTAGTAACTCTACAAATTTAAATGAATCTTTTTATAGTATCACTTATAAGAGCTAGACAATATACTCGTATAAGTAGATTACTTGTTATTTACTATGAAGACTCTAATACTAGATATATAGAAATATAATAGTCCAGCTATAACTGACACGGAACTGTCATTAATTAGCTACTCTATGAAATACCAGTCAAACTGTATGTGACTTGGAATTGAAACCTTAAAGCGTTGTTCAGCGTAATAAGATTTTTTTATGTCATACAAGTAATGCTATCAGTAGGTATCTTACTGAGGGTCGTAACAATTTGGACCCAATGCTCAATGATAACGGTGATAAATGGTAAATGACTGTAAAGTCCATGCAAACAAAGTTGAGGAAATCTACTCTAATATAACACATAAGAAACAAACGAGTTTTCACCGATACCTATAAAATAATTTTTCCTACAATCCTTGAGGTATTAGGCTATAGTCACTCTTTTAGATGACGTCTCATATTTAGTCCATACAATAAAGTGTGCAAAGTCTTATATTATTTACTATTAGTTTTTGTGTGATGTATGTTAATTTGCAATTTAACAAAAAGTACTGTTTTGTTGAGAGAGTGAAGTCTAATTACCACTTAGTGGAAACTTTTCAGATTTATTCTTATGTTAATATTTAATGTATGTTTTTTTATCGTTCATTAAAATGTTAGTTGTCAAGGTGATTAATTTTGCGAATTTGCGCTTTAAAGCTACAAAAATATTAGCATTACAGAAACATTAACTTATTAACCCAATGTTGTCGCTTAGCAGCCGTTGTGAATGTAGCGCAGTCTCTAGTAATTCAGTAACTTTATTTCGATAACTCAATTGTAAAGTGGTTCCATCATTGGATATGTGATGGAAAAATTGCAAACCATAGTATTATAATCACAACACACTTGTTCTTTCCAACTATTTAAAGCAATATGAATCATTCACTCAACTACCGCGTTGTATTTTTACAAATTTTGTATTCTGTATAATTTGCCGTTCAAAACCTGTAGAAAGGTAATTATTTATACTTTAAAAAAAAAAGAGTTTAACAATTAAAGTGGATTTTCTTGACCTTGAATTGTCATTATTATATATTAAAGTCATAAATTCTTTTTGCTGGACCGCCAGTTACAGATGTTTAATAGAAAAATATATATAACTACTAGATGCCCGCTACTTCATTTGCGTGGTAAATGATTATGAAGACCCATCTTATTTTTTTAACGTGAGGGTAACCACCCGTTAGGGACTCAGCCGGGTTATGTGGGACTCCTGCAGGTCGCAACGGTCGAAGTGACATGGGATTCAATGGCGGATGATGTTCAGATTATTTTGTGCAAGTTATTAGAGACAGATGAAAGGATATAATTGAGGAAGCGATATTAGTGAACTTTAAATTGTCGTTTCTTTGTATTTTCAGGTGAGATAAATTGATTGTTGTAATGTTGTAAATCGATAATTGTTATAATATTGTAAAGGCGTGTTAAATAAAACAAAACTTTATATTTACAGAGAAATAAATTGTGTTTTATTTTCGAAAATCCTCAATAATATATCTTATACATATATTACGATATTAAGATGTCCATCACGCTGAACGACACTGCTAAGACAATATTCCCATATACTAGTGTCCCCGTTATATATGTCACTTTATATACTAAGACATGGATGACAAACGCGAGGTAGTTACATTTATGCTACTAATTGAATATACTATTTATGCTTTATTTAAAAATATATTAATATTCTGCATTCCTTCTCTATACAAACTATATTCAAATTGTGCCAAATTTCAATCTCCTCCGTTCGTGTAAATTTCGTAAAAATATCCGGTTTTCCTAAGTTACTTCGACGTTCTCGGGTTTTACATCAGGTGTTCTAGACCTTAATTTTTTATATTTCCTGCCTTTCACTAAATTATAAAAATAATATTTACAATAAAATAAACTTCTTGAAAGCTAAAGTATAAAATAAACTTAAGCATTTATATAGCGTGTACGTATTATTAATATGAGTGAATTTATTATATACCACCACGGCTCAGTGCGACTATGTCTGTATGTAAACGTTGATTGTGGGTTTCACTGGAGGGGTCAAAATTTTAATTAAGTAAGCCGGTAAATTTAGAGAAGCCGATATATATATTTAGGGAAATCGGTAAATATATTTAAAGAAGCCGGTATATTTAAGGAAGCCGAATTTTGTTGAGGACCCTTTTTCAGGGGTTTTAGATGTTAGGGATTGTTTTTATGTAGTTTTATAGCCAGTTTTTGTGGCGACTGTTTTTAGCTCTCACACCATTTTTACAGAAGGTAAGCCCGTGGGAACCGTGTTGTATGATCGCCTCACCACTGGTGGGTATCTTTCAGAAAAATATTATATTTAAATAATTTTCATTAGAATTTTAATTTTGGATTGCTACTACAAAACGTAACATTGAGTTCTGCGAGTCTCAGTATACGCAAAAAGTATATTATGTAGTGTAGAAATGAAGGCATGTTCCTATTAATAAAATTATCGTAGCCATTTTAAAGCCGTCGTGGCGCGGTGGAACTGCATATCAATGAAAAAACGTCAACCTGAAAAAAATGTTATAGGTGTTTTCATTTGATATAGACTTGATGTACCTACAAGTAACTTCTTTACATGTATCAGCAGACAGAAATTACGTACTTAGCTAGTACTTAGTATATTATCATACTTGATACTCATGCAAAGTATATGGCTCATGAATTTTGGAAAGTTTTTATGCATCTATCAGTACTGATAATTTGTAACTAATCATTTAATTTATTCACCTTCCCGCAAACGGTGACAGCGACTAACTTGTTAGGTACTTATTAATCATAGAACATTATGTATTTATTTGTAAAATATTATGTAATAAAACTAAATAGTAATTTATTTAAAATATACACGTGTTTAATTAGCATTCGTAAGATGACCATCTATTATCGGGCGTCTTTACGTGCTCATATCTCTCACGTTTACTACTGTAGTTGGTTTGCTACAGTTAAAAAAGTCACAAGACTATGATACGATGTCACGAATGGCGGCGCGGCCAAACCAAACATCAAATCAGGAAAATTAATATATTTTATTTGGAGTCACTGACGCGACGTCGTGATTCATGCGTTTTCACTAGTCAGGCAGCGGGCTGCAGACACGTCCCGATGGCGCAGCGGTAACGTAAATGTTACTTCATAATAATATTGCGCAAAGCCGCAAAATAAAGTCTGATTTTTTGAGATTGGTTTTAGAATTTAGATAAAAATATTTTTTTCGGTGACACCCGACACGCTGCATCCCCGCGCTCGTGCCCTCACCCGCCTCACCCGCGTCCCCTCAGCGCGTCAACGGGAATTATAATATTTGTGTATTTATGAGTGTGATGTGTTTTAGCTTTCACACCATTTTTACAGAAGGTAAGCCGGTGGGAACCGTGTTGTATGATCGCCTCACCACTGGTGGGTATCTTTCAGAAAAATATTATATTTAAATAATTTTCATTAGGATTTCAATTTTGGATTGCTACGACAAAACGTAACATTAAGTTCTACGAGTCTCAGTATACGCAAAAAGTATAACATATAGTGTGAAAATGAAGGCATGTTCCTATTAATATATTTGTAAATATTACACATGCACGATTTTGAGAAAAACTGAATACAATTTCATTATTAAGCGATCTCGTATACTATTACGTGTATACTAGAATGCGTTCCGTCATCATTTTTTGTTTATAAATAATAAAACACGTTTCGCGAGTCTGACCATAATTGTAAAGTTTAATGTCAAGCTTTCGGTTCGTAATAGTTAGAGTGTAGCTGCACAAGTTCTCGGTCACCGAGTATCGGCCGAGCGGGCATGGCGGGCGCGTGCTCGCGCTGTGCTGTGCGCCGCACAGGCTGGCGGGCGGCGGCGGCGGGCGGCGGCGGCGGGCGGTGGTGGTGCGCGGGCGGGCGGGGGAGCGCGCGAGCCACCATTGGCCGCGTGCACGTGGCCTGATCTCACACCATGGCAACGTGCCGCGGCCGCATGTCCCTCCCCCGCGCGCGCCGCACACCGCGCACCCCTCGCTAGATATTCGCGCAAGGAGCCGCGTTCTGAGTCACAGTCGCGATCGCGCAGTGTTTCGCGCGTGTCATCGCTTCGCGGTCGCTTCCGTGCTCGTATCAAACATCGACTGCCGGTCGATACCCACGAAACCTTACGTTACAGCGCGAACACGCGACCGCCACGAGAAGAGCGCGAGTGAGTGGTGGTGTAGCACGGGCACGACCACATAGATCCGCCGCCAGCCAGCCAGCAGCCGGCAGACGGATTCCACGCTTTTGAGAGTACAAAGACATTGACTAATTTATAAGTAAGTACGCCCAAACTTTGTGATCCGAAACGATCATTTCTTATTAGAAACAAAGAATATTGCAAACTTTTATTTATATTACAGTATAAATAGAATATCGCTAACAGTTTATGATCGTGTTACGGAAAAAATACAATACACGGAAAAAAACTATTAAATTAAAGCATTGACCATACATGAAGATAAAATGTTTACTATGTTAGATCATAATTATTATAACAATAAAAGTGTAATTTACATTATAATTACCTTAGCGTGTAGTAAATGTATGCGATGCGCGTTAATCCGTTGTTGTTAAACAAACAAGATAACATTTATGCATGCACTTGAAAAAAAGCCTTTAACTCGTATTACTTGATTAGATTTAAACGATACAATAAATGAACTGTCACTTATTTGTGGCTCGCGTAAAGTTAATAATTGTGTAATATCGATCAGCTGATGTAGAGCCGCTGCCGGCCGGCGAGGCCTCCCGTTACATGCCGCCTGCCTCTATAATGTCCACCCTACCGCTACTACTACACAATACCCTATTCATATTTTTATATACAGTCTTCCAGTCAACCTGTGGAAGTGGATGAGTATGTTACAGGCGGGATTAAAGTACAAAAAAGAAAAAAAAGCAAACAATAATAAAAAAAATAGACATCCAATAGAATATATGTAAACATAACAAATATATAATATACCATACCTACATACCTATATATAATATGTAGGCTTTATAACAAAAGGAGATCTCTCTTAATTTATATAATTATTTTTTATGAAAACATTTTTAAAACATGAAGGTCAACAGAAGGTAAACCGAGAAGCCTACTTTTACAAATTAAATGTAGTGGGCGTATCATGTACTTCTATACGAATTACTTTAAAAAAAATGATAATTGAGTCAATCCAATAAACTTGCAAAAAATAATAATTGAATAACATATTATTTTATGAAAACACATCCGTTTCGTTTTATAACTGATAATTAAAAAAAAAATTGATAATATACAAACGCTGTATCCTTCAAGATTTTCGCTCCCCATTTTTGCCGAATTGAGGCATTGTGTGCTGAATAGAGGAATTCAACGCCGCGCTTTGCTTTGCTGCCAAAGCGAAAAAAGAACTGAAAATACAAAAATTAGTTATTATAAATATTTTATATTTTCGTTTCATAGAGAAAAAAGTCCTAGGGAATCGAACCCACAGCCTCCCGCGTTTACAGTCGTACGTTAGTGCCTCTGCGCCAGGACAGGCCTAATCTATTCTATTGATATTATAAATACGGAAGTTCGTGAGGATAGATAGATGTTTGTTACCCCTTCACGCAAAACCTTCTAAAGAAATTGAAATAAAATTTTACAATAGTATAGCTTATAAATTTAAGAATTTAGTTATGTTGAACACATTAGGTGGGCGAAATCGCAAAAGCTAGTGTTAAAATAATGTGACACCAATATTCCATACTTCAATAAAACATCTGGCACCGGATGTGTACCAAGATATGGAATACAATCAGCGGCCGCCGGATCTTATCGGTAATGAAGTTAACACTAAACCCCGCGGCTTGCATTGTTTGGTAGCGAGACGTCGTGACGTCACCGCACAGCTGACCGCCTCCGCCTCCTGACGCCTCACGCCACTATATTACGTGGTATTATGAAGTCCGAGTACCGCATTAGTCTTTTTGTTTTTTTTTTAACTTCACGCTGTATCCTACATACAGCAGGGTAGGCAGAGGGAACCAGAGAACCTAGTGTTAAGACACTCCGTTCTGTTACAACAATTCCGTTCCCCACTTTCCGCCAAATTAAGGCATTGCGTGTTGAGTGGCGGAACTCAACGCCGCGCTTTGTTACCAAACCCAGGAAATGAAAATACTAACACTTCCTGGAGTGGGAATCGAACCCACAACCTGTCGCGTTTACAGTCGCACGCTTGTGCCTCTGCGCCACGACAGGCGCATTAGTCCACTCCCTGAAATCTATACACGTCCGATAGTGTAGGAACTGCCGACACTATCAAAGCAGTGCGCAGCGACTCAATGTGTATGTCTATAAGTGATTACGATACGTATTACATACGCGATTGTTACAGTACTTTTTATCATATTTATGCATACTTATAGTTTTTTATTTAATGAAGATGTTATTAAGCTTTACCTTTTTAGTTATAAATAGTTAATTGCTTATTGCATCGCGCGGATTCTGTAAATGCTGCATTGTTTGTGGGTCTTATATTATAAAGCTGCACCTGGCGTAAATAAATTGAGAATTCAATATGAGTACTTTTTATTTCATTTTTTACTCTAAATCCCGCCTGTCGTGGCGCAGAGACACTAGCGTGCGACTGTTAATGCGACAGGCTATGGGTTCGATTCCCACTCCAGGAAATAGAATTTTTCATTTCCTGGGTTTGGTAACAAGGCAAAACGTGGCGTTGAGTTCCGCCACTCAACACGCAATGCCTCGATTCGGCGGAAAGTGGGGAACGGAATTGTTGAAAGAGAATGGAGTGTCTTAACACTAGGTTCTCAGGTTCCCTCTGCCTACCCTGCTATATGCGGGATACAGCGTGAAGTTAAAAAAAAAAAAACATCATTTAGAATAATCAAATACTCATTAAAAGATATGCAAATGTGTATGATACGAATAGGCCCACATTATAATGACACTGGATAATGTTACTACTACGTAAAATTCACGTAATTTAAAAAAAAAAAATTATTTGGATATATTACTGTGCGATAGTGCTGTTATTTCATTTTGGATATCACATCGTATTACATTATAACAAAGACCTCGTTTCGTACTTATAAAAAACATTATTGTAAGTGTACGTATATTTTAGTATAATAAATTGTAAAAGATAAATCGCTGTATATTTTAAAGAATTATATATAAATCTTATTGTGGTCGATAATATTAAAAAAAAACTATTGAACTGAATTACCTATTTATGTTTTTGAATGCTTCTTCCTATAAACAATGTTCTATATACATTTCGGCCATTGTCTATTTATAATTCGGAGAAAAATATTATTAATAAAAAATCCTTTTTTTTACCAAAAATAATGATTATCGTATTTTCTTCAATGTCAATAAACTTATCAACATATTAAAGGTTTTTGTTTATTATAAAATATAATATATGTCTGTATAAAAATTTGAAATTTAATTTTTTGCCGATTTTCAAATCCAACCATATTAGTAGATCTAATATGAAAAAATAAAACATAGCCGTCGGTATCTGGTTTTATCAAATTCTATTCAGTAGTTTTTGACTTATGAATGTAAAAATAAAATGTGTAAAATTTATAAAATTACTTACATATAGTTAGATAGTAAATATAAGTTGTATGATGTTTACATTTATATAGTTTAACCTTTTACTTAATAGAGATGCACTTACGAGTACATCTCACAACATACATACATGTGTGCGTATGAACGTATCTGTGACGCACATTATTATATACTTATCCGTGATTACGTAACAACCAATTTAGATATTTACGTATTTACAAACCCTCATTTATTATAGACGACGAGGGCAAATCTGCAACAATTATGTGGACCCCAAATATACTGCGGGGTCTAGATATCAGGTCCTGAAATTATGGAAATACTTCATCATATCAGATTATAATGAATGTTAATGATTGTTTGAACATAACAATTATTTCTTTATTTACGTAAGTTTGGTTTTCTTCTCCTTGGATTTGTAAATGTACAAAACTATAGCGCTCTAAATACCAAACTATCTCATTAATTTACTAAATTATATTTATTGTCATTTACTATTTGTAAATGACTGTAAGTACTGTCATTTGGACGCAGAAGATATTAATGACGTATTTTACTGTTGTAAAATATTTGTAGTGCGTTTAGATATTGCTTAGCGATATAAAATAATAAAAAGAATGTCTTAATAAAAAAAATCAAATAAACATAAAATGTATCCTATGTCCTTTTCTATACCACAAGGAATATGTGTACCAAGTTTCATCATAATCAGTTCAGTGGTTTTGTCGTGAAAGCGCAACAAATAAATTGACATTCACATTTATAATATTAGTAAGGATAAGGAAATTATTAAGTAATGGTGAACGTCATGAGTTAGTTTTCATAAGCGTTGTAGAAACTGTTTCATTGCGTTTGTATTCTTAAACCATTTTACGGCATCCTGAATATTCTTATCATATTTTTTGCATGATACAAAACTCACACTTTTATGGTCACTGAAGAATAACTATTCCTAGGAAACTTTAGATTAAAATTATGCTAATACTATAAAACATTGAATGTTTTTTATTGAATTAGCATAATTTTAGCGTAAAATAAGATAATATAAATAACAACTGAATTATATTTATTGTTTTTATACTGTATTTCCTTATTATATTATTATTATGTTGATTTAAATTTTGAGTCAGTGCTTCGCGGTGTACATGTTCATCAGATGCAACGCAACCTCGTACTACGAGAAACGAGAAGATGCACTTATTTTGACAAGATTAATTAATATAAAATCTTTCAATAGTGTATGTTTGTCTTCATTATATTGCGCTCGTGCAAGCTTTTTATCTTTTCTGAGAACACCTAATGCTTTATGTTTGTATCTTATGTAATATTCGTAGATGTATGGTAAAGTCCATGCCTGGACGCGACCTCGTGGCACTGCGACACTAGCACTGACCTCTCAAAGTACAATTTCAACACGCGCTCTGACCGACCCACGACTGTATTAAGGTACTACTGGTAGAACACACATTTCGAAGGAAACAAATATTCCTAAAGAACGAACTTACCAACGTGCTGACCAGCCAATCAGCGAAATCTCTATAATGTAAATACTAAAAGAACTCGATCTATCTAGAATACTCATATATCTTAAGTCAATACTTGGGTCGCATGTATGCATTTGGTCGCATGGGCGCTTCGTGCTCCTCTGCCTGTAACGCGATGAACCCCACGGCGGCATGGTGCATCCATGAAATGGTAAGGTGCTTCTTCGCAGAACACGTTAGACACTATCGCTTTGGGAAATTATGCACAAAATATATAAAAATATTATATATGGAAAATTTTAGCATCTTGCATGCCAAAGACGCTTTACAATATATGAGAAACTGCTTCAAGGATAATATATAAAACAACATTGCTGATTAATATCATTAAACGAGATGCTACAAAAAAGTGTTATAAAAACATATTCAAATATATACGACAGATATATTATGCATTAAATAAAATGCAAGAATTTTATATGGAAAACTCCTTTTTACGTAAGTGCTACGTCACTTACATGTTGTACCAATGTCAATGTGTTTTTATTTATATAAACAAACAAATAAAACTTTATTGTCGCAAAATCAGACCATTAAATAAAAAATATATATAAATACTTATTGTGCAAGAGTTAGAGGCCCTTTCAGTAATTCAGTGTCATTCTCCCACCGCTGAACATGACTACAAGTAAGAAACTATCATTGTCTTACAAGCATACTTAAGTCAATTATAGAGTAGATTAGATTCCAAAAAAGTGATGTAAGGTAAGTTGTTTCAAAGATATTTTAGTATTAAATCAGCAAAAATGTCGAAATTAAATTCTGTACTTACACAAACAATGTGAAATTCTTCTTAGCATGGAATTTTTGATCTTTGAAAACGTTACTTACCTAATTTGTCATGAATGCGAAAAAAAAACTTTTTAAAAACATATTATTATACATATTATAGACACGAAATTGTTTTCCAGAATTAAGGAGTGAATTTATGAAAATATGAAATATTTTTTAATATTGTTGTGCTTGATGTTATAGCACACCATACTGAGTTAGAGTATAGGTAAATGAAGTAAAGTCTTATAGAAAACCTTTTGTATTTGCCTTATTGGATTTTCCATGTAATTTCCGTCGCTGGCTCATGATTTTGTCTATCTTACCTTAAGTGTACTGAGTGTAGTTGTTATGAATAGTTTGTCCTCTTACAAGCACGTAGTATAAATAAGCAAACAAGGAAAGTGTCTTTGTTTTGCTTGAAGCACAACACAACATGAGTCCTTTGGTACTTACCGAATAATACCTATTTGTGGTTTCAGCACATGATGACTTGTAATAGATTTTACGTTACTAGTTGATGCCCGCGACTTCGGTTGCGTGGGCTTCGTGACCCCCTACTATAATGCTTACATTTACCACCCGTGGATATTGAAAGACAAAGAAAAAGTAGTTTTACGTACTAGCAAGAATAAATTAAATATAAATAGTTTGACCTAACTTAACCTACTGTGATTACTTAAAAATACTACAAACGGAATAGTTAAAAATTGCTGTATATTTTATTTTTAGATTCTGTTGGGTAGGGTTAGACTTTTTTAATTTAACTAATGCTCTAGAAATTTTAACTTCGTTTTAAAATAAATCATTGTACAATATAAATAATAGATATATAGTCAAACGACTAAGACAATGTCGTTAAACGTTGACGATTTAACGGTATGGACAAATTTAGTTGGTTATTTCTTGAAATGCGACTATTTCATGATATGCTCGTTGATTTCGTGAACTCATCTATTCACCGATATGACCACGACATATGTATAATAATTAAAAGTAATAAAAGATAAAATACTAATAATTAATATATATTTTCATTTCCACGCTCTGGTAACAAGGCGAAGCGCAGCGTTGAGTTCCACCACTTAGCACCCTCAATTCCGTGAAAAGTGGGGAACGGAAATGTGAAGAGAACGTAGTTTTTTAACATTAGGTTCCCTCTGTCTACTCTGCTATGTGCGGGATACAGAGTGAAGCTAAAAAAACAATGATTAGTATTTTAGATCGCACAAAATATTCTCGTATTACCTCGCTACCGAGTGTGTGTCAATAGACCAAACAAACAACTGATGTCATGGATTGCTTTCCTTACGTAAGTTGAATGAAGTTTAAATTATCATTAAATAAAAACACTAAGCATTTCTCTAACATCCTAAACCTGGGAGACAGTGATCGGGTCCTCTGTTTTACTTCGCAAATAATGTGTCAAGATAAACATAGGTACCATGGTTAGGTACAATGGTGAACTGTGCATGTAGTTTTAAGATGATTTTCGCTTCTATTGTTATTACTAAAATATTTTATAATTACAATTTGAAGCGCTTCAAATAATGATTTTTTGTTTTTTATACCAGTAATTTAAATTGATATATTCTGTTTCGTTACCACTACGCGAGGACATAATCACAGCGTATAAATAGACTTTTCTCCTATTCAATCATTATTGCAGAAAATGTTATACTAATAATAAATAATAATTGGGCAGAGGCAACTTTTTTACTTTAAAGAGGAGGAAAGGAAGACTTAAAATAAATATAACTAACCGTGTCTGATATGTAAATCGCAAAAAATCAGAACCAGAAATTTGATCAGCAACGGATGGCTGTAGACATAATTACACGATACTTTGATACATCATATTCTGGGTAGATGGCATTTGAATATTAAGTATTAAATTAAAATATTGAAGTGTCCAGTTTAGGTAGTCCTTGTTGATATTGATGGTCCGCTGCAGCCAGTAACCAGTGAACAGCCCGCTAATTGAGTCACAATGCCGCTATTGTCGGCGTCCAGCCGTGCTGCCCTAATTCTCCCTTTCATGTATATAGAATATATCAAGTAATGTAATGATATGTAATGTGTTGTACTTACTCGTGAACAAGTAGCCCACTACTTGTCATTACTATTATACTATATATGTATAGATAGGTATGTACCTGTACTTATCAATCTCGATGTAACTCCTCATGATAACTTAGTTTAGAAATTACGATACGCACAGTCGATCGAGAGGTCAAAAGACCGCCCGTCATCGCAGATATCTCGGGAAGGTCGAATCGGTCACTGGTAACAAAAAAAATTGCACGACGGTGAACGGTAGAAACGTTTCTTCTTCACCTTCCCGCGTCTCACCCGAAAGGAAAGGCGGAGCCGAGATAGATAAGTGATGCGGGAGCCAAAACTTCGACCTTGCTCGTCCTTGCTGAAAGATAAGACGTTCAGGGTCTCATGGAAACGTGGACGGGTCGCGACCCCGCTATCGCGCCCTTTTAACCGCACGTCGCTCGGCCGCAGCTTCACTTGACGCGTGCACTTCCTCGCGAGCGGCTTGTCGTCGTCGCTCGCCTCGCGCCGCACACTACACGCACTACACGCAATACACGAGCGTTCACTGCCGCGGTGGGACTCTGAGACTCGGCTGATGCATTCGCACTCGTAAATATAGTCACGCAGGACTCCGATCTGACGAAGCTGTTTCTTTGCAGACATTTTATACGGTGAAAATCATTAAGACGCAGAATGCCTGGCGCCGTGATGAACGGGAGCCGCGCGAGCGACGCGGACGACATCGTGCTGACCGGCCTGTCGGGCCGACTGCCCGAGTCCAACAACATAGAGGAATTCGCGCAGCAGCTGTTCGACGGCGTCGACCTCGTCACGGAGGACGACCGTCGCTGGACACCCGGTGAGTCGGAACACTGACAATACTTAAACTAAAATACTAAATACCTATGTACTCAATACTAAATACCCTTATACAAATAATGAGGATATCATAATGTGCTTATTAGATACTCCGCGTATTGCGGAGACTGTGTACTGAATGAGCATAATAGTGAGCATTAGCCGCGATCGCGTGTATTGTAGTGTAATTCAGCTCGGGTCGATTGACGGCGAGCCAGTGTTCCTTGCACGGTGAGGGCTTCTCTTATTCGATTTAATTTCATCTTCGATCTCAGTGCGAGTGTAGATATACAAGTGTCTTTCAGCGGTTAGATAATTACTTTGACATCTGATAAGAGCAAAATATTTGTACGACCTGAAAAGGTCAAATTATATAAGTTTTTCGTTACATTGCGTACTTTCATAATAGTAATAATCAAAGTTAATGATTGTACTTTCCTACTGCCTACTCTCTAGGATACAGCATCGGCGAAGTATTGCAATTAAACGTAAATATATATATTTTTTATTAAAGCTGTAACATTATATAATGCATATATGTATATGGTTTAGATTTGCATATACATTTATAAAATGATAATAACACACGCTAACTATTTTTAATTGAATCATATACTCATAGGATATCTGCTGGATACCTACGCGTCTATCGTGTCTCGCGTGTTGCGTCTTGGGAAACCGAATTAACCCAGTCCTCTATCCTTATTTAATTTTCCTCAAAAGAATAACGAAACAATAATCATTACATAAGGAATTGTCCTTATTAGTCACTTCAAGAAAAATAAAAACAACGCTTGCTGTTGTGATCATAGTATGACAGTTGTTTACGTGTCACACATGCGCTCGTTCTGTGTTGTTCACGACCCGTGTCATGTAATTGTTATAAATTTTGAAATTATCCAATTGCGACTAATTCAGCAGCGCCGTCATTTTCAAAGTGATAAAAATGCACTCTACATCATTGATAACAAAGTAGATAGACACTCCTCACAACGAGCTCCACATACAGATACAGCCCAGTCATCGCATCACTCACCATTTCGCTATTTTATTTATAGCATTTTGATAAGGATTATTCATTTATTTCGATAAACTTTGTATTTGACTCAAGTGTATCATACACTGAAGAATTTCTAGCATGAACAATTATTTGTGTATCCTTAATATTTAAGACATGCATTAGATACGCATTATATATATATATGTATTTCATTTTCCGTCTTTCATGAAGGAAGCATAAATATCAAGCTGATATTTATGTCAAATGCTCAGGTTTGCAGTATGTTGAAGGAAAGAAAAAAATATAAAGCTTATTAGTCAACTCAACCAAAAGAGCATAGTTTGACGTAATCAAAACCTATATGGATACTTCTCATTGATCTAGAATCATGAAATTGAGCAAGAAGTTACTAGGTATAATACAAATAAAGGAAAACGATAGAAAATTAGTACTTTATAGTCATATTACAGATGGAAGGATACAAACTTATAGTTGTGATATTTTTTTCACAATATGTATACACGCCCGCAAACCTAAGTTGGTTATGTTTATATCTTGCCATATTCATATCGTTGACAATCATGAAATTTGGCAAGAAGCAGTGAAACGAAGCACAAGTAGAGGGAGAATCCGATAACTGTAAATTTGTAGTCACCAACGAACGTACATCATACTCGTTGAAACAACTTAACTTAGTTTCTAATTTAAGTTGATCCAGTTAATTACCGAACCTGAGAAACAACTAAACACAAGATAATACACAGTAGGTAACAATTTCGTGCATTTATATGTACATATAGATAACAGGTGCTTTGATTAAGTTTGCAATGATTTCAGAAACCTATATAATTTCCTTATTGAATCGGTGAGTGCAGAAACAACGTAAGTCACAAAAAATGCAAAAATACGTAATCGATTTAAACTAGCTTAGAAAGGCAAGATGCGTGTTGCTTTTCTCCCTCTTGCAAAATTTGAAAATCCGACTTACGTTGTTTCTGCACTCACCGATTCAATTGTTATTAAGTGTATGTTTATTTTGAAAGTAAGCATCTCTTTGTCGCAAGGCTAGATAGATACATGATGTAAGTTATAAACTTTTCCTAGGATTTTTAATACATATACTCATCATAATACTATGAACGACAAGTGACGCAGCGCCGAAGGGCGCGTGTCGTGAACGCAGCTATCGATCCCTTTGCGTGCATTCATTTAATTGCCTCACGTGTGGGAGTGTTTAATATTATTTGTCAAAAATTACAAATTATAATTATATTTATAGGATTCTTGTCAATTGTATGATAGAGAACTGATGCTAAATATTCTCTTTTTACATTAATCTTTTCCATTAAAAAAAGTACGTTACTGTCGATATAGAAAATTTACTTATTGATATGTCGCAGGACTTCACGGGTTGCCCGAACGTAATGGCAAACTCAAAGACTTGGCACACTTCGACGCCACGTTCTTCGGAGTGCACGCGAAGCAGGCGAACCTCATGGACCCGCAGCTGCGGCTGCTGCTGGAGCTTACGCACGAGGTGATCGTGGACGCCGGCCTCAACCCCGTCGAGCTGCGCGGCTCGCGCACCGGCGTCTACGTCGGCGTGTCCAACTCCGAGACCGAGGAGCTGTGGACGGCCGACCCCGACAAGATCAACGGCTACGCGCTCACGGGGTGCTGCCGCGCCATGTTCCCCAACCGCATCTCCTACACGTTCGACCTGAAGGGCCCCTCGTACGCCATCGATACGGCGTGCTCCAGCTCCATGTTCGCGTTAGCGCAGGCCGTGGCCGCCATGCGCGCCGGTCAGTGCGACGCGGCCGTGGTCGCCGGCACCAACCTGTGCCTCAAGCCGGCCAACTCGCTCAACTTCCACCGCCTGAGCATGTTGTCGCCGGAGGGACGCTGCGCCGCCTTCGACGCGAGCGGGCGCGGCTACGTGCGCGCCGAGGCGGCCGTGGCTGTGCTGCTGCAGCGCCGCGGCGCCGCCCGCCGCGTGTACGCCACCGTGCGCGGCGCGCGCATGAACACCGACGGCGCCAAGGTGCAGGGTATCACCTTCCCGAACGGCGACATGCAGCGCCGCCTCGCCGAGGAGACCTTCTCCGAGGCGGGCCTCAGGCCCCAGGACGTGGTATACGTCGAAGCTCACGGAACCGGCACCAAGGTGATGTATTAATCGCTTATGTTTGTCTGCGTCACATATATATAAGCCACAAATTTAATGACTTAAATTTGGATTGGATTTGTACAAGGATATTGATTAACAAATGTTATATGATGCAATAATAAAACTGGAATATCCATAAATACACAAAATTAACAATAGCCAATAGAATATTACAATAAAATAATAAACTTAAAACTAACCTGAATCGATACAATTGTCAATAGCAAACCCTTATACACAACTTCACCATAACAACACTCACTCTAAAACAAAAGTCAATAAGTGACAAAGTCAAGCTTGATACTACAAGCTTACATATATCTATGAAATGTGCTAGATTTGCAATAGTGACGATTAGTGTATAACTGTGCAACGTTTCAGGTGGGTGATCCCCAAGAGGTGAATGCGATCGCCGACTTCTTTTGCAAGGATCGAAAGACTCCCCTACTGCTCGGTTCGGTAAAATCCAACATGGGGCACTCGGAGCCCGCGTCCGGGTTGTGTTCCATCGCTAAAGTGGTGGTCGCTATGGAGCGCGGCACCATCCCTGCCAACCTGCACTACAAGGAGCCCAACAAGGAAATCCCGGCGCTCAGCGACGGTCGCATCCGCGTGGTAGACCGCAACACGCCATGGGAAGGGGGCCTCGTCGCCGTCAACTCGTTCGGGTTCGGCGGCGCAAACGCCCACGTGATCCTGGAGTCCGAAAGAGGCGCCCGGCCGCCGCCTGCCGCCTACGCCGTGCCGCGCCTCGTGCTGGCGTCCGGCCGCACCGAGCAGGCGGCGCGCGAGCTGCTGGCGCTGGCCGCCGAGCACCCCGCCGACGCCGAGCTACACTCTCTGCTGGACGCCGTGCACGCGCAAAACATCCCCGGCCACGGATACCGCGGTTTCCGCCTGCTCGCCGACGCGCCAATAGAAGAATTCACGGTAAACTATTTTTAAATATTATCATTCCGTTGTTTGCGTTCAAGCGAGCGTGTACACGTCGGTGTGTTGGTGTGTCGCGCAGGAGGTGGAGAGCGGCGAGGCGCGGCCGGTGTGGTTCGTGTTCTCGGGCATGGGGTCGCAGTGGGCGGGCATGGCGCGCACGCTGCTGCGGCTGCCGGTGTTCGCGCACAGCGTGAAGCGCGCCGCCGCCGCGCTGGCGCCGCACGGCGTGGACCTGCTGCACGTGCTGTCCGACGCGCCCGACTCCGCCTTCGACGACGTCGTCGTGTCCTTCGTGTCCATCGCCGCCGTGCAGGTCGCGCTCGTGGACGTGCTGCGCGCCGTCGGCGTGCGCCCCGACGGCATCGTGGGACACTCGGTCGGCGAGATAGGGTGCGCGTACGCGGACGACACGCTGACGGCGGAGCAGGCGGTGCTGGCGGCGTACTGGCGCGGGCGCAGCATCGTGGACGCGAAGCTGGCGCGCGGCGCGATGGCGGCCGTGGGGCTCTCGTGGGAGCAGTGCGTGGCGCGCTGTCCGCCCGACGTGGTGCCCGCCTGCCACAACGCTGCCGACAGCGTCACGGTACATATATCATTATATTATTTCTATTCATTTGCAAAAACAAAGACTCGATTGCGTTTCTGTAAATAAAAGAAACAACATTTAGATATCATCCGGAGGAGTCATGCTGGTTTAAGAAAAATAAAAGTGAATCTGAAAAGGTTTCCAAAGCCAGAAATTTTACATTTTACTTTTCTGGCTCTATAGCTTTTTATATTATGTAAGATCGCTATAAGGACTCCTTCATCATCACATTTCGTAGAGTTACTTGATTCTCGGTCCCTTCTATATACCACATACCTATCGTCTATGAATTCCTTATTATTAACATTACTATTAAGTTGCTCTGCTTATATTTTATGTATTTAATGAAATACATAAAATATAATATAATAATGATTCACATTTTAATTAACAAATTACTAAAAAACCTACTTAAACTCACTCATGTTTTTTTTTAAGTAAAAACTTCCTGACGATTTTAAAACTACACAGTAATTGTTCCAATGTTCACTTGTATCGGCACTCCCGCACTGCCGCACTCCCGCACTCCCGCGCTCCCGCACTTAAGAGGGCCTCTGTTTTCTTATATTATTTGTTTTACTTTCTTTTTTTATTTTAAATTATTAATTAGTCTCTCTATGGCAAATGTAAATGCTGCAATAATTAATATAAATACCTTTTAATTCTCTCCTCCTTTGTCATCGACTAAGGACAATACGACTTTCACGCACTATCTTGTTTCATTTATGTCTATTTTTTTGCTTTGTAAGCTATCGAATCTTAACATTATTACGAATAACTTAAAAACTACACATCACACCTTAACTAAACTTAATTGAGACCACATTAGAAGTACTAGCTGTTACATAAAAAAAATGTCATCAAATTTAGTTCACCCAGTAAAAAACTAAGTATCGTACCCATACAAATATTAATAATTCCTATCTTTTGTAAACTGTTAAGAGATAATACTAGTGGAGACAAACGATAACTAATATACTGACAGACTTATAAAAATAATCTTAAAATATTGGATAGAAATCTTCTGAAAAGGAAAGGCTCCTATAACAGGGATGAAAATAAAAATAATTACACACAAAAGAAAAATAGATATTCAATAATGTCGTCGTAGCGAGTGAGCTACATTAAGTTATAGACCATAGACTGATAAGAGGGGCTTTGCAATGTATGTATACATACGACTATGACCACAAAATCTTCGAAAGGACCCCAACTCAGTGGTCTTAACAAAGTGCAGGTGACGAGGCGGTGCGGTGTGCTAAGATAGGTTTTGTTGTAGATATCGGGCCCCGTGGAGTCGGTGGAGAAGTTCGTGGCGACGCTGTCGGCGGAGGGCGTGTTCGCGCGCCGCGTCAACAGCTCGGGCGTCGCCTTCCACAGCAAGTACATCGCGGCCGCCGCGCCGCTGCTGCGCCGCTCCCTGGAGCGCGTCATCACCAACCCCAAGCCGCGCTCCTCGCGCTGGGTCTCCTCCTCACTGCCTAAGGACCAATGGAACTCGGACCTCGGTGAGTTTTTATCGCTCTGTTGCATTGAATTGAATCATGAAGGGTTAGGTCTCGTAACCGGGGGCGACCACTAAAGGCGTGCCTAATTTTTAGCCAAACTGAGCGACGCGGCGTACCACGTGAACAACCTGTTGTCGCCGGTGCGGTTCGCGGACGCGGTGCGCGAGATCCCGGAGCGCGCCGTGCTGGTGGAGGTGGCGCCGCACGCGCTGCTGCAGGCCGTGCTGAAGCGCGCGCGCCCCGCGCCGGCCGCCACGCACGTGCCGCTCGTGCGCCGCGACGCGCCCGACGCGTGCGCGCACCTGCTGGCGGCGCTAGGCCGCCTGCACGCGGCCGGCGCGCAACCGCGCGTGGCGGCGCTGTACGCCGCGCCGCGCTGGCCGGTGTCGCGCGGCACGCCCGCGCTGGCGTCGCGCGTGCGCTGGGACCACGCCGTCGAGTGGAGCGTCGCGCACTACGGTAACGCGCGCTCCGGCGAGAACGTCATCGAGTACGATCTCTCCAAGAACGAGGACGCCTTCGTCGCGGGACACAACATCGACGGCCGCATTCTCTTCCCGGCCACCGGGTACCTCGTGAGTTTTCAATTCTACTTCGATAAAATAATAATAATAAGCCTTTTTATTTTCACATATCTCTTCTTACAGTTACTGTTAGTAGTGTTAGTAAACATAGTAGGTACAAGAAATAAATATTTATGAAAATTAAAATAATAAAAATATTAGTGTTAGTTACTATTTAAATTTTTGAGATATGGATCCCATTTTTCTTGGGTAAAGGCCTCCTCCATTTCGCTCCATAGCTCTCTATTTTTCCCCAGAGCCATCCAATTTTGTCTACCAACGTGTCTTTTACCGGTTGGACCCTTCCATTTCGTTGTTTGAATTGTCCACCTATTATCAGTGTAGCGTGATACATGTCCAGCCCACCGCCATTTTAATGTTAAAGCTTATGTGAGTGCATCCACATGAGTGTTGTTTTTAATCCTAATCAATCCCGAAGTTCTCCTTTTTGTGTTTTCTGATTTTGCACCGGCCGGCTTCTTTCCATTGCTCTTTTTGAGTTATCTTAATTTTTAGTGCAGGTTTGACAAAGGCATACAAAGACTAAGTGTAATGCAGATTATCCATACGAATTTTCATTTTTTCTGGTCTTTCCCTTTCACAATTTCTTTCAGTGACCAAAACTTTTTCCACGAAATTTTAATTCTTCTTTCTATTTCTTCTTCATAACTTGTCGTGATAAACGTATATCTGTTTCCCTAAATAAATTTAATTATTAATATATTCTATCTCATTCTCATCAATACATTCCTCTCTCTCTCAATACATTCCTTAAGGCTGTTGTCATTATTTTCGTTTTACTGGTATTCATTTCTAAGCCGACTTTACGACTTTCCTGGTTTATCATTGTTTCTAATTCATTCGGTTGCTCAGATAATAAAACGATATCATCGACAAATCTGAGATGACTCATATAATTTCCATCTACATAAATTCCTCCTTTCGTCCAGACTATATTTCTAAATACTAACTCTAAGACAGCAATAAAAAGTTTAGGTGAAGGGTGGTGGTCTAATTTCCCACGGTGACAAGTCGTCTTGGGAAATGATTTAATAAAGGTTGTTTCATCTTGGTTGTTCCGGTGGCTGACGGCTGAGTCCTATAACTGTTTTTCTGCAGGAGAAGAAGAGAATGAATTACTTCAGCCTCTCATTATCTGAAATGCATTTTTTTTGGTATTGGTACTAGATAGTGTAACTTATTTCCGTGGTTCTTCAGGACTTTTCTTGGACTTCTTTAGGGTAATCTTCGGAAAGATAGATGTAATTTAATTATTTCTTATTTTTCATGATTTCCCTTTTTTTCCAACTATTAACAAAGGATACCAATACCGGTCTTTTTTTATTATTTATTTTGTTATTTTTTCCAATTCTGTATATTGCATTTATATCTCTATTTTCTAAGGGGATATTTAAGTCCTTTTTTATCGTTTCTATTATATTATTACTTCCATTAGTTCTGTGTTCTTTCTCTTTCAAACCATAAAGAATAATATTATTAGACTTTTTATTTTTTTCGAAATTGATTACTTTCGATTTTAATTCTTTGTTTTCTAACTTTAATTCTTCTATTTCTTGTTTTAAAGATTGTAGTTTTACATCTATCGGTGATGTCTTTTGTTTGAATAGACATTTCTAATTTTATTTTATCAAAAAAATCTTCAAAGCTATTCCTTTTCATTAATTATTTTTAAACTAACATTTATATATCTATTCTACTTCGATATGAGTTTCTATTTCCCGTCGCCGCTTTTTATCTCCGACCTAATGTTTCATTTCAGACTCTCGTGTGGAAAACTCTGGCGAAGCTTCATAACAAAAAACCAGAGGAGACTCCCGTAGTCCTCGAAAACGTCCAGTTCAAGCGCGCCACCATCATGTCGCGCGACGTGCCCGTGCGCTTCCTCGTCAACATCCTGGAGGGCACGGGAGAGTTCGAGGTGTGCGAGAGCGGCGGCCTCGCCGTCAGCGGCTCCGTGCGCGTCGCCGCCGACCCCGCCGCCGAGCGCCTGCCGCCCGACGACGCCGCCCCCCGCCACCCGCCGACGCCGACGCCGGCCTGCTGCCGCTGCAGACCGACGCGACGCGTGTACAAGGAGCTGCGACTGCGCGGCTACAACTACGCCGGCGTGTTCCGCGGCATCCGTCGGACCGCGCGGCACCGCCGCTTACGCTCGCCTGGGACGACAAACTGGATCTCCCTTCATGGACACCATGCTGCAGTTCGGTATCATCGGCACCAACACACGCGAGCTGTACGTGCCCACGCGGCTGCAGCGCCGCGCTCACATCGACCCCGCGGCGCGCGGCCCGCCGTGAAGCGCGGCGGCGGCGACGGCGGACACCTGCCCGTGCACGCATGCGCCGCGGCGCGTCGACATCATCAGCTGCGGCGTCGAGTTCCGCGGCGTCAAAACCAACCTCGCGCCGCGCCGCGCTAACCCGCAACCCGCGCCCAAGCTCGAGAAGTACGTGTTCCTGCCCTACGACAACGCCGCCGTCGGCACCGAGGACACTTCGCGTTCCAAACGCGACGCGCTCACCGTCAGTCTACAGCTGGTGCTCGAAAACGCGGGCGCCCTGCGCCTCAAACTGGTGGAGGCGGCTCTGGACCGCGCGCCCGAGGCGCTGCTGACGCCGCTCGCGCTCACAGTGTTCGAGGGCGAGCCGCAGGTGCGCGTGGAGGCGGCGCTGGCGGCCGGCCCGCAGCCCGCGCCCTACGGCGCCGCCGTGCAGGCGCTCGGGATCAAGGTCAATATCTATTTATTTTATTTACTTATTTACTTAAAGGTTCACCAGCAGTCGTTACAATGATTCAGTTAAAACTAAAACATGCAACACAGTTTGAAGACAATTGTACAATATAGTTGTACAATTGTTAAGGTAAACACAACTTGCTAATTATGACCTTGATACATGTTTTCTTAATACTAATCCTTAAAATTTAATTTAACAAAAAAAAAGTTATAATGATAGTGGTATTTATAATATTTATGAATAATTAATTATTTAATTTAGTGAAAGTGGGCAGATTTAATTTGTGTGTCTTAATTTTGCAAAGAATTTATGATGGAAATTATTTATGGAATCTAAAAAAACGTCAGTCACCATACTATAGCCATATAAAAGTTTACTTCTACGAGGGATCGTTGAATTAGCACCAAGTATAGTGCGACAACGAGGTACTCTAAAATTAAGGCTATTTAGGATTTTAGGACAGTCAATACAGTTCAAAATTTTATAAATAAAACGTATATCTAATAACATCCTACGATTGTCTAGTGAAATCATATTAAAATGTAATAATCTCGCGTCATACGAAATTATTTTTTTAGCATTTCCTAAAAAGAATGCTAGATTTCATATAAAACGTTTTTGAAGACGTTCCAACCTATAGAGGTCGATATTACACATATTGATGTGTGTTGCATAATGTGGTCGCCATACTACACTCCCATATTCCAAAATGCTTTTAACCAAAGTGTTATACAAAATAATCTTTGTGCTTGGTTTAAGAAAACTTTTTGACATGCGAATAACGAACCATAATTTTCTTGAGGCTTTCTTAATTATCCGACAATATGAGGTACGAAGGTCAACTTTGAATCTATTACTATGCCTAAGTCCTTGAAAGATGTAACCTCCTCAGGGATTTCATTATTAATAGCGTATGATGAGGAGTAAGACTGTAAATTTCGCGTGAATTTTATATGTCTACTTTTAGCTACATTAATGCACATTCCATTGTCATCGCATCATTGAACCAAGCGATCGATGTCCTTTTGCAAGAGGACTGATTCTTCTAATGTTCTTACAGCTCTTATAAATTTAAGATCATCGGCAAATATAAACGGAATCGAATTCTCAAAACATATTATATCACAATATCATTCAAGAAAATATTGAAAAGAGAAGGTCCCAGGTGGGAACCTTGAGGCACTCCTGAGGAAATAACTTGAATTTCTGAATTGTGTCCATTCAATACTACATAAAAGGAACGACATCTTAAATACGATGAAAGCCAGCTCAATACAGAGCCTGAGGCGGTAGGCGGCTAATTTATTTAATAATAAGTCATGTGGTACACGGTCAAAGGCCTTACTCTAATCGGTATAGACAGCATCTATTTGTAAGTGCTCGTCTATCGGTTGAGTTAAGGAATCAGTGAATGTCACAAGATTAATGATATATCGATCTGCCTTATACAAATCCGTGTTGAAGTTCCGTCAAAGATGGCTTAAAGTGAAAGGTGATAAAGGGACAAATAAGGTCCTCAAATATTTTGGCAAAGTGTGATAGACTTGATATAGGTCGGTAATTTTTGACCGTAGTTTCATCATCTTGTTTGTGCACAGGAACGACTTTAGCCTCTTTCCATTTAACAGGAAATTTGCCCGTTGTGAGAGATATATTGTACAAATAATAAAGTGGCAGAGACAGATTACATGCACATCTAACAATATTGTTTTTTGTTTATTAGATGGATGGAATATTGTCTGACCCAGTCCCTTTAGACACGTCTAGAATTTTAAGTTTGTCAAGTATTTCTTTTTCGGGAATCTGTATGTGTGATAGAGTGGTATTAGTTCTTTGAGCAGCATTTAAATTTTTAAGAGCATTAAAGTAATTGAAACTGGTATTAGAATTATAAACGGATGCAAAATTATGAACAAAAAGATTACAAGAAACTTTTCCATTACTAGTAATTGTTTCAGCATTACTTAATGTTTCTGGATATGTACTCATTTTTTTTTGAG
Source organism: Philaethria dido (assembly GCA_033558755.1). NCBI lineage: Eukaryota > Metazoa > Arthropoda > Insecta > Lepidoptera > Nymphalidae > Philaethria > Philaethria dido. The sequence continues at coordinate 178,384 of JAKGSA010000318.1, read as the reverse complement.
AATTTTTAAGAAAATTGAAAAAGTATTTAGGATTTTTTTTAATATTTTCCTCAGTACTATGAATGTATGTTTGATATGAGTCTGAAGCTAGTTTTTTACAGTGTTTACTTAACAATTTAAGTGTAAGTTCATCCATAGAATTGTTATATATTTTATAACGTTCCTTTATTTCATTTTTTCATTTAAACATTTCTTAAATTTTTTGGAAAGCCAAACTGGGAGTTTTTTACTTTTAAGATTTGACAAAGGTATAAACTTGTCAATAGATGTTTTTAACATGTTGTAAAATTTTGATACCATTTCATCAACAGATTCACATGTATCAAACTCAAAATACCAATTTATATCCTTTAAATATTTATTAATGGAATCAAAATCTGCTTTATTAAAATTTAATCGTAAAGTATTGTTAATTTTTAGTCTAGCTGACGTTTTAAGGTTAATTTCTAATTCGATCGGTGGGTGCAATGGATCAATTTTTGATAAAATGTCTATTGCTTCTGCCACGTTACAAGTTAGCAAATCTGTTAAGACAAGATCAAGAATTTTTTCAGTTGCGAAGTAAGGTTTTCACTACGAGAAGAGCTTGCTAATCGCTTGTTAGATCTTTTAGTTATGTTAACGTCCCCCGTATATTTAGATACAGGTCTCGCTTTTATGGGAGAATTGTCAGAAGGAAAGCACTTATTTTTGGATTTGCAAAGTGGGCACTTCCATTCTGGAGTGAGATCCGCAGTAATATCACATTGCTCGTTCCCATACAAGCAATTCCAATGATAACCTTTTTTACACACAGAGCAACGTGTGATTTTCTCATTAGAATTACACATATTGTGCAACATGACGATTTTTTGTTGTTGTTGTCGTTTTTTTTAGTTATCCTTTGTAGTAGTATTGAAGTAAATAGTTTGTATGTGCTGGCTTGTAGGCTTATTGGCCGGAAATTTGATATGTCTAGTGGGTTGCCTTTTTTGTAAAGTAGTATGATATCTGACGTATTCCATTGTTTGGGTATCTTTTCTGTTGTTATTATCATATTAAAAAGTTTCGTTATGTAGTGGAGAAGAACTGGTCTCCCTATTTTGATTAGTTCGTTGGTTATCCCATCGGGTCCTGGGCTTTTATCGTCTTTCAATTTCTTGATGTGATTGTACACTTCTCTTTCTTTGATAACATGTTCTATATTGTTAGTATTTCTTGTTTCAACTTGTTCTCCTTGTGTTGCAGTGGTACGAGCTGCTGGGGTGTCTATGTTTTGTATTTTGTAAAGTTTTTTATAAAAAGTTTGTTGCTAGGTCAACAATGTCTTTCCTTGATTTTGTTTCTGCAGATTTTTCTTCCAGTTTCTGAATCCAGGTTTTATGTTTTTAGTTTAAGATCTTTGTGCCCTCTTTTAGTACTTCTATATTTTGCCAGGATTTGTATTTTATTATGTGCTGTCTGTGTTCACTGTAGTCGTTTTTTATTGATTTGCTTGTTTCTTTGTAACTTTTGCTTAGTTCTTCCTTTTCTTCTTTTGTTTTATTCTGCATTTGGATTCGTTTTGTTCTTTTATCTATTAGTTGTATTGTTTTTTCTTTGAATACTGTGTGTTTTTTGTCGTTTTCTTTTTTCGTGAGACAATTCTTAATGACTTCTAGTATATTGTCATAGTATTCTTGGATGTTATGTGTATTTAGTATTTTTGAAGAGTTAAGTGCTAGTTGTTGTAGGTAGTTTTTGATATCTTCCCTTGTTTAAGGTGTTCTAGGAGTATTTTTATAGTTTTTTCTGCTTTTCTTTGATTGTGATAAGCTGTACGTTGCTCGTACTGGTTGGTGGTTGGAAGGATATTTGGTGCTATTTATGACTTCTACATTTGTTACGTTGCTAGGATTATTTGTTAGGATGAAGTCTATCTTGTCTTTTGTCTTGGAATCTGGTGATAGCCAAGTCCATCTACGTGAGCTCTTCTTCTTAAAACATGTATTCATTATCGATAGTCTGTTCTCCATGCAGTAATCTATGAGTCGTTCGCCTCTTTCATTGCGTTTTCCGTAACCATGTCTACCCATGATAGGGTATTCGTTTTTACACTGCATCTCTACTTTTGCATTAAAGTCTCTAATTATAAGTACGGTTTTATCTGCTTGTGATTGAGCTTTCGTTATGTCATTATAGAAGACTTCAAGTTCTTCATTAGTTGCGCGTTCCGTGGGTGCATACGGTTGGATGATTGAGATGTTTGTGTCATTGAACACCATTTGTAGTAGTGCTACTCGGTCTGAGATTGCTACAAAGTTTTTAATGTTATTTTTCAACGTTTTCTTTACAAGAAAGCCCACTCCGTTGCGGCCTTTCGTTTGGCCAATATCACACAGTATGTATTCATCATATTCCTCTATATTGCATATTTTAATCTTAGTATTTCCGCTAATCGTAATATGTCAGTGTCAATATGCTCCAGAGCGAATGTTAGTTCTAAGTATTTTTCTTTTGTTGACATATTTCTAATGCATTTTTTTTGGTGTTGGGACTAGATAGTGTAACGTATTTCCGTGGTTTTTCAGGTGATATTGTTAAGTTCCGTTAAATATATTGTATTCTGAGCTCACTAATAACGGCTCCCGCACAAAATATAGTGAGGGTGAGACGTGAATATAGTTCCACTGCACTAAGCTTATTGCTTTTTGTTTAGAGTTATTCGCTGTTAATATTACTCAATCATATGTTTTTTGGTCACCTGCAGAAATGTGTGTTAACTCAGGATATTTTGCACCTTTTAATTGTTTATATGCACTTTTGTAATGTAAAATGATTTTTTTACTCAGGAGCACTGTTGCATATGTTTCTTACTTCAGGTCAGTGTTGATGTATATTCTATATAACAATATATTGCCAACTAAAACGACACTTTTTACTAATAAAATGTATCCGTCGCAGGTGACGAACAAGCGACGCCTGCAATGCCGCACTGGATCCGACTGCCACCTGGTGCTCGCCGCGGACGTGCTGTCGCGGCACGGCGGTGGCGTGCTGGCGCACCTGGCGGCCGCGCTGGGCGACTCCGGCATGCTGCTGCTGGAGGAGCCGCACGGCACGCTGGACGAGCGCGAGGCGCGGCGCGCGGCCGACGCGGTGGGGCTGGCGGCCGTGTCGCGCCAGGTGGCCGCCAGCTGCGAGTACGTGCTGCTGCGCCGCGCCGCGTCGCCGCCGCCCGAGCGCGTCGTCGTCGAGGTCACGGAGGACGGCCGCTACGCGTGGATGGAGGAGCTGCGCGAGGCGCTGAAGCGCGCCGAGAGCGAGCCGATGCGCGTGTACGCGTGGTCGCGCTCGGCCACGTCGGGCGTGCTGGGGCTGGGGACGTGCCTGCGCGGCGAGGCGGGCGGGCGCGCGCTGCGCGTGTTCCTAGTGCCGGGCGCGCGCGAGCCGTTCTCCCCGGAGGTGGCGGACTACGCGGCGCAGGTGCGCAAGGACCTGGCGGTGAACGTGCGGCGCGCGGGCGTGTGGGGCTCGTACCGGCACCTGGCGCTGTCGGAGGGCGACGCGCAGCTGCAGGTGGAGCACGCGTACGTGAACACGCTGACGCGCGGCGACTTGTCGTCGCTGCGCTGGATCGAGAGCGAGCTGCGGTTCGCGGGCAGCCGAGAGACGCCGGCGCGCCTGCAGCTGTGTCGCGTGCACTACGCGCCGCTCAACTTCCGCGACATCATGCTGGCGACGGGCAAGCTGCCGCCCGACGCGCTGCCCGGGGACCTCGCCGGACAGGTAACTGATTAACATCTCATAGTCAAAACTTTTTTTAATGTATAAATGTTTTTATATTGTCAGGCTGTCTCCCGATAGAACGATCGACAGTCCTATGGGGCTGCGGTACATTGATACTTATTATTGTTAATGTAGTTGATTTTTTTGAACTTGATTTTTTTCTTCAAAATAGTTAAAAATTCTATTGCAGAAAAAAGAGTGGTCTCTATTACTGCTTTTTACTTAAATATAATATGCTATAAAACATAGTCAGTCTAGTAAAATATTTTTTTTAGAAGTTTAGAATAAACTAACAAATACATAGTATTAGTACTGAATATTCAGCACCTCAAAAATTCAAAGGCTTATGGTGTTCGTTTCATAGAAATACATCCGCATACGAAAAAAAGAAAGGACAATCAGATGTATATAGCAACATTAAATGTGAGAACACTTTTTTTCTTTTTTTTTTTTTTATACCACGACGGTGGCAACAAGGCACACGGCCCACCTGATGGTAAGTGGTTACCGTGGCCTATGGACGCTTGCAACACCAGGGGCATCACTTACGCGTTGCCGACCCTTCAAAAACCTATTTATTCCCCTTTTGAAGAACCCCATATTGTAGCCCTCTGGGAAAACCTCGGCAGGGAGATCAACTTATGTCTGACTACGGATTAGAAGAACTGGAAGAAGCTCTAACACCAATAAAATGGGACATCATCGGTCTTTGCGAAGTAAGAAGAATAGGAGAAGAGATAATGGAACACTACAAATATATTTTTTATTTTTATGGTAAAATACAAGGCATGTATGGGATAGGATTTTTAATCAAGAACCATTTCAAAGACAAAATAGTAAGTTTCCAAGGAATTTCAAAATAGAATTGCAGTGCTCAACATACAACTAACCAGATCCAAACAACCATGGCCGATTATCCAAGTTCGTGCACCAACAGAACAAGATACAAAATTTGCTAAAGATAAATTTTACAACAATCTTACAGAATTGATGCAGACGAATAACAAGAACGTAATCGTCATGGGAGATCTCAATGCTAGAGTTGGAAGAAAATCAAACAAAGACGAATTTGTCCTAAGAGATTACAGTACGGGTGACAAATCTATGAGCCCATTGGGGTAGAGGCTCATAGATTTCTGTTTTGCTTATAATTTTAAAATAATTAATAGCTTTTTTAAGAAGCGTAAATCCAAAGAGTGGACATGGCTTGCTCCAAACGGCAGAGATAAAAATGAAATCCATTTTATAATTGCTAAAGAAAAAAATATATTTACGGATATTGATGTAGTAAATAAGTTAAACTTCAGTACAGATCACAGAATAGTAAGAGGAGTGATATGCAACATAAATAGTAAGTTAAGAAGAAAACATATAATGCACTGCACCATTAATAAAATAACTACAACATCAATACCAAAAAATGTCCTAAGTGATTTAGAAAGCGAATTCAAAGAAATTAATGAAACCAAATCAACACAGCAAAAGTATAACTTTTTAGAAAAAGAACTGATTAATTTGAACAAATTTAATATCAAAAAAGAAAAACAAATAAATTAGGAGAAGAAACTATAAAGTTGATGGAAACGAGAAACGGAATGTTAAGTAACAGAAAAGACAACAAACAAAAGATAGTAAGTATTAGCAAAAAGATTTAAGAATCGATCCGAAAACACAGGAAAGGAGAAAGGCTGAGCGTACTGAAAGGACAAATAGAGAAAACAGGCGGAATTAACAAAGGGCTAAAACAATTAAAAGTTAGGTATCCATTGCGTATATTACGCAATGGATACCTAACATAAGTACCAAAAGCAAGAATAATAAAAAGGAAAAACTGACAGCAAAAAGATTATTAATAATAAAAGTAGCTACTGAATTTTACAAAAAAATATATACAGAGCCAGATAGTACATCGCCAGCAGGAGAAGAGAAGGAAATCTGTGAAGAAGAAATACCTTGTATATTCGTATTCGAATGGGAAGTGATACTGTGATAAGCGATAAAATCCCAAAAAGTGTCAAAGCACCTGCAGATGACAAAATATCTAATGAAACACTGAAACAATCTTTGACCAAAATATCTAAATTTGTGACGAGTCTATTTAATGAAATTATAGCAACGGAACAAATACCCACTCAATGGACGAAGTCAACCATTTTCTTAGTACATAAAAAAGGTGACAAAAATGACATAAACAATTACAGACCCATAAGTCTAAAGTCCAATTAATACAGTGTTTTCTAAAATAATACTTGGCCGAATTACGAAACAACTAGAAGAAAACCAACCTAGAGAGCAAGCTGGTTTCCGCGTCGACTGTTTTACTATCGACCACATCCATGTTCTGAAACAAATTATTGAAAAATATAACGAATATGGACAAAAACACTATATAGCATTCGTCGATTACAATAAGGCTTTTGATTCTCTGAGTCACACTTATATTTGGAAAACGCTAGAAAAACAGGGTGTAGAAAGAATGTACATAAGAATTATAAAAGAGATTTACAGAAGCGCCACAGCAAAGATTCAGTTTGGACAGCAAGGCGAAGAATTTGCTATTCAAAAAGGCGTAAGGCAAGGTAATCCGCTTTCCCCAAAACTTTTCATAGTAGTGCTAGAAGACATATTCGGGAAATTAGACTGGGAACATTTTGGAATCAATATAAACGGATCAAACCTAAATCATTTAAGATTTGATGACGGTGTAGTACTATTCGCTGAGAAACCAGCTCTACTACAAACTATGCTACAACAATTGGATGAGGAAAGGACAAAGTTTAGTGATATATTAAAAAATATAAAAAAATTAAAATGGAACTGGATTGGACATATAATGAGAACTAACCTAGAAATGGAAAAAGGAAAAGGAGGTAAAATCAAAAGATGGGAGGATGATTTACCAAAAGGATGGAGGAGGGAAACAAATAGAGATATGGGAGAAAATGGGGGAGGCCTATGTCGATAGACAACTAACGAAGTGGTTGCTAGAGTATATGTAGTAGTTTAAGATTTATTTCAATTAGTTAGTTTTAAAACAGTAAAATTTTCGTTTATAAGGTTAATATTGTAATATGGTCAGTGAATAAAGGCTTTTATTATTATTATTATGGTGTTCGCCGTTAGGAATGCATCTTGGGACTGGAATTCAGCGGGCGGTCGGAGGACGGCAAGCGCGTGATGGGCATGGTGGCCGCCAAGGGGCTCGCCACCACCGTGCTGGCGGACCGCGGCTTCCTGTGGGACGTGCCGGCCGCCTGGAGCCTGGAGGAGGCCGCCACCGTGCCCGTCGCCTACGCCACCGCCTACTACGCGCTCAGCGTGCGCGGGCGCATGCGGCGCGGCGACGCCGTGCTGGTGCACGCGGGAACGGGCGGCGTGGGGCAGGCCGCCATCGCCATCGCGCTGCACGCCGGCTGCACCGTGTTCGCGACGGTGGGCACGCCCGACAAGCGCGCCTTCCTGCGCGCGCGCTTCCCGGCGCTGCAGGACGCGCACATCGGCAACTCGCGCGACACCTCTTTCGAGCAGCTCGTGCTGCGGCGCACGCGCGGCCGCGGCGTCGATCTCGTGCTCAACTCGCTGGCCGGCGACAAGCTGCTCGCGTCGGTGCGTTGCCTGGCGCCCGGCGGCCGCTTCCTCGAGATCGGCAAGCTGGACCTGTCCAACAACACGGCACTAGGGATGGCCTTCTTCCTCAAGAACACCACGTTCCACGGCATCCTGCTGGACGCGCTGTTCGACGCGGACGGCGATAACGAGGACAAGCGCGCCGTGGTGCGCTGCGTGTCGGAGGGCATCGCGAGCGGCGCCGTGCGCCCGCTGCCCGCCACCGTCTACACCGACCAGCAGCTCGAGCAGGCCTTCAGGTACGCTACTTCTAATTATAAAAATATCTTCATTATTATTTGATAATTTGTTTTTAAAATTTAGATATTCTGTTAGGCTATGTTTGAGTATGTGTGTTGTGCAGGTTCATGGCGACGGGCAAGCACATCGGTAAGGTGTTGCTGCGCGTGCGCGAGGAGGACGCCACCACCAAGCTGGTGTCGGCCATCCCGCGCACCTACCTGCACCCCGCTAAGAGCTACGTGCTCGTCGGTCAGTACATGTCACTTACCCACTAATATACATATAAGATATATTATTGAGGATTTTCAAAAATAAACCACAATTTGCTTCTCTGAAAATATAAACAAACGACAATTTAAAGTTCACTAATATCGCTTCCTCATTTATCCTCATTATATCCTTTCATCTGTCTCTAATAACTTGCACAAAATAATCTGAACATCATCCGCCATTGAATGCCACGTCACTTCGACCGTTGCGCCCTCTACCGACTTCCACAGACAACTTAGACATGCGCGAAGCGCGGCAAATTTGAATTAATGAAATGTCATTTCATTACATACACGCCTACTAAGGTCGTCTATAGCCCGAAACAACTTAATATAGTGAGGAATGGAGTGTCTTTACACTAGGTTCTTAGCGTGAGGGACACAGCGAAAAGCTAAAAAAAGAAACTTAACATAGGAGAAGTGGAGCTCAGCAGATACTGTAAGACTTATTGTCTACAGTGTGAATTTTAGCCTAATTCTTATTTTATCGTTTACAGAGGTGTCGGTTACTGTCGCTAGGAGATGTGAATTCCATAGTATTTTTTCCATTTAAAAAAAATTGTAGCGTAAAATTGTACCGCTCAAAGGTATTCGGTAATGAACGTTCACTCAGAGTCGATATACCGTAACCGTATCGTACGTATCGTTCGCAGGCGGTCTGGGCGGGTTCGGACTGGAGCTGGGCCACTGGCTGGTGGGGCGCGGCGCCACGTGCCTGGTGTTCAACTCGCGCAGCGGCGTGCGCACCGGCTACCAGTCGTGGTGCGTGCGGCGCTGGCGCGAGCACGGCGTGCGCGTGCTCGTGTCCACGGCCGACGCCACCACGCCGGCCGGCGCGCGCGCGCTGCTGCGCGAGGCGGCCGCGCTCGCGCCCGTCGGCGGCGTCTTCAACCTGGCCGCCGTGCTGCGCGACGCCTTCATCGAGAACCTCACGCCTGACGACTTCCGCGCGGTGGCGCGCCCCAAGATAGACGGTACGACCGCCGGACGCCCCGCGCGCCCCGACGCCCCGGAGGACCGCACGCCCTCCCCGATTGACCTTTCTCATATGATTTTTTTATTGCATAACGAAACAGGTACCAAGGCCCTGGACGTGGCGTCGCGCGAGCTGGCGCCGGAGCTGGACTACTTCGTGGCGTTCTCGTCGGTGGCTTGCGGACGCGGCAACCCCGGTCAGAGCAACTACGGGCTCGCCAACTCGGCCATGGAGCGCGTGGCGGAGCAGCGCCAGGCGGACGGGCTGCCGGGGCTGGCGGTGCAGTGGGGCGCCATCGCGGAGGTGGGGCTCGTGGTGGACACGATGGGCAGCGACGACGCGGCCGTGGGTGGCACCATGCCGCAGCGCATCGCCAGCTGCATGGAGGCGCTGGGCGCGCTGCTGTCGCGGCCGCACGCCGTGGTCGCGTCCATGGTGCTGGCCGACAAGCGCCGCGCCGCCGCCGCCGCGCAGCAGGACCTCGTGCACGCCGTCGCGAACATACTCGGTGAGCATCCACCGGACTCCACACTACGCATATACGCGTTTAGTGTTCTGTTAAAATGTATATAAGCCACAAATTTAATTAACTTAAATTTGGATTGGATTTGTTCAAGGATATTGATTAACAAATGTATGATGCAATAATAAAACTGTAATATCAATAAAATACACAAAATTAACAAAAACAAATAAAAATATTACTATAAATTAATAAACTTAAAACTAACCTGCATCGATACAATTGCAACCTTATAAACAACTTCACCATAAACGAGTAGAGTGAGAGTGACTCTAAATCAAAAGTCAATAAGTGACAAGTCAAGCTTCTGATATTACAAGTTTACAAGCATGATAATTATTTGATTTTTACTAAATTCTATTTCTGTCGTACAGGCATAAAGCAAGGATCCCAGTGTCGGATTCGGCCAACCTGGCCGAATTGGGAATGGACTCATTGATGGGAGCGGAGATCAAGCAGACCCTGGAGCGCGGCTACGACGTGGTGCTGAGTGCAAGAGATATTGCCTGACGTTCGCCGGTTGGCAGATGCCTGGCGGCGAGGGGAGGGCGCTGCGGAGGGGGTGCGGTGACGAGGGGGCGCGGTGGGGGCGGAAGGGGGCGCGGAGCTGGTGCAGTTCGCGGCGCTCGGGGAGCTCGTGCCCAAGCAGGTGGTGGTGAAGCTGCCGAGCGCGGCGGCGGCGGGCGCGGAAGACGCGCCGCCCGTGTTCATGGTGCACCCCATCGAGGGCGTGGTGGACCTGCTGCGCGGGCTGGCGGCCGGCGTGCGCGCGCCCGTGTACGGGCTGCAGTGCACGGCCGCCGCGCCGCTCACCGACATGGCGGCGCTGGCGCGCTTCTACGTGACGCACATGCGCGCGCTGCAGCCGCGCCCGCCCTACACGCTGCTGGGCTACTCGTTCGGCGCCGGCGTCGCCTTCGAGATGGCGCTGCAGCTGGAGCGCGCCGGCTGCGAGACGCGCCTCGTGCTGGTGGACGGGTCGCCCGCGTACGTGGCGGCGCACACCACGCGCGGCAAGGCCAAGCGCGCCGCGCGCACGCCGCACAGCGACGAGGCGGACGCGCTGGCCTACTTCGTGCAGCTGTTCCGCGACGTAGAGGCGGGCGGCGTGTCGGCCGAGCTGGAGCGCCTGGCGGGCTGGGAGCAGCGCGTGGCGCGTGCGACGGCGCTGCTGGCGGGCGCCACGCCCCACGCGCCCTCCGCGCTGGCCGCCGCCGCCGCCGCCTTCTACCGCAAGCTGGTGGTGGGCGACGCGTACCGGCCGGCCGGCCGCCTGCGCGCGCCCGTTACGCTGTTCCGCGCCAGCGACAACTACGTGGCGCTCGCGGACGACTACGAGCTGGGCGCCGTGTGCGCGGGCGCGCTGGCCGTGCGCCGCCTGCCCGGCAACCACCGCTCCATCCTGGCGGGCGCCGCCGCCGCCGCCATCGCCGACCACCTGTCGGCGTTGCAGGCTGGCGCGGACCCCACCGCCGCCGCCACCACCGCGTAGACTACGCGAAGCAGAAGTTTTAGTTGTACGTTTAACTGTGACGCAGTAGAGCTTGGCTCGCCGCTTGTGATACGAATACGATACATTCCGACACGCCCGCGTTCTGCTCTCCGCCGCTCCCCGCCACTCCTCGCTCGCCATGACGCGTTGCGACTATCTTCTACTTTTGTAGATTTTAGTATTTGGAAATAAGATCTATCTTAGTGATATTTTTATATATTAAATATAAAAATGTCAACGAGTACAGTTAGTATATTTATATTGACTTTATAGATAATATTAATAATTATATAAGATGACTCAAAAATAGAATAAAATTAGCAGTTTTGTATTATAAATACATATGCTAATGATTTTACAGTGTAATTTAGATTACTGTAAATATAACATTACATGACTATACGTGCGCGGGGTGCGGGGTGTGCCGGGGAGTGCCGGGGAGTGCCGGGGAGTGGAGGGGGTGTAGGGGGCGGCGGGCGCTATAGTCTGTAAGTAGGTGTAAGTAGTTAGTTCCTGTGTGTGGTTGTTGTGCTAATTTATTTATAACGGAACCAGCGCAAGTGCTCTGTGATTAAAAATATTATTTTTTATATTTTTGTTTTATTCTGCCTTTCATTTATGTTCGAATTCTATAAAGTTGAACAACATTACAAACATTCAATGTCAAGTAATGAGCCGTACATTATGAAGTATGATATGTAGTGTGTATAAGTTATACACGTAATCACACCTCAGATCTCGCACGAGCCCACTTTGACTGCTTTAGGGTGTGTCGCGGCTATTGTCTACTGTCTGTCTACTGTCTTTTCACGAGCACCACATGCCCACCTAACGACATACTTTTCTATAACAATTTTTTATATATTTTATATTAAAAGTATAAATATTAATAAATAATTTTATAATAAAGAGGAACGAGCTTGATTTGTGTAATGTATTGATTTAATATAATTATCGTGATAAGTGTACCGTATCAGTCATCCTCATCAGATAAGATTACTTTTGTTCACACTGACATACATAACGTGGAAGTGCAAGATTAACATAATAAAGATATGACATATATATAAGCCACAAATTTAAATGACTTAAATTTGGATTGGATTTGTACAAGGATATTGATTAACAAATGTATGATGCAATAATAAAACTGTAATATCAATAAAATACACAAAATTAACAAAAGCCAATAGAATATTACAATAAAATAATAAACTTAAAACTAACCTGAATCGATACAATTGTCAATATTTGCTATTGAATTGCCTTATAAACAACTTCACCATAACAACACTCACTCTAAATTAAAAATCAATAAGTGACAAAGTCAAGCTTGATACTACAAGCTTACATATATTTCCTAAAATTATATGGAAGTTTTAACAAGTACGGCAGGTATGTAGTGTAGGGTGTCTGCGGACCGCGCGGGTGGTCTCCGCGGCGGATCTGATGACGACCACTTACCGCAGGAATTTACACGCAGCGTCAATATCGGCGCAATTAAATCTATCGCCAGAGTCGGCGAGCTGGCGGAAGGAGGCCTGCTACCTCTAATCTACGCTCACTTCATTTTAATTGCTATATGCTCGTTGCGTTTCCTGCACGGTGTGCCGGCCGCCACGCCGCTGCGCCGTCGCACCGCCGCGCTGCTCTGACGCGGGCAGCTCGCAGACGCGCGCCGCACTCTTTATTAGGTTTATGTCAAGATTGTCGTCTATTATCTTATTGCTAAGCAACGAGCGAATTTGTCGTTGCGCAATAGTTTTCTTCCGCTATCACTATAGTATTTAACGAATTTATATGTGTTTACATTAGATATGGATTATTTATTAGTTTGTTTATGAGAAAGTTACTTTATAGCAAAGCGGTTTTTCTCACTAGACCAGTTTAGTTAAGTCTCCGGCTAATTATCTATTTAAGAGGAGTATTGTAGAGACACTTGGAATTAAAACCTATGTCTAGATCTCATATACATAAAAAGTTACAAGAATTGTAGCTCGGCTACAATTGGCCACAAAGTAGCTGATCATTACCTCATTGGTATTATTATTGAAGCAGATAACACTAATAAGTCATCTATATGTACTTTTTTTAGTACAATATTCCAAAACAACAATATTCAAAAACAATTAAAAGAGGAAAGCTGGGATGAATTACTTAGAGAAACGTGTCCACTTAGTCTTTACGCCAAATTGATAAAAAAATTCAACAAAATATATGAAAAGAATACAATCACAATCTCAGCAAATGAATACTCTGAACGAAAAGCCTGTCCATGGATAACACAAGAACTACAAAATATGGTGCAACATAGTAATTCGTTACTTAGTAAGTGAAAAAGTAATCCAATTAATCAAATGTATCGAAAACAATATAATAGGTGGAGAAATAAAACTAATAAAGCAATGCATAAAGCAAAAAATAAGTATAACAAAAGTCGAAAGAACTACTTCGTAATATAGCAAAAATGTGGAAACATGAATAAGTTATTAGGAAGAAATAAAAAATCAATAGATATCGTCAGTTATAATTTTAAGTAATATTAAAAATATAGACGAAGAGGCAATTTGTGAAAATTTCGCAAATAGTTTCACTGAAGAAATGGATAAAATAAAGCACGTATGCCATGATAACTTCTTAGATCGAGGCACGTACGTATATGCCCAAAATGTTTCTTTTAGATACAAAAAAGTAACTTCAGAAGATGTTATGAAAGTTATAGGTAGATTAAACGTTAAAAAATCTCCTGGGATAGATAACATAAGATTAATAGATATCAAATATATAAAAACAGATATTAGCCTTATATTAGCTCATTTTATGAATCTTTCTGTGAACAACAAAATATATCCTGATTTATTAAAAATTTCAGTCATTAGACCATTATTTAAAGAAGGGGAAAAAAATGTTATAATAACTATAGACCGATTACAATTTTACCATCTATAAATAAAATTGTTGAAAAAACCATAGTTAACCAAATATCCCACTTTCTTAGATCATTCAATGTCATCAATACTGCTCAATACGGCTTTCAAAAATGTAAAAATACTACACAATTATTATCAAAATTCTCAAATGACATAAATAACTACTTAAATAAGAAAATGTTAGTTGCAGTACTGTTTATTGATTTTAGAAAAGCTTTTGATACTTTAGATCATCCAACTTTGTTAAAATCTCTTGAAGAAAGTGGGATACGTGGTTGTATGTTAAGTTGGTTCAGGGATTATTTGACAAATAGGGCTTTCACTGTGAAAGTAAATAATAAATATAGCAGCCAAAAATCCATGAAATATGGAGTTGCACAGGGATCTGTAACAGGTCCAATGTAAGTAAGTAAGTAAGTAAAAGCTTTATTCCAAAACACACTGTAAACATTATTAATAATAACAGGGCAATAAAAGAAAACACAAATCATAAAAAGAACAACAAAAACAAAAACAATGTGTTATATCCATGTAAACAGCTTAGTATCGGTAATAAATAGATGTCATAAATATATGTTTGTTGACGATACATATATCGTCGGTCCTTAGGTAAAGTATCAAAAGTGAAAAATGCTACTTTACAGGAGAGCGATTTTAAGTTTATTTTTTGCATAACTTTGTCATAAATGTATGGTGGTATCTTGATAAAAATTGGGATTCAAATATGTCTTGGGGTTACGAACTGTTTCGTAGTAGCAAAAATCTATAATATTAAATAGTTTCTATTACTCATTTACGATAGTGTACTGCGTAACTGGACTAAATTTTTTAATCGTAACTGGCACTATCGATTATTTACAAGGGACCGCATATTCAAAAATGTATCGAATCTGTCTATTTCAATAGTTTACGTTGGTTTATGGAATATTTTATTGAAAGTGTCACATTCGATCATTTAATTCGAAGATTATTTATAGTTTTTTTGATAGAATAACAAATACACAATAAAACATATTTATTCTATAATAAATAAATTTAATAAATTTAAATCTATAATAATAAATAAAATAAATTTAAATCTATATTTAAAAAATATAAATTGTTTTATTTAGCAAGTACTTAACATCAGTCTTTGTTAAATTTAAAACGCTGAGGTCACGTACTCGTATGAACAAAAACAAGTAATAACAAATGTGAAATGTGAGTATTTAATAATACATTTTGAAATGAGGTCACAATTAACACACATTACTTATAAAGCTTATAGAAGTTAGTTAACAGGTATAGAGCCATCATAAATTAAAAGTGACAAAAATAATATAAACTCTAATAACATTTTAAAATAAATGCCTAACATGAAATAAGAATTGACATAAAAAATCTACATAGTTTATTTTTAAACTATGTAGATTTTTTTATGTCAATTTTTATAATACAAGTATATTATAGTAACAATACACAAACTAATGCAAAAAAAAAGTTAAAAAAACCAAAGTTATTTAATTCAACATCACAATGATAATATAATAGTAATCAAAATTCAACGACAATAAGTTAGGTTCCTAAAATGAGCTAGTACCTAACGGCTATTTTAAACTACTCTCGAACATATGATATTAAAACTCAAACCGCAGTTGAGCCTTAAGATCTTGTTAATAAATAAGTGCTATCAATCGTTTAATCATTTTCGGAATTTTGTACTCTAGAATAGTTTTCCTTCTATTATTTGATGATTTCCTTTCATGATTCATTTTATTATGAGCATTGCGATCAAACTCGTCAGTAGCACATAAGGTATTCAAAAATATGCTATTACAAACCCGTTGTAGTATAAATGTATTAACTACGTGTGAGGGTAAAAAATATTTCGTCGTAAACTGTTTTCTAGAAGGTCCTTCCGACGTCATTCGTTCTTTATTAATTTTCTGGTGAACATATAAAGTCAAAGTCAAATAATTTTATTCAAAATAAGAAGTTATATGCTTCATTTTTTGAACGTCAAATATAAATGAACTCCCATTAGTATCGCCTAGTATGATCAGTAAGTGTCCAAAAATTGTTAAGAATGTTTTGCAAGATTCTGTATCAATTTTTTCAGAGTATTTTACTTTGCATTGAGTTAAAAAAATAGGAAGTATTGCTGGCCAGAGCTTAATAAGTATTTACGTCCGTTATCGTTCGTTCTAGTTCTATAGTCCTCTTTTCGGGGCATTTTGATATTTCTTTCCGATTTAGTTATAAAACCGCATTTCTTTTGTATTCTACACTGCTATATGACACACATATTTCGACACAGCCGTATGTCTACTTTCGGTAACAATACTGTAGGTTCAGCATGGTTCTCATCTAAATGTTCTGAGAGCTCAAGTTTTTGTCATTCATTTTGACTTGAGATAATAAAAGTATTAACATTAGTACGGGGGACCGAAGTCTATATTTGGGAATAGTGCTGGAGTTGTTTCCTCCCTGCCATGCAACATGGCTGAATTTGGGCCACTATCTTCAATGACAGCCGAGTTGTATTTCTCCTGTGCTAAATTTCTATCTAAATAGAGAAATCCAACAACTCCTTCGAATTATTCCAATCAGATTCATTGTGGGCTCAGCTTATGGGCAGCGGTGACTTCAAAAAAGTAAAAGCTAAGTGTAGCTAGTGTACGTTTTTAATAAATATATAACAATATTTTTAATTAATACCAAAAAATAAACATAAAAGAAAGTCACTTTATCTTTATTCAAGACTAACTTTATACAAGATATCAAATCTTTACAAAAAATAAATAAAACTTTATTCAAAAATTATTATAATATCACATATACTATCGAAAACGTCAGTTTCGATAAAAATATGTCGTGAACAAACCACGTACATAATGGTAACTGCCACTTTTGTTGATATTCAGAAAATACAATTCGTCGTAAGCGAGCAAACCTACCCGATTCGATAATTTTACGGGGGAAAAGCTTGTAATATTAGTTATAAATTTTAAAAAGAAATTTTCATGAGACACCTATAAGATTATTATTACGCAGCATCGACGGCGGGCGCGTAGCCATTGCGGCTTACACTCACGATAGTGGTAGTTTCGTCCTTGTCTCGCGCCCGCCGGTGCGGCGTAGACTCGCGATGTTATACGCCGCAATGACTGTTACATTTCGATGACATACGTAACGAAAAAACGCATACGCAATGAATTTTTTAAATTTTTAAAACGTGATCATAAATACACCTTTATTGATAGTTCAAAACAGTAATAAAAAAAAATGCATTTTTGCAATTTCGATACTTTACGTAGGGACCGTCGATATATTAGAGAGTAGTTTAAAATAGCCGTTAGGTACTACCTCATTTTAGGAACCTAACTTATTATCGTTGAATTTTGAATACTATTTTATTATATTGTTGAATTAAATAACTTTGGTTTTACTTTTTTTTAACTTCTTTTTGTATTAGTTTGTGTACTGTCATTACTTGTTTATAAAAATTGTAATTTTTAAAGTATGTAGATTTTTTATGTCAATTCTTATTTCATGTTAGGCATTTATTTTAAAACGTTATTAGAGCTTAAATTATTTTTGTCACTTTTAATTTATGATAGCTATAAGTTTTATAAGCGATGTATGTTAATTGTGATCTCATTTCAAAATGTCTATTATTAAATACTCACAGTTCACATTTGTTATAACTTGTTTTTGAATATTTTTTTTAAATCTATAATAAATGTTTTATTGTGTATTTGTTATTCTATCAAAAAAATGTTATTACTATAAATAATCTTCGAATTAAATGATCGAATGTGACACTTTCAATAAAATATTCCTGACATAAACCAAAGTAAACTATTGAAATAGGCAGATTCGATACATTTTTGAATATGCGGTCCCTTGTAAATAATCGATAGTGCCAGTTACGATTAAAAAAAGTAAGTCCAGTTACGCAGTACACTATCGTAACTGAGTTTCTGTAAAAACTATTTAATAATATAGATTTTTGCTACTACGAAACAGTTCGTAATCCTAGCACATATTTGAATCCCAATTTTTATCAAGATCCGTACATTTACGACAAAATTGTACAAAAAAATAAACTTAAAATCGCTCTCCTGTAAAGTAGTATTTTTCACTTTCGATACTTTACCTAGGGACCGTCAATACATTTCTCGTAATTACAAATAAATATTTTATAAGATAAAAATATTATATAAATTTAAATTAAATAATGTATATAGATTAGTACTATACCTAATCTATAGCCTTCGGTCAGCGTCAGCCTGGTGTCAGTGGTTCAGTCAGTAGTGGAAAAAAACGACATCACAATAATTTTATCAGAGTTTAGAATTTGTAAGCAGAATAATTTATCGTTACATTGTATATTGTAATTTAAGGATACTAAGAATGTACCTTATAAGCCTTCACAACTGCAGAATGTCCGTCTCTGTGCGTCTGCCTACTTACTTCATGTACCATGTACAAGTAACAGATGTTGTGGACTTTGGTCAACATGCAAGCTCAACAGTGGAAAGCTAATTATTATCTGTATCGTTACATTACAATATAATGGCTCATACAATTATTTAACGCTAATTGTGAGAGTATTCCCTCATTCATAGAAATAGGAAAGTAATCTCAGCGAAATCGTCATTCGTGAAGCGACAAGGTCGGTGGTGATCTCTGTTCCCACCTCCCACCGCCGGCGGTCGTGTAGGAGGTCGCACCATTGTGAACAGTTGCCACTACATACATAGATGCCTCAACTTCAATGAAAGCAATTAATAATGTATAATCATTATTATTTCCTTTCATCGATAGTGACGTTGCGTCGTTGAAATTTAGAGTAAGTGTATAGTAAATATTAAAGGGAATACAATTGAGAATAACGTTTTAAAATAATTTAAACAAAATATTAAACATTAAAAAAATTATTCTAATGACTTATTTGTAATGTAATTGTACGCAAATTGCAAAAGCATATAATTAACAACAGATAAATACTTAAATAGGAATATGAAAGACATTTCATATCTTTTTTTATCAGCTTCACGCTTTACCCCGTATATCCGGGTTGCCAGATAGAACCTGTCAAGTGTAAAGACACTTCATTCTCCTTTTTTCATCCTAATTCGAGAAGTGGCATGTTAAGTGGCGGAACTTAACGCCGCATTTTGTCTCATTAGAGCGGGGAAATAAAAATAATTTAAATATAATCTCCCCCCCAAGTGAGGATTAAACCCACAAACGATAGCATTTGCAGTCAGACGCCACGAAAGCCTCAATATTGTCATTATAGTATTTATTTTGTCTCATAAGTAAGTAGTAGGTAACGTTTAGGATAATTTATATCACTTGTAAGCTCTCAGCCGGCTATTGTTCCCGCCGCCCCTAGGGGCTACTTGTGGTTTCGTGGTTGTGTCGTGCACCGTACACGGTACACCTATTCAGGTTACGCGTCAGTAGTCAGTACGTAAGTTTATATTGAATTCGATCTGGTAATAAACTGAACTCAAACTACATTGCAGTTCAGCTGCAACATGTGACGTGCGAAGTGCGACGATAACACGTTTATGTACTCTAGTAAAATAAACATACATTTCCGATTCATAAATAAAGTTTTTGCGTAAATATACGCAAATATAGAAAGCGACTTGACTAGAATTCTAGTCATATAGGACTCATAAATGTTTACAAGAGTCGAGAGCACTCCAGATACGGAGACGTAGCGGAATGTTCAAGAAAAAATAAATGTCTTTATTGAGAAGTTGATCGTGTGTGGGGCAGACTGCGACCGGGCAGACATGCGCGCGTACGACGTACGCGACCGCGCTCCTCTGTCCGTCCTTGTTTAAATACTTACTGTTTTAACTGTGTACGTAATAAGACACAGAGAGATAATAATTAATTAATTCAGTGCGATTTGCCTGCCTATATTACTTGATATACTTACTAGGTCTTAGGTACTTATATAAAGAAAGCATAATGAAGACAAATCGCGAACGATTTATACAGCAATTACGTTAAGCTCATTTAGTTCCGGAGATTTGTCAAGATTGCAACGCGCGTACGATTGCAGGCTGTGTGTAACGCGCACCGGACCGGCGCGCCTACAGACCGACCGACAGTGTAACCGATACGCACCGGCCACAACCACAAATGCCACTGCACTCTATTAGATATATCAAATATTTTGCTGTTAGTGGATCAGTAAAAGGTGCTTAAATACATTAATATATTCTATTTTATAATTTTCATTTGGAATAGGAGCTCAGGTGGGTTGTCAGTGCGGTGCGGCGACGCGTGTGACGCGACGTGACAGCGCTCGCGGACCCGGCGCGTCCCGGACCACCGGTAAAAAATATAGAGCACCGACACAGTTACTTACCTCGTAGTCTACTGAGTGTCCGCACACACGTACACATATACTTACACGCATACGTACATACACATAGGTACACTTCACTTTCGTGCGTCCTCGTGCTACCAATTTGAACGGCCTAAGGCCTTTCTCGTGTTACATGAACTACTCATCTATACCGTACCCTCGATACAGTCTGATACTTTAGCATACACATCATTCATTTTGTTCATGCATACATAGCATTCATATCACGGGGATCAGTTCATCTCTACGTCATGTTTTTTTTTGTTTCCTTAGCTTTACGCTGTATCCCATACACAGCAAGGTAGGCAGAAGGAACCAGAGAACCTAGTGTTAAGGCACTGCGTTATCTTTTAACATTTCCGTTCCCCACTTTCGAATTCGAATTGAGGCATTACGTGCTGAGTGGCGGAACTCAACGCCGCCCTTTGCCTTGTTACCAAACCCAGAAAATGAAAATATTAAAATTATTAAATATCTTTATTCCCTGGCATGGGATTAGAAGTCATAACCTGTTGCGTTTACAGTCACGCGCTCGTGCCTCTGCGTCATGACAGGCCTCAAGGAGGTGTTTCATAAAAAATAAAAATTCCCACAAAGTAGTGTATCATTAATGCATGTTGTCGAGTCGTGTACTGTCATAGTGACGAGTTAACGTGGTCGTGGTCGTGGTCGGCGTTGTGATCGTGGAAGCCTGGTGTGACGGCGGCGCGGCGGGTCGAATGCGGACGCTTCCAAATGGGGATGTGGTTCCGCGAACGCTCTCTCTGGCGGTCTCCTCGGCGCGCAGGCTGCCTGCTCCACTCGCCATTCGCCGGCCGTGAGTCGCCGCGAGTCGCCGCCGCACTGCGGACTGCGCGCGCGTCCCTCCTCGACCTCATACTCACGTGTACACTCTAGTTTGCGATGTGCGGTGTACGCCTGATACTAGGAAACGCGCCACTCTTGTAAACAATCTATGTTTGTACTAGTGTTTATCTAAATCATATGTTCTCTTACATATTTGTAAATTATTTTACCAACTAAAAGTGCAGAAAACATACACAACGTTTACTTAAGTATAGTAATCTCGATAAGAACATCATATAACACACCAAAAATAAACGTATTGTTCACTTAACGCGGTGAATATTGTACGAGTATAGACGCGAGTGCGACCAATTTAGTTGAAGTGGAAACAATAGTGAATTCATTCGCGTTTCGTTAAAGACTGCAGACTGCAGACCGGGGGCTGGGGACTGGGGAGGCGCAACGCGGAGCTGATTCCTAGCAAAAAGCACGCGCTCCCCGCGCGCGGAGCCTGCGACCCGTTTATTTTCGTCAACGCGTGATGTCCGGCGAGCGACGTCAAGTCAACAATAACAGTTTAAGCTAAACGAATTCACGTTATCAAGTGGGTTCATATCGTTACAAATAGAATTGAGTGTTGTCGGATTTGGGCGCGTTTCTGTCGACTCACCGAGAGTAATGAATGCCCGCAGTGTCTCGTCGCCGTCGCGTCTTACGTGCGCCGTGCCATCCCGGTAACATCACACACGTTTAGGTGCATCTTCATAAATACTGCTCAAATGAATAAAACTCACGCATTGGAGCTGTACGAAGTCGCGGATAGCGAGCGAACCGATTGCGAGAGACGAATACTGATAAATCAAAGGATGCACTTGATAAATACCTTCTTGTTTTTCCTCGAATGAAACTAATAATCTCCTTTTGAAATCCTAATAAGGAACAGGTTGGTATCATAAATTATTTCTTTATTAAGTTCATGAATTTTCATAAGTAATAGGTTGCAGTGTTGATTGAAAAACTCTACATTGGTAGAGTTAGAGGTTTCCTGTCGGCGCAGAGTTCGCGTATGTTGTTATCAACGTATAACTAGACGTGCCACAATAGACGTGCCACTGTCAAACAATGGAATACATTAGGCACTGCTTGCCAAAATTAACGTTATCTGAGAAATTATTAAGCACTAAATTGAACTTTATATACATACCTACGTAATACGTATGTATGAATATACCATCGTCCACAAATATTATATTTGCTGCACATGCATGGCTGCACATTTTCGACCAGCACTGGATATTAAGGAAGAAGTATTGTTATAGAATTGTGGACTCTTATTTGTGTTGCTTGTAGTCGTGCACTGTGTTAATCAATTACATAATGTATAATATCACTTAATTCCCCAATTAGTAAATATATCTTAAATTTATAAAAGTGATTATATCTATATCTCCTTAAGGAGATAGAAAAATGGCAAAGAGTTTTCCAATATTGGACGGATGAATAGATAATTGAATGCTTCCAGTGTTGATTGATTACGATAAATTGATACTTTTACAAATTATTACTAATTTTCAATTTCATGACTGCAATAAGCGCAAAAGACTATATATTAACAGAGTTATGTAAAGTTGATTTGATTTTTTTGTTAGCTGAGTGTGTCTCAACAATATAAATTTAATATGACAATAACATGTGCACATAGACACAGTGACAAGCGGGCCAGAGTGTCTTCAGTGCGTGGTGCACTGGAGCGCCATGCCGGCGGCATGTTGCTGCCCGACCAGACGTACGAGGGCGCGTCGGCCTCCGCCTCCGTTGTCGCCTGCTCCCGCGGCCGCATCCGCGCTCTCGAGCCGGTGGGTGGCGCGTCGCTGGCGCCGCTGGCCACTCTTCTGCGGGCGCACCGCGTCCGTCCTGACTTTTTCTGCACATATCGCCCCCGACAGACGCATAGGTTAACATTAAGCAAATATAAACATGTAATTATTAAATAGATGTATACTTACATTAAAATCGATTACATGTTTAGAGCGACGTTGGGTGAAGACAAGAAAGAAACATCGCTGGCGGAAAGCAGCATCCGACAGCAACGGAGCCAGCGGCGCGTGCGACAACGACGACTCGGTTAGTGGACAAACTTTTATGTGTTCATTTTTTATGATCGCTAACATTGCAGTTCCATTACTAAAATAAAATGATGCAATTTATTGAATACGGTTTTTATAAAATAGGTTTTTTTGTTTTGTTTCTCTTCAAGTTAAATACAATTTCAAAAATAAGTACACGAAACATTACTGAATGCTATGGGCTATCTATGGGCTACGAGTAACCGCACAATCATTTTTAATAATTAATCATTTATCAATCATGATGCGTGGGTTGTTTCCACATTTGGGAGTTCGACTATAGCAATTTCATTCAATATGTCTCAATTGAAAAGATATTTGATTTCAACAAAAATATTATGTCACAGATATTTTTTACCAAGTAATAGGTTCCTACTTGTATTTACCTATTAATATAAAGGTAAAGGGCATACGTGGATTTAATGTTTTATAAGTTGTAAGTGTTCTAAGCCGCATGTAGTTCTCGCTCGTAAAAACTCGTCATTTCACGGATTCATCGTGCAGGTTCCCGTCAGTTTTCAAGGAGATTAGTTCGTAGCAGTCTCTGTCACTTGCAATCCAAGTGTCGTAATCTCTAATGATGAGCTAATTCCAAAAATTAAAATGAAGACGAGCTCTTTTTTGTGAACTGTATTGATCGTATGTTGATTGTTATATTTATTTATACTTTTTTTACTGAAACACTAAGTTTCACAAGTGTCATTTTTAAACTCCGTATGAAAGCGAGCGAGTACAGATCGCTATCTAAAAGTACCCAACACCCAAGTGTTTATCTGTTCCTACTGCTACCCTACGGAAACAACAAGCCTTTATGTTGACTTATGTATTATGGGGTTAAAAGCGAGGAAAAATAACAATATACCTAATAACAATGTATCGTAGAATACCTCCACTGACATTTACCTCATATAAATAGAAAGGTACCATTCTAGATTCAGCTAGTTGCAGGTTTTTGATGATTTGGTCAATAATGACCATACTATAATTTTATGATGTTTCATAATATTCTTTACATATTTTTAAATTATTAATTGGCAAACTTGTTGTAGGAAATGGTTCAAACAAACGTCTCTGTCGTCTTTATTTTATTTTTAATGTGATGTAATGAAATACCCTGTTTGTAAGAAATCATTGAACAATACATATTTAGGCATTAGAAAAATTAGAAGTTACAGGTATTTAGAGTTAGGTCACCACGTGTCATCATTATCTGGCTAGAAGACGGCGGCGGTGCTGGCGGCAGTGGCGGCGTAATTGGCGCACCATTGCTCCGCTACTAAATTGTACTAGCCTCATATTGTCATGTCCTATATCGACCACTTTTAGATTTTCAATGCTTAATGGCTTAGATATATGTCAATGTTCATGCCTGTGTATAGACTGACTGTTCAGTCTTCTGTACTAAATAATAATTAATTTAGTTATATTTAATAAATAATTAGTGATTTGACTGTTTCAACGTTTCGGATGTTTATGAATTTCCATTTGGCCTAAATCCACGCAATGTCTCATAATTATTTATAATTCCGGCTCAAGTATCTTATAAATACGTTATTCAGGCAGGTACATCCTAATGGTATCAGCATAGCGTCAATATTTATAATTGAGCTAAAATAATTTTATTGTAAAACGCTACGTTTTAACAAAGATTAATATTAAACTGTGGATAATTTTCAAAATATAAAAGTTTTAACGTAATATTCGTTTGTTATAGTTAAGGAATTCCTATCGATAGCCTAGACTGTAGGTTTAACTACGTTTCAGAACATGAGTGATGATGTTTTCACAGTAGATTTAGTTCTGGCTAAATATACTTTTATATTATAAATTTGAAAAGAGAAAGGCTCATTCATAGTTTTTGTAGCAAAAATAAAATGTTCTTGGGAGAAACTCTTTAAATACAACTTATATGTATATATTGCGTAATAATTACAAATGAATACCTCATTAAATTATTAAATAAAACTTTTTGTTATTTCTTGGTTCACATTGAGGTGCTTACAGTAAAGAAGTTTCTCATGAGGTATATTCAGTGATTAATACATATTTAATCATGAGCGGGTCGCGGTGGGGCTGTAGGGGCGGGAGGTCGCGCGTCTCGCGTCTCGCGTGGTCTGCGGGTTGATTCATTACTCATAACAAGAGATTAACTCGTTTAGGCGCACGTCGACGTGTCCAGTGCGGGCAGGCACTCCTCACTCGTCACTTATGTTGTATGGCACATTTAACATAAGATAGGTTTTGGCGCATCCTCGTCTTGTCATAGCCAAGTGAGCGATGTTCACTGACGCACTAACGCAATGACGCATCGGCACACACTAATCAAGTACGAAAACGTACGTGTACAGACGCGATCAGTTTTTTTAGTCTACTAACTTCGGGGTACATGCAATATTCATGTGCTGTTATACTTATTGAAAATAACTATATTTCAAGGTTTTTGAAATTAAAATCATTTAATTTTCTTTTGTTTATATATGCCTATGTTAATGATAGAAGCGCCAAGTGCGAGCACGCGTATGTTGTATGACGTGCGGCGCGGTCAGGCGGCCGCGGAGCATCTCCTCTATTATTGAGGCGTGTTATTATTGAGGGGCGATTAAAAGCAAATCTCTCATATATGTAGTAGTTACGCGCGTAATTGCGCGCCGCAAAAACTTGTCACGATTAACCCATACCGGTGCCACTGATGAACACATTATCATTTATTTCTTTTTAATTACTTTATTAAATTATCATTCCAAATCAACGATATACAGAGGGCTCTCGGCAAAGTCAGTGTGTGCCATAAAATCGTAGTCTCTTTTGTTTCGCAAAAAATAATAACAGTATTATTTGGGCGAGTTAATTACGCTTACATAACACGGTCCAATCGGCGCGGCGCGGCGCGGCCCGGCGCGTGCACACAGCGACCACAAGGGAAGTGACATAAATGGATATAACTGTAATAAGTGGATGTAACTTGCGCAGTTCTTAAATGTTCCAAGAACAGTGCAGATACGTCTGTGCGGTGGCAACTAGCAGGTGCTCCGTATCTGCGCGGCGCACTGTGTATCCACTGTGCATCAACTGTGCACCCATTGTGCAACACGCAGTACACGCTGCTACTATTAGATAGTAGACGATAAGTTTGTAGCAAGTGTTAGTATGTTGTCAAAGTTGCATATATTGTATGTAATACTTTTGGGTCCATTTTTATTAGTTCACTATATAAAAATGATCGTATCTAAAGTTTAACTAAAAATATATTTTCTGCTATTTAATTGAATAAGAAAGAAATCCTATTGATTTATATATATATAAGATATATTATTGAGGATTTTCAAAAATAAACCACAATTTGTTTCTCTGAATAAACAAAGTTTTATTTTATTTAACACGCCTTTACAATATTATAACACTTATCGATTTACAACATTACAACAATCAATTTATCTCACCTAAAAATACAAAGAAACGACAATTAAAAGTTCACTAATATCGCTTCCTCGGGATTTCCGGTTCCGGTGCTCAACTAGTAAACATCACAGTGCTAACGTTATGTTTTCTTAAGAAAGTCACATCCAACTATTAAACAAAGTGCAACTAACCGTTCGTAATATTGAAAAATACTTGACTTGTGAGATTAAAGAAGATTCAGAAAGGATAAAATCGACAGTTAATTTCAAGGTTAGAAGTTATTACTTGTCACTTAATACTTAATAAACAACACATCTGACAGCGATCTGTGACATCAGCAGATAGTGACAACCACGGACAATGACAAATTCAATCCAGTAAAAGTTTTCTAAAGTAAAAAAATTCCAATCCCTGCTAAATTAATTTAAATTATATTAAAAATGGAAGGACAATTCCAACTTTTATTTGAAAAAATGAAAATTGAAATGCAGAATCAAAAAGAAGAACAAACCAATACATTAATGGAAAAAATGAATGAAAAATTAAAACCTATTATAGAAAATAATAAATTATTGAAAGACAAAATAGAGAAGTTGGAAAAAAAGATAGAATATCATAGATAGATAAAGGGAAAAGAAAATTAACAACATAATTATACATGGATTAAAAGAGGATGAGATGTCTACACGTGAACTGACTGATAATGTGAGAAAACCATTTTTCGAACGATTTGAACTTTAAATTGAAAGATTGGGAAATAAATAACATTTATCGTATTGGGAAAGTAAATAAAGAAGGTAAATTGAGGCCCATAGTTCTGGCATTAGTGGATGGAGAAAAAGAGAGATAATGGCAAATAAGAAGAAACTTAAGGAAATATACATAACTGAAGATTATTCGAAAGAAATTTTAGAAAACAGGAAAGCACTAATGCCAAAGTTAATGGAAGAAAGGAAAGAAGGCAATCTTGCCTGTTTAAAGTATGACAAGCTCGTGGTTAAAAAGAATGCAAAGTATAACGATAAAAGGAAAAGAGAAACATCCAACTCGCCGCAAGAAAGGAATCAACAGACACTTACTCCATCATCGATGAATAGAAAAAATGCATTTGATATGATGACAATGCGAAGCAATTCCTTTACAACGAGCTCTACAAATAGTACAACTGCAACGAAATAATAGCAATTAAGCACCGACGATCAGAAACAGTCTACTAAATAAAAAAACAATTGATATAAATAAACCTCTTCCCCCAAGACGACTGGTCCTCGCGGGGGAAAAAGACCGCGACCCTCTAAATCCAAACAAACCTACATCAGATATATACATAGCTACTTTTAACGCTAGGTCACAACGAACCACAGAGAAGCGACTTGAATTGGAATTAGCCATAGCAAATTTAAATGGGACGTAACAGGAATAAGCGAAATGAGAAGGTATGTCGAAGGAATATGCGACTATGGTAAATACATTTTATATTATAAAGGTGAAACACAAGGACAGCATGGGGTGGGATTTTTGATTAAAAAGAATTTAGCACATAGAGTAGAGGGAATAATATCAGAAAGAATAACAATACTGAACATAACGTTACCTCTAAATAAAGAAGAAAAGTGGTCAATCATCCAAGCATACTCTCTAACGGAATCTAACAAAAAAGAAGATGTCGCCAAAATCGAAAAATTCTACCATATAACAATATAACAATAGTGGAGAAGAACATACAGTAGGAAAATATGGACAAGGAAAAAGAAGTAAAAATGGATACAGAATAGTCACCTTCGCTTTAAAAAACAAACTTAAGATCTTGAACAGTTTTTATAAGAAAAAGAATACAAAGAGGTGGACATGGATTTCCCCAAATGGGCTCCATAAAAATGAAATCGATTTCATAATGTCCAATAACGCCAAAGCTATTAAAGAAGTGTCAGTAATATACAACCTAAATTTCAATTCAGACCATAAAATGGTTCGCGCTAAAATAACAATAATGCCAATAAAAAATAAAAGACCATTTCGTACAGATAATCCAGCCCTTTTATGTACCAGCAATCCCAATCAACTTATGAATAACTTACAAGAACTAACAGAAAAGGACACAAATAAACAACTACTAATCAAAGAACAATATGTAAAATTAATAAACCGATTAAAAACGGAAACAAAGAAGATAAATTTAGATAGTTAACGAATACTCTCTGACTTCTGAATTCCTCTCTCAACGCTCCCTATACTAGAGAATTTCTATGTGCCAATAATTTTGCCTGTACGATGACTGTCAGCTACTCAGTAATGTACGCGTTTTATATATAGAAAATTATAAAATGTAATTTTAGTTTGATAATAATTTTATTTTACATATATTTATAATGTAGGGACATCTGTCGTCAATTGCGCACAATGAATACTAAGAAAAGAAAATGCTATACTACTCTGTGTCAGTAATTAAATGGTTCTAGTTCAAGTTTAAACTAGGAGCCTTTTTTTAACTATTTTTAGTAGCCGATGAAAACAGTATGAGCTGCTTCAAGCGGCCTCTCTCGGTAGTACCGGTAACCTCTACGTGTAATGTTCCTACATTATATCCTGCGCGCGCGCACCAAGTGTTTTCTCTGACTGTCAGTCTTCTAGATGGCAGCGCTTTGGAAAAATATTACCAGTCCGTAGTAAAAAAAATATTTAGTAAACATAATTTTAAAATTCCAATAAATACCAACATTCTACTGAAAAATTTTGTAATTGCTGCATTTTACTCGTTTGCAATACGTATATAATGTATTACAACTAAATCTAAATATTGTTATTTATGTTATTTGGTTATATTTGAACATCTCTTGACGTCATATTAACTTTCACATTTATAAAGTATAACGCTAGACATTATGTGAGTAATAACAAGTAGAGCTAAGCTCACCGTGACTCATGTCCCTGTAAGTCTGGTTGTAGCGTGCTGTAGTGCGGGCGCCAAGCCGGCATGCAGCTAAGAGGAGCTTAAATATATTTAACATCTAGAAATACATGATACGGCTATCTTTAGGTATAACCTAAAGATAGCCGTATCATGTATTTCTAGATATAAAAAATATAATTTTGACATTTAAAGTCAGAAATGACAAATCATGATTTTGTTTGTACGTTTACCATAATTTATATATTTTTTTAATAACATGTAATGTAGGTACATATATACTGCCTTAAGGTAGGACTCTTTATCTTAATAATTTGATACAAATACCTACTATCGACTGACGAGAAGTTTGAATCACGTATCAAATACATGATTTGCGTGTGTGTTCGCAATTCCACTCGCTAACGGCGCTATCAGTTAACTCGTGTGACACGCGCGATTAATGATGTACGGCATCCGCTCGTCTCCTCACGGCTCATCACTCCAGTGTATGCGCCTATGCGTTAGGGGTCAGCTAAGCTCGAACTGGTAGGCGCGTGACCGCGATAGAGATTTGTGAGGCGACGAGAGGAGCTTTCGGCGGCTCACAAACAAACAAACCAGTCTCACGGCCCGACTCCCGCCGTCCGTCACCGTACAAACGAATACCTTAACATTGAAATCATTTCACGCAGCCGTCACCTGTTCGCGTTACTCCCGTGAAAAGTGTTTGTTTAATTAGGTGTTTTTGTCACAATCGGCACATTCCTCAGAGCTCTCAGTACCATGGATACTTACATATGTAAATGATAACGAGAAGTAATTAATACCGGTTTATTATCTGGATCACTCTCCTCATTAAGAAATATCTTTCCTATTACAAATCAATATGAAATAAATATTACCAAAAATGTAATGGTATATATAGGACTAAATGTGAAGGCTTTGCGGGCGCGTGGCAGAGGAATCTCCAGGTGAAGGACGGGAGGGAGGAGGGGTGGGCAGGCTGTGGAGCCGCGGGGGCCGGGGGCGGGGGCCGGGGCCAAGCCAGTACGCGGAGTGACGCGTGAGAGAGTGGTCGCCGTTGTCGGCAAACAGCGGCGCGGCCGCCGAGTGTGATGCGAGCGCGCCGCCCGCCATGGCCACGCTCGGCCTTTCCAAGGTGTTCATTCTCGACAAGTACTTCACTGAGCTGCAGAAGTTCTGGGAAACGGAGAAGAAGCTACAAGGTGAGCAAGTGCGCCCGCGCGTCCCGCCGCGCCTCGCCGCGACCACCAAACGTCGCTCTCATCATTTTATTATATTTGAAAACGTTCCCAAAATTAGGAAGCTTTTTTTCATATTTTTAGTTACGAATTCCAAGCGTTGCAATATAAGAAGCAACGTTATGTCCCCGGTCGTAAAATACGTTTTTGTGTCTTTTCGTTTTGTATATAGCATTGTGAGCATTGTGAGTGTGTAGAGTTACGAGAAGGCTCCAAATAAGTTTTAGGCATTGTGCTCTCTCCCTAAACCGGAAGCTTTTCTGTTTTACACATAAGGTATTTATTACAGGCCATACGTTTTATAATAAACAAAAACTACTATGTACATATTTTTGTTGTAAGTTACTTCAGTCACCGACATAACATTGTCTTGTTATACGTAAATATAGGTAGAGCATAGGAAGATTACTTTCTAAACATTATAAAACGATATCCAAAATGAGTAGAAGTGGCTGGTGGTGCCTGGCTGGGCGTGCTTGTTGTATAGTTAGGAGTAGGACTGTAGATGCTGTTCAGTTTCGTGACAATTGCGGCTCTATGCAAAGCTAGTCGGTCGGGACGGGGTCCGGGGGCGGCTGCGCCCGCGGCGGCTAACGGCGCTGCTCATAGAGCGAGCGGCGGCGGCGGTAGGGCCCGCGCCCGCGCTCCCCGCGCCTCCGCCTCGTTTCACCCGGGGACGGGGTGAGGGGCGACACAGGTATCTAAGTAAATTCGGCCCTTTCGATTCCACCTTGCCTGTACAGGTTGTTATGAGGTACGAGAATATTGCTGCCGTAACATTCTCGTAAAATTTTGCTCGAGTCAGTCTCTACTATACGATTAATTATAATAGAGTTAAATTATCTCATAATTATAGTTTATGAAATTAAGGAAAATACAAATTATGTAATGTCGTGCTTAATTTTAAGCATATATATTTTTCTCAAATGTTCTATTATTTTTTGTATAATGTGAACATGTAATAAAATATATGACATAAACAAAGTGTGAGTACATATACTGGTAGGTATCAGTATAACACATTAGTGGGCTTGCGTGTGGCTGCAATTACACGGGCTCGCGGCGCACGCGCAGTTTTTGTGCGCGCACACCGCACCGCGCCGCGCCGCCCCGACCCGCGCCGTCCCAACTCGACGTCATTATGTAAAGCGATGCATCGCTCCTCAGCCTCAGGCCTACAGACTACGGCAAAAACTTAGCCGCCACGAATGGAGACGTCGCGTCCTATGTCATAGATCACTAAAGCGTCCCATTGGGATTGTTCACTCTCACGGCTGCATCAAACAGATTTATTTTGTATATATAATGATCTTGTTCTTTCACTTACAGCAAGTAGTTATTACAAGCTGCATCGTATTGTAATATGATAGTCGTCAGAACTGACGCTTTGTAATGTAGCTGATAAATATTTATATTTAAAAGAAATAAAGTGCAGATATCGCTAACTATTGATATCGCTCTGAACATTCCGCTCTGTGATCCACAAATCAAAGAAATTCCGTGTCAAGTACTTCCGCATCCGAGCGCAGCTTTGGGCAGTTTGAGAGTTTATATGTGTTATTACTGCTTTTTTCAATTGTTTCACTTGTTTAATTAAATTTTTCTAATTAGTTTCTATAATCACTTTTATTTAATTTCTATGTCATTATTCGCGCTTCTTATTGTTGATATTCCCTGTCATTTTGCACTAGTATATAATTATTTTATATTCACTTTATACACTTTTGCAAATGTTTATTTGATATTAAAAATATTAGCAAATGGCAACTAATTATATGAGATCTACTTTCATTTTTAATTCGCTTAAATATCGTAAATGTGATCATAGCTGTTGTATACGCTTGTTGGAATTGCTTGATAAACTTTTTGTTATGACGACTGCGTCTTCCTCTCGCCCTCGGACCTATCTGAGGTTAGCTCGGTATTAGTAATATACGGTAATATACATTATAATGTGCATAGAAGTACTATTACATACTGATGATGATGATGATGTCCTCCTAGACGTATCCGTCGACGGCGACACACTGTTGTTATTAGTTAGTTCGACGTTCGTGAGCGCGAAAGTGACTTGCAAAACCGAATTTAGTTTTGAAGATTCGGTCGCAAATAGCGCAATGAAGCTGTCCGCTATCATTGTATGTGTAATTATAGGAGGGCTTGGGTCGAGTTTTCAGAAGCTGGCGTTTGGCGTCAAGATGATCGATGCGAGTGCGCTCAAAATTATTAATGCCCGTATTGACAGCATTTCGCCACTTCGGTCACTGAGTGGCAAGCTCCTCCCAAGAATCGCAAGGTATTCCACAGGATGATAGGTGGCGTTTCAAAACATCTTTGTAGCGTAGATATTGTCCTCCGCGTTTGCGCTTTCCTGAGCTAAGCTCTGAATAAAAGACTAACTTTGGCAACCTTGAGGAGTCCATACGCACTAGGTGTCCAGACCAGCGTAGTTGACACTTCATTAGCAGACTCTCCATACCGGTCATTTTAGTCCGACGAAGAACTTCAGAGTTAGAGACACGATCCTGCCATTTTAAACGAAGGATGGTACGGAGATACTTCATGTGAAAGACGTCAAGACTTCTGTAGTATTACATACTATAAGTACAACAAAAACAGTCTACGCGAGCGCTACGCTGCTCCTTGTAACAAGCTCCCGCAAAAGATTTCAACGCGCACGCGATTATTAAGTATTATTCTAATTATTGTTTACAATTTGTTTCGGCGGACTCGCTCACATCTCTAATTACTAGAAATCTAAATGTCAAGTCGTAAAATAATTATTTTATCGTTTTCCGCTAACATCAGCTTTAAAGCTAATTTATATGTAAAGATAAAATTTAATTTCATTACAACGCAATTGGACTACGAGAACTGCATACTCTAAAAATGTTTGAATTCATTAGCGAGGTGGTCGGTGCGGCCGGAGTCGGTAAACACGGGCGTTACAAACCAGCGGAAGCATTAAAATATAATTATATATTTCATTTTGAATAAATAATAATTAATTATCGGATAAAATAATGTAAATTAGCGCTCTTTGCATATTTAATTGAAAGTTATAGGAATTACCCAATATATTTGTGAATCTTTTACTCGTTATTGCGTCGTTTGCCTTACATTGCTTTTATCGTTTATTGAAGTAGAGTCCTGTATACGACTGTTTTTCTGACACATCATAACTACTGATAGTCGCAGCTCTCTGTGCCACTATATGCCATACTCCTCGCATATCATCGACAGCAGAGCGTGCCGTTGATCGATCTCCTACATTCCTATACGAGTACACATAAATCAGCGTAATGATGCTACACACGTACCTAATGTATTCAGCTTTTATGCATTACATGCATTTCAGAGCGTCGCGAGAACGAAATGATTTAAAGCGATATGCGCGAGTTGCGAGATCCCCATCTGAGTAGATGCCAGATGTGCTTTGCTCTGTACAGATACTAAGTATCAGTACCTCACGACTAGTGACTAGTACTGCTTAAATTTTACTATGCATTTACTTGTGTAGGGTAACTCTTATCGGTATTGATGATATTTTTAATTTAAAAATAATTTAAACAAATCTTATCATTATTTATACTTGACACATTTTACCTTTTCCATATTCCAACTTTTTTTTTATGTTTAGTGTAAACATTCGTTCAACTATGTCGAAAACTATTTACTTTTTGTGGCTTTAGAGTAAATTAAAAAAAAAACAACTTCACGCTTTATCCTGCATATAAGGATAATCAGAGAAAATCTAGTGTCAAGATGCTCCGGTCGCTACTTTCCGCACGAATTGAAGACAATGCATGTCGAGTTGCATGGCGGAGTTCAACACCACGCTTTGACACAGAGCAGAGAAATGAAAATAATTTAAATGTAATCATACCGTTGAGTGGGAATCGAACTCACAAACAATGGTGTTTATAATCAGGATTTATTCCACTGCGATGGCCTCTGTCTTATAGTTAAAATTTAAATTAAAATTATTTTTTGTTCTAATAGACATTTGAAAATACTTCTGAATTGTCGAATAAATATAAAGCTGTTCCGTTAAGAAGAGCCTGACATTCAACAGTTTATCAAATCAAATATAAGAGTTGTTTATTAATTTAATTAATAACACAATATATGAAATTTAAATGATTAGTGGTAACAAGGCAAAGCGCGGTGTTGAGTTCCGCCACTCAGCACGCAATGCCTCGATTCGGGGGTAAGTGGGGAACGGAGTTTCTTAACACTAGCTTCTCAGGTTTCCTGTGCCTATCCTGCTATATGCGGGATACAGCGTGAAGCTAAAAAAAAGAAAAGAGATCTTAATTGGACATTGGATTGATAGGCTTTACTTATCATCATTGCGTTTATATTCTCTCTGTAGTAACAATAAGCATGTATTTATGATCATATTACTTTTACAGACACTTATACAATAAACATACACACATAGCTTCACGCTGTATCGCATATAGCAGGGTAGATAGAGGGAACCTAGTATTAAGACACTCACCACTATCCGCTTATTGAAGCATTGTGTGCTGAGTGGTACAATAAACACATTTCGATAAATGTCGTTTTCGTAAATTAAAGTAGCTATTTTTTTGTAATATTAGCGTACTACGGACATACACACCTGTTCTGCACTTTTTATCATTTTTTTTCGTTTACATTTCTTAGGCTTATTATACTTATTCTGTATATTTCTATGTGTTCCATAAGAATACAATTTTTTGTTATATTAAAAGAACAAATGTTTCTTTATTTAATAAGCATATAACAATTAATATCATCTATATATCTATATATGATCTACAGGAGACTTAATATCAAATATTTAATAGTTGGTCTTTTAAAAACATCTTAGCTATTTTTATGTAAGAATAGTAACTTTTGACTAAGGTGGCATTACCGCTATAGTCGAGGACATGACCGCTTCGTCTCTATCTATTACAGACATCTTCACAATGACTTTCCTCGTTACTTTATTTGCCTACAGTTGCCCGAAGACTACTGCCTGATACCAATATTTCTTTTTACGATTTAATATCCAGTATATTAGGATTCTGAGTCATCTGCTTGAGATGTAACAATTTATTATATGTTTATAAAATAGTGGGTTTTTCACAGTAAGGCTGACTCACAATCATTTCGCGCTGACCGAGAATGTATGTATGTGTAGAGCACATACCCTACACAGCCCGGATTCTAGGCCGTAGTGTGGAAGTGTCGGCGATGTGATGACGCCGAGCCTAATCAGAACATTCCACAGCTCTCCATGACTAGCGGACGACATGAGTGACGGCGCACAGCATACAGCGTACAGGTGCCGCGCGGCTCGTGCTTCCCGCGCCTCTCGTGTTTGCGCGTTTTTGCGCGCATCGTTAGATACGTGCCTACTGCCTACACTAACTCCTAGTGTACGCGGCGCAGTCCTTTTCACTTCTGGTTTCCTCTCGTATCCTCGCTTCACTTTAGACGTATCGGTCGATGAACTTTACCCCGCCTCAAACGTGTTTGTATCGAGCGTGATACTCGAGCGTTTATACTAACCTCGAATACCTAAATGTTTTTTTTTTTACGGTAGGCAAATTACATTTTAAAAACCAGCCACGAGATTTAAATCTTTACGACGAAGATATTTACATAATATATAAGATACAGGATGGAGGAAGAGCAAGGGTTTTAGTTGTAATGTAGCCGACGCGACGCCGCGCCGGCGCAACTGCCTAACCATTTGCTGGTTACCGGTATGCGATAAATTTCTTGCTCGAGTTGCAGCCGAGTAATGGCAGTTGCCTTTTTCGGTACATTCAAGATACTATTAGAAACCTCGCATCCCGGCTCTAGACGGCCGCAGACGGTCGCCTTTTAAGGTAGCCATTTGATTGCTATTCTAGAGAAAAACGTTCAAGGTGAATTTAAATGTCTCTAATATGTGAAAAGAAGTCATCACTCAAGCTGTCTCATTACCAGGCATGCGCGCAGGCATCACTCGCGTAATTGTAATTGCTCACGGTTATAATTGCAAGAGTATAGCACATTCCTATTCAAGTGACAACTTTATAGGAGGAAAAGGAAGTAAACATTTGAGTACAGTTTCCTTCTTTTCAATGTATAATCATTGAAAAACCGATGTACACTCGAAAATGCCTTACGTATGTTATCTAATACCTTTTTCATTTATAAATAAACTACTAAATATATAAGCTATTTGCAATTTTGTTTTCGTTAAAGCGATTTCAATAACCGTAATTTCGTTACAAAAAGGACATTGTATGTAAAAAATACAGTCGCGTTGCGATACATGACCACAAACTGCGGTGAACTAAACGATGAATAATTAATGCAATTAATAGTATTTGCCACGAGGTCCCGTTCCACGCGCCTCTCGTGCGCCTCCAGCCCGCTCCTCCGTGCTCCTCCCCGCTCCTCTCCGCTCCCCCCCGCACGAGCCTACGCTAATAAACATCGCGGTTTTTGCTTATTAAGCTTCTTACAGGCACTTTGCTCATCCGGTGCGACAATCCGATCGATTTGTGTTTTTCTATCGACGAGGCGTCGGCTGACTGTAAAGTGTGTTACTTCACTTATTTATTATACCTAATTGGTTTAAAAATGGGAACGAAAGCAGGAAATTTTAGTAGTGCCTCGGTATATATATTTAGTTGTTCAAAGTGGATTTTTAAAATTAGGGAATATAGTATAAACAAATCTAGCTAGTCTGTAGTTATGAACATCGCGTGTACTTTGACATAAATGATAAGATACTTAAAATATTTTGACTTGTTCCACGTAGTTACGATTTTAAACATCTATTACATTATGAGTTCGAGGCTTTATCATAATCTTATACGTATATTTTACAATACTCTAAATAGCATCCTCATTTGACATATAATTATCCATGGTTATTGACTTTAGGAAGTGATACTTTCTATCTTCCTACAGACAGGCAACATAAGCTTTCATGTTGTAACAATGTCATAGCAATGTCGACGTGGTTCACTGTGATCATATAGCTTAATTAGCTACACCGAAACGGATTCCAAGAGGTGAGAATTCGAATCCTTCTACGTTTATATTTGTAAACGTGTCAGTACATTTTATTCTAAGTGTTCATACATTCGTTGTAGACGAACGTACACGCACACTAAACATTTCCAAATTAATACACATTGATTCGTAGTAAAGTGCCTATTGATCTTTAAACTTTTTTTGACATGGTGGAAGCGAGCATTAGTGCACTATAAAGGGGATGGGGTGCTACACTTGGGTCCAAGGCTGTGCTCCAAGCTTCTCTAACTGCAACGCAATGAGTCCAGCACCCCCAAGCCAAATTTATGGAGTGCTAACAAGTATGTTCTCACGGTGACCGTTGTAAAGACAAGGAGGAACTCAATTGTTTTCGAAGAGTGCACATAGTTATGTTTCGTAATAAGTCCTATATTGTAATAAATACTAAAAATGTACAGAAAATACTTATAAAATGTAAAAAGTCAAGTATAAACAATGAACCCATATTTCATTCATAAAAGAAAAACTAGATTAAAAAAGCACTTGTTCATAATGAATTAAAAAAACGAGAACCGTTGTAGAGACAAGTGTAAATAAATGAAAAATAAACACTCATGTTTACTTTATGCGTGTATCACATTGCACCGCGCCATTATTATTAAAAGTAATTATCTTATTATATCTTTATAAGAATTCCACAATGAAGAAATTTCATGATATTGACATCGTTATATTTAACGTAATTAGATAAAAATAGAGGTAAAAAACTAAGCTTTAATCTGAAAAATATATTGAAACAAATCAATTAAATTCTGATATTGACTCGCCTGTAACGCCTCAAGATCATCACACGGCACACCACAAATTATTTACGAACTTCTAGTCGCACCGATTCTCTCGCGTTCTCTTTAGTCATTTATGTATATTTAATTTCTTGTTTTTTGTATGTATCGATATTTTTGATAAAGAGTCTTCTTCTGTTATATAAATATAATAAAGTGACATCATATTAAAATTAAATTATAATGAGATTGTGAACGGTATAGGTCATCGCAGCGCAGTGGGACACCGTCTGACTGCTAACGCGATTAGTAGTGGGTTCGATTCTGACTCGGGAATAATTATATTTCAACTATTTTTATTTCTCCGCTCTGGGAAAACAAAACGCAACGTAGAGTATCGCGTATTATATACGTAATACATAATATCTCGTAAAGCTTTAAGATATATCTTTTATATAAACTATGTTGCTCTGAAAATATATATTATTAAAAATTTAATATATATTTACAAATCATTCTGTTTCCATTCTATAAATGAGTCCTTTCGTAATTTTGCTATCTTTTCCTCTATCTCTACTGTCAGTTCTTCACATCCACTACAAGGTATAGGTTTTTTCACTCTCGTTCAAACAATCTAATTTTATTTAAAAATTCTCAAAATCATGCACATTAAAATTACTAGGTATTCCTATTTCACTATTAACTTATATTTCTAAATATAGTTCTGAAACTATAAAGTTGTTTTTAAATTTTCGGAATGATTGGAATTAAATTGGAATACTTTTGTCATATCTAATCCAATATTTGTATTATATATTATGATTTTTGATCATAATACAAAATAATTTTTACATAATAAGTATCATATGAGTATTATATTGTAGGTACTTTATTTTTTTGTTTGTCTCTCCTACATTTACATCGCACCTTCCTGGTAAAACTAATAAAACCTTTTTTGAGGAGCATTTTTATAACATCTGAAATTTAATCCTTTTACGAGTATTTGCACACTCCGTGCATTTAATATTTTACTAAACATATTTGTGCATTTGTAGATATATATGTCTATCGTGGCACAATGGGATACTGTCTGGTTGTGGGTGTGTTGTGGGTTTGAATCCTACTCAAGGATTTATTATGTTAAAATTATTTTCATTAGTTCGTTTTGATAAGGCAAAGCGCGGGGTTAAGTTTTGCCACTCATCACACAATATCTCAATTTCAGGGTAAGTGTGGAGAATGCAATGTCTTGACACTAGGTTCTCTCTGAGCCCAAAAGTAAACCTGTATATATATAAACAGTGTGGAATATGAAACACACATTATTTGCAGATCTTTATTTTTCTTATTTTATTACTCATAGAACCGTTCTTGTTTATGTTCGTATTTCGAAATAGCAACCGAGAAACAATAGGTCAATAGGAGCAATGGGTTATTGGAGCGCAGTCCCTCCGTCAGCGACCACTACATTCGTACGTGATATACTCACAATTTACCTCGTCTGAGCAGTATTTCGAATTAAATGGCTTGTAGGAGTTTTTATGGCTCTTTGCACATTTATTCAAATTTTCCTTTTCTCAGACTTAAAAAAATACGATGTTTAATACATATAGTAGATATATTTTGAAAACGTAATACAATTAAACAAAGTATATAAGTAAGGCAGTGCGGACACGCTGCACGCCGCGCTCCGACATTCCTCCGGAGAGAACACAATTAGCCGAGTGGGCAG
This sequence comes from Philaethria dido, assembly GCA_033558755.1. Lineage (NCBI taxonomy): Eukaryota > Metazoa > Arthropoda > Insecta > Lepidoptera > Nymphalidae > Philaethria > Philaethria dido. Next base: position 138,237 of record JAKGSA010000318.1, on the reverse strand, counting down.
CGCCAGCGGCCGCTCACAGTTATGTCCGTTTAAGCTCTCATCACATCGATAGCATGCTGCTTGAGGAAAACTCTAATTCGCCGCTATTGAACTCAGAAACCGTTTATCGGCGCAACAATCTGTCTCGACACGCAAACTTATAAAAGCCTAGACGAGCCGCGAGCGACAAACTGTTGTATTATATTTCCCTTACAAAGTATAAATATAATATTACTTACAAAGTATATATATAATATAGAATGCATGTTATATTGTCACCTGCATATACGTACTACTTAGTAGTTGCCTCAAGATCTGTGCAAGACACAGTATGATTAATACAATGTAAATGCAAATCCGGAATTATTTGCGTAACACTAATCGGACAAACCTTTGTGGAACTTTCACGAGTCTCGCGAAGTGTTGCCTCGATAATAAAAGCTTCAAATATTCGAGGCTGCGGCGGAGGTGGCGGTGGCGGTGGCGGTGGCGGTGGCCGGGAAGGCGGCGTCCTTCGATGGCGCACCAATAAAAAGGTCCCAGCTCAAAACAAATTGTAAGTCGTCGGTCGCAAGGTCGCAGTTGGCGGACGTGGCGCGCCGCCCGGACCGGTACACCCCCCCTCGTGCGACCTCACTATACTATGTACTTTCCCTGAAATGCGCACGACCCGCGCTATCGTGAGGTGGCCCATTAGTACACCACCTGAGATTCTTGTAGAGTTCAATTATTTTAACCAAACACTAACAAAACTATTTAAATTTAATTGACGCAACTATTATTGACAAATAGGTAACAGAAATACCGATATATTCAGTTAATTGATTATGACAACTACATTTGAAATGAATTAAATGAACTAAAATGGTTTATACCTAACTTTGCTAGAAATAAAGAAACTCAAATACTTTATTTTCTTTTATCTTTGGGAAGCAACAACAAAAATATCAACTCTACAACCATAATATTTTCGTATAAGTTTTTTCAAATATCATATTGATGCTAAAATCTAATGCATACGAATACAAAATATAATTAAAGTTTATAAAGCAGCGCGTTCCACGGTCTCACTGCATAGCGAACATTTACCTGTGACAATTGCCTATTGCGCTGTCCTTTGTTTATATATTATTACGTACAATTATTCATATACGGAGAGAAATAATTATCTCACGAATACCTCGATTTCAAGTCATCCACGTTATTAAAGAAGACTATTTGTTTGCAGTCCGATCTCATAATATAGTATATAGTTCACTGTCGTGGGGTAAAGGCAGAAGCGTGTGACTCCACACCAGGAAATATAAATATTAAGTTATATTTAGTATTTTTATTTTGTCGTTCTGGTAGCTAGGGCAAAGCGCGGCGATGAGTTCCGCCATTCAGCACGCAGTGTCCCAAGACTAGGTTCTCTAGTTCCCTCTGCCTACCTTGCTATATGCGGGAAACAGCGTGAAGCTAAAAAAAACTACACAAACATCACGTAGGCTATACGTAATAATAGCGAAGATCCATTTAATACGACCCACTTTCATTTCATCGGATTACCTTTTGTAAATTACAATAAATCAGTGTCTGATTAGCAGAAGGTTGAGTAGACAATAGGGCGACCTAGGGCGGCAGATTTTAGGACAACTCAGACTGTAAAAATACTGAAATTATTTCCTGTAATTAAATTCACCATTGTAATAATATTATCGTACACATGTATAGTAAGTATATAATTTACAAGGTGTCAAAACAAATATTGGGCGCCACAAGTTTGACGTGACGTTCATCATTGGACAAAGATTTTAATAAGTTCACTTTTACAGATGCCTCGTCATCGAACGAAGCAGTCACTCTACAGCGGCGGCTACTGACCCTCAGCTCGGAGCTGGTCACTCTCCGCAACCACCTGCACGTAGGCGGCGCGGCGGGCGCGGCGGGGGGTGCGGCGGGGGGCGCGGCCGCTACAGGAGGCACAGGCAGCGCCGAGCACGCGCAGCCCGCGGTACCGCCGCGCGCACCGCTGTCGCTGCCGCCAGCGGCGCCGGCGCCGCCGCTGCAGCCGCATCACCCTCCACCACCTCCGCCAGGTTCTCACTTCTACTCCCTACGTAATATTAACGTTGTGATGGTTATTCATGTGTTCCCTTCCCCACTGAATTCGCCTCGCATGTAACATGTAGAGTATGCAACATTGTAGAGATCTGTACGTACTTACGTTAGTCGTTTAGTATTAATTACGCTTTACTAAGTTTCAAATATTTTTTTTGCAAATTTGTCGTATAACATTAAACACCGGTTCTGACGTTGGAATGCAGATCGTACCGAGAGGACCTCATATATGTATATAAGATATATTATTGAGGATTTTCAAAAATAAACCACAATTTGATTCTCTGAAAATACAAAGAAATGACAATTTAAAGTTCTCTAATGTCGCTTCCTCAATTATATCCTTTCATCTGTCTCTAATAACTTGCACAAAATAATCTGAACATCATCCGCCATTGAATCCCACGTCACTTCGACCGACTTCCACAGACAACACAGACATGGACATGCGGCAAATTTGAATTAATGAAATGTCATTTCATTACATATGTATAATGACACAACTTAGCATGCTCTAAAGGGGTGATGCTAAAATACACACGATCTATTTCTCTGTTTATTTTTGCAAATATCTACAATATGCAATCGTAAAAATGAAATGATCTAAGTATAACAATTAAATAAACAATGTTCCGATAACTCGGATATAGAAGCACGATGGCGCGGAGTGAATGCGAGCATGGCGGGCGTGAGCGCGGGTGCGGGGGCGGCGGCGGGCGCGTGCGCGGCGGCGGGGGCGGGCGCGGGAGCGGGCGCGGCCGCCGGCAACGACGTAGACGACCTCATACACCTGCACGGCCCGCTCACCGAGGATGCCGTGGTCCGCGCACTGCAAGCGAGGTTCTATCATAACAAATACTATGTAAGTTCATGACAACACTATCAACATTAACCTAAGTCAATCAAATCTATTGACGATTCCACTGCGCGTCATTACTCGAATAAAGCGCAAGCGAAAGAAACTTCAAATTGCGGTTTCGAGTTTGCTTCATACAAGTTTATTTTATACATGGGAGTCACGAGTGGGCGGTGTGTAGTTCCATATCTGATACATATGAATCTAAATTATTACAAAAATTAATTCACGTTAGCTTTTGTATTTATTATATAAAATATAAAGATATTTATTAATTTACCTGAATATGTAATTGGTTCTGCAGGGATACCGAAAACTTTACATTTAAATATTTATAGTGATATCGGAGACTACAATGTAGGTAAGTAGTAAAATGTATTATACACGTACTCCGGCAGACATCCGTGGGGCCGATACTGGTCGCGATGAACGCGTACACGGACGCGGGCAACGCGCTGACGCCGGGCGCGGCGCGCGCGCACCGCCCCGAGCTGGCGCGCCTCGTGCACGACGCCGTGCGCCACCAGGCCGATACCGGCCTGCCGCAAGCCATCATACTATCCGGTCAATACATTCATATATTATATTTATTATATGTTGTGTCTACCAAGTTCACGCTGTAAGTTATGAATAATAGTTTGATATGAATGGCGCCTAAAATTTATAATAAAGTACCAAATGTAATTAAAAACAACAATATTATAATTTTTAAAAGTAAATTAAAAAAATATTAATATTAAAAAAGCGTACTACAGTGTAAACGAATTCTTAACTGATAATAATGTATTGTAAATTCTTGTATTTTCGTATTTATTTTGTCTTGTATCATGACCATGTTATTAAATCCATCTATTTTTTTATTTTAATTTTTTGACACTTTTAATAATATTTATAATTTTATACAATTTAAATTTATTATGATAAATACAATGACATTGTCTTGAATCAATATTAATATGCCCTTCGTGGCCAATTTTGGTACATTATAATTATTAAGTTCTTATACACCCAAAATTTATGAATAAATGATTATTATTATTATTATGCTAGTTATTAAGATGTTCATTTTTGTCGAATAGGTGTGTCGGGATCAGGAAAAACGTACGCATCTATGGTGCTGCTCCGCCGGCTGTTCGACGTGGCGGGCGGCGGACCCGAGACCGACGCCTTCAAGCACCTCGCCGCCGCCTTCACGGTGCTGCGCTCGCTGGGAACGGCCGCCACGCACGCCAACTCTCACTCCAGTCGGATCGTAAGTGGCTGATCGCAAGAGCACGCTTGAGCGAGTACTCTCAGATTGATGTGTAACGTTGTGTGTGTGTGCGTGGCGCAGGGGCACTTCATCGAGGTGCAGGTGACGGACGGCGCGCTGTACCGCACCAAGATCCATTGCTACTTCCTGGAGCAGACGCGCGTGGTGCGTCCGCCGGCGGGCGAGTGCAACTATCACATCTTCTACCAGATGCTGGCGGGACTCACACCCGACGAGCGCTCGCAGCTACACCTCGATGGGTACACTGCGAACGACTTACGGTAATTAACTTGTCTTTGAAAAATTAAGAGTATATTTATAAGATATAGTATTGAGGCTTTTCAAAAATAAACCACAATTTGTTTCTCTGAAAATACAAAGTTTTATTTTATTTAACACGCCTTTACAATATTATAACAATTATCGATTTACAACATTACAACAATCAATTTATCTCACCTGAAAATACAAACAAACGACAATTTAAAGTACACTAATATCGCTTCCTCAATTATATCCTTTCATCTGTCTCTAATAACTTGCACAAAATAATCTGAACATCATCCGCCTTTGAATGCCACGTCACTTCGACCGTTGCGCCCTCTACCGACTTCCACAGACAACTTAGACATGCGAAGCGCGGCAAATTTGAATTAATGAAATGTCATTTCATTGCATATTTATTCATAGTTCAATTTAAAAATTGCCTTGTAAAAACAACGAGGTTTATTCTGTGTTTATATGGTTACATGATCACAAAGTCTTTCGCCACGGTTTCGTCATACATTCGAGAACATATTATTATTATTATTATTTTTTAACTTCACGTTGTATCCCGCATATAGCGGGGTAGGCAGAGGGAACCAGAGAACCTAATGTTAAGACAATCCATTCTCTTTCAACAATTCCGTTCCCCACTTTCCGCCGAATTGAGGCATTGCGTGTTGAGTGGCGGAACTCATCGCCGCGCTTTGCCTTGTTACAAAACCCAAGAAATGAAAATACTAAATTTTACATTTCCTGGAGTGGGAATCGAACCCACAACCTGTCGCGTTTACAGTCGCACGCTTGTGCCTCTGCGCGACGACATATTATTGTCGACTTGTAAAATTTTTAATTTCAACAATTCCTTACACGTTTCCGTTTTCTTTACAGATACTTGGCATCCTCGAACCCGCGCCGGCCAGAGGTGGAGGACGGTGCTCGTTTCCACGCGTGGAAAAGCTGCCTGGGTGTTCTCGGCATCCCCTTCCTCGACGTGGTCCGCGTGCTCGCCGCCGTATTGTTACTAGGAAACGTACACTTTACAGACAACGCCGAAGGCACCGCCGAGCCCAACGGAGAAGTATGATATTAATTTTGTTCGTTAGAAATTTATGTTTCAGGGGCCGTTACTTTATGTAATGACCTATGCAAACCATCATTTATTCACAAGAATAAAAATCGCCACTGACATAGTAAATAAAATAAGGCAATTATGCTAATTAAAAGGTCTGGTAAGCTAGCTTATTAATATAAGCTTATGTGTGGTACAGGCGGAGCTGGTGGCGGCGGGGTCGCTGCTGGGCGTGGGCGCGGCGGCGCTGCTGCGCGGGCTCGGCACGCGCGGGGCGGTGCGCGCTCGCGGTGCGGTGCGCGTGAGTGCCGGCGCCGCCGCCGCGTCCGCCGCGCGCGACTCGCTCGCCAAGGCGCTGTACTGCCGAACTGTCGCCACCATCGTGCGCCGCGCCAACTCGCTCAAGCGTCTCGGATCCACGCTCGGCACGCTGTCCTCCGATTCCAACGAGTCCGTAAGTATCACACTATATGTTTGTTTGGGGCGAAGCCCCGTTTTCTCTGGAGCCAATGATTCGCTCGGTCACGCCGCAGGTACACCAGGACGCTGCGTCACGACGCGCATCGACGGCTGGTGGCGGAGCGGGCGGCGGCGCGCGGGGCCGTGCCGGCGCGCGCTCAATGGCGGCGCTCAACGACGCCGTGCGCCACGTCACAGACGGCTTCGTGGGCATACTCGACATGTTCGGTTTCGAGGATGCTGCGCCCAGCCGCCTCGAACATCTGTGTGCCAATCTTTGCGCAGAGACTATGCAGCACTTTTACAACACGCACGTCTTTAAGGTATCTATTTAAAAAAAATCTTAAGATATTTGCACAGTAATATAACATCTTTAAATTGTATGTGCACTAATGTATTGGTATTGGTTGCAAGTCGTCGGCGGAGTCGTGTCGCGAGGAGGGCGTGTGCGGCGCACTGGAGGTGGAGTACGTGGACAACGTGCCGTGCATCGACCTGGTGTCGTCGCTGCGCACCGGCCTGCTCGCCACGCTGGACGCGGAGTGCGCCGCGCGCACCTCCCCCGAGCAGTACGTCGCACGCGTCAAGTCCGCACACAGGTACCGCACTTCCTCTATTTTTGGAACATATATATAAGCCACAAATTTAGATGACTTAGATTTGGATTGGATATGTTCAAGGATATTGATTAACAAATGTATGATGCAATAATAAAACTATAATATCAATAAAATACACAAAATTAACAAAAGCCAATAAAATAATAAACTTAAAACTAACCTGAATCGATACAATTGTCAATAGCAAACCCTTATAAACAACTTCACCATACCAACACTCACTCTAAATCAGAAGTCAATAAGTAACAAAGTCAAGCTTGATACTACAAGCTTACATATATATGACTGATTATCTAGGAGTAAGTGAATGTATAGATAATTTAAATCGGTGTCGTCCGCAGAGGCCACCCCCGTCTGGCCGAGGCGCGGCCACCTCATCCGCGCCGTTTCGCGGTGCGCCACTACGCGGGTGAAGTGACGTACGAGGCGAGCGACTTCCTCGACGCCAACCGCGACACGGTTCCCGACGAGCTGCTCGCCGCCTTCGACACCAGGACTTGCGAGTTCGGTTTCGCGACGCACCTGTTCGGGGCGGAGCTTAAAGTGAGTTCACGTCAACGTGGCACATCTCTAATAAGATAAGAACCCCATGTGACCGTGTGCGGTGTGGTGTGCGCAGGCGCTGAGCGCGGCAGGCGGGCCGTGCGGCGCACAGTTCCGCGCGTCGCCGACGGCGGGCGGCGCGGCGGCGGCGGCGGCGGCGCCCGCGTCCACGCTCACGCAGGACTTCCACACGCGCCTCGACAACCTGCTGCGCACGCTCGTGCACGCGCGCCCGCACTTCGTGCGCTGTCTGCGCGCCAACGCCAACGAGACACCGATGCTCTTCGATCGCGCCACTGTCGCCAGACAGGTACTGAGACCGCGTGTCGGCTACTTTTATCAATTATTTCATAATAAATAGTATCATATTAAATGATGTTATTGTAAGATATTTTCATGAAGTATAAATATTCTGAAACATTGCATATAACGCACGTGACTATTGTCACATTCGACATAGTGCCATATCTATCTCTAAACCTCTGTAACTAAATTACTAATATAACAACAAATAAGCGCTAAAAAATATATTAGGCACCTGTTTTACACCATTCCAGGTATCCAGGTCTATAGCGTTATTATTATTCGAAATTGTAATCGAAACAACAATCGAAACGTCAACAAAGTAAGATTATCAAACTACTATTTAACTTTCATCACTTAACTCCAACTAAAACTATTTACAAAAAAACTAAATTATTGGACATAGAAAATTTACTTACGAGGTGTGTTCAAAAAGTAAGGTGACTTTACAAATTTGGCGGGCAACGTACTTTCGATTATCGATTTTTTTATTTTGTTATGTTGGTACACTCTTCCCGAACATCTGTACCAAGTTTCAAGTGTATAGCATTTTTTGTTTGGTTGGGAGAGGCGTAAAGGTTATAAGTGTTTTGCGTGCTCGGCGATTTCTTGCTATCGAAAAATATGGATTTGCATCAAATTTTGTGTAAAAAATAAAATAAAGTGCTCCGAAACACTTAAAATGTTGACAGTGGCATACGGTGAAACTGTTCTGAGTAAAAAAAATGTTTACAAGTGGTACAAACTCTTCCAAGATGGCCGGGAAGATGCCAATGACGAGCCTCGCTCTGGACGCCCAAGCACGTCAACAACTGATGAAAACGTTCAAGCAGTGACGAAAATTGTTCTGGAAAATCGTCGAATCACTATCAGAGAAGTTGCTGAGGATGTTGGTATATCGCTTGGCTCGTGTCATGAATTTTTTTCTAACGTTTTGGGCATGAGACGTGCAACAACACCACAATCATGCCTCAGCCACCATATTCACCGGATTTGGCCCCATGTGACTTTTTCTTGTTCCCAAAACTAAAGAGACCTATGAAAGGACGGAGATTTGCAACGATTGAAGAGATAAAGACTGCATCGCTGGAAGAGCTCAAGGCTATACCGAAAAGTGCTTATGAGAAGTGCTTTGACGATTGGAAAAACCGTTGGCATAAGTGTATTGTATCTGAGGGGGATTACTTTGAAGGGGACAACATAAATATTGATAAATAAATAAATATTTTTTCTTAAAAATACAAAGTCACCTTACTTTTTGAACACACCTCGTATATAGGGTGTCCTAAAATTAACGCAAGATTTGTCTTTGCCGCCATTTGCTATTATATTCATTATTCATTCGCTATTAAAAGACTAAAATGGCATTTTCTATTTAATTCAAATCTTGCGTTAATTTTGGGACACCCTATATATATACAATATTTGTAATTTTATTCGGAAATATTTTAATAGGACGATCCATACTAATCTTACCTTCACTAAACTACAACAAGTGACCGAGCGCAGTAGTCGGCGCGCTAGCTATATCGTTGTACCCAAACATCGTACAAATTACGACAAAACAATGATGACTACACAGGGAGCGCGTCATTATAACAAAGTACCCGCGTATATTAAGAATTCTGCCTCAATTCATACATTTAAGAAACAACTATCTGAATATTTAATATTCAAATAATTGTTTTCTCAATGTATGATATTTTATGATAATTATATTATATAAAGAAAATGTATGTGACAGTAACAATAAATATAATTTTATTTTCTTATATTTAAGAAACGTAACGTAAACTTGTATGTGCACTGGGCTTTTATTTTAGTTTATTTCATTTTAAATATTGTTTCCGCACAAATATACACCTTGTAAAACAATCATTATTACTGTTGTGTATTAGATACTTAAGTTAACCATGTTATCGCATAAGTGACAATTGTCTTAGCCGATAATAAAGTTCTATAAACCTAAACCTAACTATTTATCAATGGTGTAATCGTTTACTGCAGGTACGAGCATTGCAAATCTTAGAGACCGTACAACTAATGGCAACCGGGTACCCGCATCGTATGCGCTTCCGCGCGTTCAGCGGCCGTTACCGCGCGCTGTGGCGGCGTGCGGGACGCGCGGGTGCTGGCGGTGCGGGCGCTGGCGGTGCGGGCGCTGGCGGTGCGGGCGGCAGCGTGGAGCGCGAGTCGGGCGCGGCGTGCGCGCGCGTGCTGCGCTCGGTGGCCGCCGCCGCCGCGCCGCCCGCGCCCGCGTCGCCCGCCGCCGTGCGCTGGGCGCTCGGCAAGCGACATGTGTTCCTCAGCGAGGGCATGCGACAGGTGTGTTACTAAAATTTGGCACTAATTGAACGTAACGGATCAAGAATTACACTAAGTGATCATTACACTGGTTAAAATAGCTAACGAATTTTCTATTTATATTGCTAAAATAAAGTAGAGGTCACTATTGTAAAATTCCTATTAGGCATGGGGCGTTTTGACATTTTGGCTATATCGGTTACATATCGGATGTGAAGTTTTCATATTCGATATCCAAACCGTTTTCAGATATCGATATAGTTAATAAAAACATATCTAAAAACTAAACTCATTTCATATTATCGCAATTAATATTCATTTATTTGATTTGATTACATAAATGTTTAAGTTTAAAATAATATGCAAAAATTCATAATATTTAACTATACGAATACGAATAATACAACAATTCAAATATAAATTAATTAATAAATTATTATATATTTTTATAATTGTTTATTACTTGGAGATAAAAAAGTAACTATAAATAAGTAACTCACACATGTAAATCAATTCGCCCTATCCTTTTTTTTACACATTGTAAAGTATGAAGCAACGATTTTGAAGAAAGATCAGTTGCGTTTCGATAGTTTTCGTCATGATATAGTTTTCATATCATCGTCGAGTTGTCGTTACGTTTCGTGTGTAGTTTTTCGATATGATCGATATGATACGATATAAAAGTCAAAACCGTTTGTAGTTACGTTTTGATATATCGGTCTCATCCCTAATTCCTATTAATTATAACTTTTGTCAGGTACTAGAGCGCATGCGGCGCGCGCGTCGGCAGGCGGCCGCGGAGCGCATCCAGTCGGCGTGGCGCGCGCACCGAGCGCGTTGCGTACGCGGTGCCCGCCCCCCGCCGCCCGCGCGCCGTCGCCCCGCGCCCCTCGCCGGCACGCCGCCGCCCGATGCCGCCGACGTCGCCAAGTGCGACCCGCTACTCGTCAAAAGGGCGTGCTCACTCTTCGGCCTCGATCTGGTCGGTACTATTCTGTGTCGAACAATTTAAACCGATCTACATATAAATATATACGATATTCTTCTTATATACAGGGTGTATTTGTTGAGCTCACCAGTAGGTTCACCACATGTAGAGTACGATTCTTTAAGGCCGTACACATAATAATCAATCAAAACAAGTCTACGGTTTAGGTGCAGGACTAGTATTTTCGATTCCCGATTTTTAACCGTTCTGTATTACGCACCGATGACGTAATTATCTAGTAATACTAAAATACTATTATACGTTGCCGATCTTTCATATTTCATTCATAAAAAATATTCTTGACAGATATCTCTTTCTCTTTCACGCACGTATTTATTGTTTATAATAAAATAATCACATTCACTCTGAAGAGGATTTAGATGGGGTTTTAGACAGTCATGTTATCTGAGTTCCTATTAAATTATTTTAAAAAAACAACTTATGCTAGCACAACTCTTAAAAACTTACTTAAAAATTATAAACGATAATGGTAACCACAGATTGAATTCATTCGTTTTAGATCCTTATCGTTAGAAACACGTTTCACTTACACTTTGTAACATAGTTATTCTACTCTATTACTCTGTTAATATTCTGTACATAAATAGTCCATAAACTGAGTTTCAAATTTTGTGCTTTGTTTTTTAACACTACAATAGTATAAAGTAATATCCACTTCAAAATTCACTCGACAATTATAACTCATACACATCACGTTAGTATCAGTATGTTAACTTCTAGAAATTTCAACAGTAATAATAATTTTGACTAACACAAACTGAAATAGAACAAAACTAATGTAAATAAACAAAACTCAGTCGCACGTTGATCTTGACATGATAATTAAAAATCAATATAGTAAGGTTATTTCTATTAAATAGAATCTATAATTACAGGATTTTTTTATTTAATACTGTTATAATAAAAATCCATTAAAATCAGATAGATATTAATAATAACTTTTAAAACTTTTACCTTAAAGTGAAAGAGCGAGAAAACGAATGAACGAGGTGACAACAAACGAACTCATGTTCATTTTATTTACTTTGTTATGCTTTAAAATTTTGGCAAATTATTTTTTATAATAAAATATCAAGTAAGAATTATTATGGAAATTGATTATAATTGTCTGTGCAATTTATTATGCACTTATTTGACCGATTAAGCAACATTTTAATTTAAAAGAAATTGGCGGGAAAGACGGAACGCGACGACGACGGACCACAGAGTAGAATGCTACCATTTTAAGTTACAATATTTAAATAAATTATTTATTGATGATTCATATTTTTATTGTAAAAATATCGCATAAGTGCATAAATAATTGTTATAATAATTACTAGATTATTTATAGCCGCAATATGTAAAAAGTAATTATAAAAAAGTTATGGACTAGCAGAATATCCATTTAAAGTCGATCAAGCTAATTGATGTTAATTTTCATGTAATGGCTTTCTTACAGATACATCGAATTTTCAATTGCGCTTATAAATAAATAATAGAATTATAAGCCCATAGATACATTTACAAACAAAACTGAGACAGCTGATAATTTTAAGCTATGTTATCATTTTCGAAAAATTTCAATTAAGAATGACCTTGACCGTGGAAGAAAGGAATAGCATAGTCATAACAAATATTTTATTTTTTATATTTATACTAGCGACCCGCCCCGGCTTCGCACAGGTGAACATTTATTTTTCAAGCTCTCTGAAAAAAAAAATCAGTAAATTTACTAGATTTGGCCGCGTCCACTGCGTAGAGAGCCGACCAGCAACCTGCTTCATAGATGTGCACCTCCCTCCCCTGCGGTTTCGCCTTGCGACAAATATCGGCCGGCAGCCATCATTCATATTAATACCAATTACAATTTTAAATTCGTAATATCTTTAGAATGGATTGTCCGATTGAAATAAAATAAAAAGCTGAAACAATCTTGCTCCATAAATAGTTTATTTGGATAAGGATTAATATTTGACGATAATATGATCAATAAACATAGGCTAATAATTTTAATTACTTATTCCATGGAAAATTAGTTTATAATGGCTAAAATATAAATGTTTGGTTTTATATTATCGCGGACTTTTGTAGGCATTATTGAGTTCTACAACTTTTCTATGAGAAGTCAACCATACATCTCTAATAACCATTTAAGAGGCACGGCGTTCGCGAGAATTGTTCACGTACGGCAGTTTTTCGTCGACTTTCTCCACAATTTTTCACTACCACGAAAAATCCTATCTATTTTCCGGGATAAAATATAGCCTATACGAGTTCTGAAGAATCCCTAAGTAATGGTAAAAAGAAGTTTTGAAATCGATTCCAGTAGTTTTTGAGCCTTTTCAATACAAACATACAAAAATACCTACAAGAATACAAAGGTTTCCTCTTTATAATATTAGTATAGATTATTTTTTACATTGAATAAAGATTAATTCTTGAACGAAAAATATAATTTAGACTTTTAGATCAAGTCATAAAACATTTTAAAATTTCTTAATAGACATTAATTAAAATTAGTAATCAAATAGTAATAAATGTCTGTGTTTTGCTTATCTATCCTTAGCGGAAAGAGAAATGCCAAGATTTGGGACTTTGGGTTAGAGTTCTTAGTGTCGTCAGTCGTGCACCGTGCTGCGTACATCGCTTAGTAACTGGAGTAGTTATACTTACGCGTCGTTCGTCCTGTGACTTTTTCAAATTATTTCATTTCTTTTATTATTGTCGTTGTTTTGTGTTAGTATTTAATTTATTTTCGTCATACAAAACTAGACAAGTGTTTCTTTCTTATTTAGTTTGTTTATTTTTTAATAATGGCGCGTGTTAAGTATACTGCTGCGAAATACACTGATATGATTTTGATTTATGGAGAATATCATCAAAATGGAGCTCTCGCAATACGGACATATCGGTATGGTATGGTTCTACTTGTAGATGCCATTCTTATGGTCGTACATTTGTAATGGCGGCAGAACGAGTACGCGAAAATCAAACCGTAGCCCCACGTCAACATCGTACTTCGCTACGAGAACTATCAGTGACTTTTGAAATTTAAGTTAGTTATTAGTTAGAATAATAAATGTGAGTTTGTGTAAAATTAAAGACAGCCGCCAGACCTGTTACCGCCATTACCCACCACTCGATCTCTTCAATGAGATGGCGTGCGACGTTGCCGCTCTGACAGGTTAGTGTCCTCTTGGGTCATATGTAACAAATGGCGTTTGATTTTGTAACGAATATTTTATTATTTATTTTATTACAAAAAAAAACACTTTCATTTTTAGTAATAATTTTTATTTTATAATCGTATCGCGCTTACAAGGAGACTACTACTAAAAACGGTGTTTTCATTTATTGTAGCGGTTGTTCCCACACCCTGTGTATATTTCTTGTTCATTTAAGTGTCTTCTTTTCTTTTGGAATGTCAACGTACCGTAAATAAATGTAATAAATAAAAAAATGTGTATCGTTTCAGGAGCGTCCGCCGCCGCTGCCGCCGTCGCGCGCGTACACGGTGTCCAACGGCGTGAAGCTGGGCTACCCGCAGCAGCGCACGGTCGCGGCCGACTGGGACGAGGGCGGCGTGCGCCTGCGCGTGGGCGACGCCGTGCTGGCGCTCGGCGCGGCGCGGCGCGGTCACGTGTCCGTGCAGGCGGGCGGCCGCACCGTGCACGTGCCGCACGCCGTGCTGGCGCCGCCGCGCGCGCCCCGCCCCGCGCCGCCGCCGCCGCCGCCCCCGCCCGCGCCCGCCGACTGACCACTGACGACCGCTACTTGTGCCAAATTACTGTCCGCACCGTCGGCCGCGACGTCGTGAGCGATCACTTGACACTGTACATATGTTATTTAAGTATTTATGAGGGAGAGCTCGCCGCGCACGCGCTGCAGTATTACTTCGTGTAAGTTTAGATGTAAACGTTCCGGTTGATTCTATGACTGCTGACGTTGTTCACTACAGTTTACTGTCGATCGGATCCCTACGAGTGCAGTGTAAATAAAATATAATTTAAACACCATAAAGAGATTGTGAATATCATATAATAAAGACAGCAACTGTACTACTAATCATGTGAGTTGTATTCTCACAAAAACCGAGTCTTCCTATATTATACACACTATATATTTAAGAATACTCAATATAAATGGTAATTTGACAGTAGTATAATACGATAACATTGTCCTCCCATTTCGCATCTGTTACCATTAACATACAGTTTGAGTGAGCAAAGGTCGTGAATAGTACTTTATTAAATATTATATTTTTACAATATCTTTACATGTAAGCTTGTTGCTTCGATACTAGTATTTGTATCGCTCTTGAATACATTTTTATAGAACACATTACAAAAACAGCTAAATTAGAATTAATGTTTATATGAAAGATAGTACAATGTCAATATATACCTATGTGATAAAATATCAAGAGTCCAAGTAAGTCCACGTTATGTAAACTAACTTTTATGTTTAAAAGACAACTCTACAATAATGATATACAGTTTGATATTCCCAGAAAAAAGAAAAGAATTAGTAAAATATAAATGTGAATTATTATAAGGCATTAAGTGTTTGTTTGTAATCACTTATATATTTAGTATTTGTAAACGTACGTATGTAACCCGCGGTGCAGTGCGGAGGGCCCCCATGCCCTCCGCACACTTGCCAATATGAGTCTGATACCTTTACATATTCGAGATTTATTGTAATAATTAGCGTAAGTGAGGTTTAAATAAAATTATACAATCAAATATATGTCATTTATTTGTTTATTTTTCTCGCTTTCATACACTGGCAGCAATGGAATGTGCCGCCGACGTCGACGCGAGACGGCAGTCGGTGCTCGGCGATATTCGAGTAGTGTTTCACACGCTTATACATTATTTTGTTACAAAATATAACACTTACACTATGTCACAATTTGTTTGCGAACGATACACGCACACAACGTTGCAGTTTCAGTACTAGTTTGACAAGTTAGTTAGTAAAAAATATTACATACTCTAATCTGAGAAAGGTGGCAAAAAGTAAAACTTTAAAAAATCTTGCTTTTAATACAAAAGACGCAAGAGCGTCGTTTTAGAAACTTGCAACATGACGCATGTACCGCGTGTGACAACATACAGTTCATTAAATTTACATAGTACATAGTAACTCTGTTCTAGAATAACAAGAATAAATGATTTCATCGAAATGCAATAGATTCACAATAGTGTCCACAACGGCCACCGCCGCCACTAGTAGTACTAACACACGGCGCCCTCAGACCTCAGTGGACTTTAAAACTTAAAGTTTCTGTTACCTCAACTTTTACCATAGTAAAGGTTTATAAACCTGACTAAAAAAATTACATTCTGGAGTGTTTTCTCATATGTTACAAATTTCAGAGATAATCAGGAACTGAGGGAACAATAACTATAATTAAATGTTATCTTTTTATACTATGAATTATAATCACCCAGTTAAGTAGACTCAGCTCAATTTTAGTAAAAGAATGAAAATAGATTTTAACGGGTCCTAAATCCAGTGGATTACAAGATACAAGTGCAAAAGTACAAATTTATAGATGAGTGATTTAAAGTTTCCCAAGGTTGTAATTTTATCATTATTCAAAGAACTCAATTGCTTATAAAATTTATTTATTTAACTTTACTCGTATGTGCACCATTTTATACCAGCTAACTTAAGACCCGTCAATTTCATATTTAATTAACACGAAATTCATTGAAAAATTTGCTAGATTTACATATTTTTGTTACTTTTTTATACAGAGAGCACATCTCATAAAAAATATCCTTTTACTGTAGATATAGACGGAGCAAGTAGCGGCAGTGCGTTGTCTTACATTACGGAGGTAGTTAGTTAGTAGTACGATATCTCATCTGAATGCTACACAAAATTTGGCCGCTTACCTTATAATACATAACATACGATAGAAATCTCTGGAACAACAAATATACTATAATAGTACATACAATTAAACATTATATTTTTCTATATGTTTACACAACTTTTGCATATATCCAAGTAGGCAGATTGCCTAGTACTTAGACTTCTGTATTCATGTTTCCTTCTAATTTCGAGACATGTCGTATTGAATGGCAGAATTTAGCGCCGCGCTTATTCTTAACAGAACGGGGAAACGACAATAATTTATATCATGTATGCCCTGAACGGGAATCGAACCCACAACCAGCGACCCCTGTCTACAGACAGACACTGTACCACGATGGTTTTAAATAAGTAAACATATAATATTGCATGTACTTCTAATACTGTCACATAAAATGTCTTTTAGTCAAATAGTAAGCGATCACACCTAGCGTACACCTAACTCACAAACACCTTATAAAAATGTAAATATTTCAAAAATCTAAAATACACCGAAATAGAGGCACGATCACACTCAAAGCATTTACAACATTTAGTTTTTAGTATGTACTGTAGAACCCGCTTATTACGCTCACGCTTAGAATTATTTCTTGCAGTTTTACATAAGTTTGATATTTTTACACAATTCTTTCACGCTTAATACGATTTAGTAACTCGTTTATCATGTATTAAAAGTACACTGCAAATCGGGCGTATTCGAATTAAAATTATGAAACTAAGAACATTGACCGTTCTTCTGAATATTGTGTTTTTACTTTCATTAACATAATTATTACATATAAATACATAATTCAATATCTACACGAAATTACAATTACATAACATATAATGTTTTACAGTTCCTGTGAAATCGTCTTAGACGGGTTCTACTGTACTTGACTAAGACAAAGTAGTAAAGTTATTAAAAATGTCTTAATGAGCATAATAGAAAAAACAGTGGGTATGTTTCCATCGATCTGCGTTAACAAGTGAAATGACGTTCTTGGTTTAAAAATGTACGTTTTAGTTTTAGGTTCATTATGATACATGGACTCTTTTAACGCCTGTCGTACCGCAGAGGCACAAGCGTGCGACTGTAAACGCGACAGGTTGTGGGTTCGATTTCCACTCCAGGAAATTTTCATTTCCTGGATTTGGTAACAAGGCAAAGCGCGGCGTTATGTTCCACCACTCAGCACGAACGCCTCCATTCGGCGGAAAGTGGAGAACGGAATTGTTGTAAGAGAACGGAGAGTCTTAACACTAGGTTCTCAGGTTCCCTCTGCCTACCCTGCTATATGCGGGATACAGCATGAAGACTTTTAGAAAATACGTAGAGACACTAATCTCCGTGAGTCTTATTATAATGAAAATTCGATCAAAAGTTAATCATATGTTTGTAGTGTGTTAAAAATAAAAGGAACATATAAATTTAATGTTTGCTAGTATCTAACCAGTGCTTAAAGTCACACTCATGTTTTACCATGAAAATATGTAAATACGACATAAAGTTGATATTCAGTCCATGCCCTTTTGCGATCTTTTCTTTGCCAATTTGTTGTTATTTTGTCTGTCCTTTTCCCAAAATATTTCATATTATTGTGAGTATATATTGATTGTGGGTTGGAACATCTCAAACAAATAACTTGTAAGAAAAGATACTTGCAAAAAGTTTCATCAGTGTCGCAAGTGTATAATAGATAGCTTGTAGCGGAGGGTTGCTAAACAAAGGAAAACTTTCCGGTGGATGAGTTCGTGACACACTTTACGTTACACTACACATATGAAAAACTAAATAATCAGTTACTACAACAGACAGCGTTATTGGGGCGGAGATCGGGGATTCGATATCCACCAAGGCAGTGGCGTGGGGAGAAAATTTTAAAAAGATAAGCCGGTAAATTTAGAGAAGCCGGCATATATTTAGGGAAATCGACACATATATTTAGGGAAGCCAGTATAGGATGTAAAGATAGTAATTCCACTATCGAATTTAGGTGATGACATTTTTTATACGGTTTTAGATGTCAGAGCTTGCTTTTTTGCAATTCTACCCAATGTTTTTCAGGCGACTTTTTTTTTAGGTCTCATATTTGTTTTATTTACAAAATCGCTTCCAAATTCATCCAGAAAATTTATGGTCATTTACAAAAAATAAGTCGGCGGGAATCTTGTTGTATGAACGCCTCGCCACTGCACCACAGGCAAATATGTGAGAAGCTTTGTAATGAAAATTATTTTACGCAGATTAATTTCATATATATTGATATTTGAAAATATATTTTAAAACAACATTTCAAACACTTCAGCAGTCCTTGACCTGTCTACCTAAATACACGATTAATTTAGTTAAAAATGTTCTCGTAATTTAATTATGTGTAAAGAATTTGCTTTTTTCAAGTAATAAATAATGAACTAACTGTAAAGTCGGTGGCAAAAGGTCATGTGCGACTGTCTGTTACCTCAAAGACGTTTTATTTACTTAAATACAAAATGAGGCCCCTTTTTAAGTTTAACATATTTATGTTATTTCGTTGTTTGTGATAACATAACAGTTGTAAGTGTATGTGACGTCTAGACGCTCTTCAGACGAGACACACCAAGTACGTCAAAATTTTTAAATACACGCGTTTCCAACTACTGTGAACCTTCAAAAAACTAGGTACAACCCGGCCATAGAAAAAGTTAGCCAACACATTGTATTAAGATCATCATTTTCACAGGTAGTGTTACTTAGTTAACCACAGATCGATCGATTAAAACACACCTACATATTAAAGATTAAAAACTAAGTTATAACATCTAATTATATTAACTCTTCTATAATAAACGTACAAAGAGGCAGTGTTTTATTGGTATGCAAGAAGCGACATGCAAATTTGATTACATTAATAACTAAATTAAACCTAATACGATATACAGCAGCTACTTCCAGCTCTTTTACCCTAACTACATAACTATACATACTATTATGAATATAAACGAATATAATTTTAACAATTATTAACTGTTCAAGAATTGGAAAAGTTATTTCTACGCCATATTCAAAGAACGTCATATCGTTGCTCCGAAGCAACAATGACGTAACTGCATATTTTGAAAATATTTAGGGGGCGCCAAAGAACTAAAATGTATTATAATAATTAATATACCTATACAATTCAATAGTTCTTGAATGCGAATAACTTCGGCATTGAGCCCCAGACATGTAACACATATACATACATACATAGCTTCACGCTGTATCCCGCATGTAGCAGGGTAGGCAGAGGGAACCTAGTGTTAAGACACTCCGTTCCCCACTTTAACACATATGGATATGTATTATAAGGAATTAGAGGGTATCATATTCATTTTTTCTATGTTTGTAAGTCCATTTCACAAAATTCAGTTACGTCATTGTTGTTCCGGAGCAGCGATATATAAACACATGTTACAAGACGAAAACATTAAAACTTTGCATATTCAAACATTTTAAAAATTTCATTATTTCTAATTCACTTAACAAATTGAACTTTCTTTACAAGAGGCACAATATTCGTCGTTTTTATATGAAAAATAAAAAAAAACGCGAAACGCTACATAAAATGATAGATCGTTAAATTATGATACCATCAGTTTCTAAATATATATACTTTTATATGATGCGTTCGCTCGAGAGGAAATCTCTGGAGATATTATTATCAAAATATATACGTTACTGTTACAACCGTTGCTGGATAATCTTAAAATTGTCCGGCAAAAAGAAAGATATAGTAAGTTAATAATTTCGTACTTAAATTTAGGTCACTGACGTAATCACTTTTACCAGTAAAAGTTAAGTATTTTACTGGTAAAAATGACAAAACTAGTGCGGAGTAGTTAAATTGTTTTTTCTATTAAAGTTTTGGATATAAAGTGAAGTTTACATATTTTTGTGATTTATTTGAATGTTTTTAAAGTAGACGTGAGACCTCATAAACGCGGGACTTATACTCGTATGTTGCTTTTTATATATCTGCAAATTCAGCACTTTTTGGATTTGAAAAGAAACGGTTTTGAATTTAGTTTTAATATATCTGTATCAGCTTTTACAGTAACATATATATAAATAAATTTTACCAGTAAAGCGTGTGCGCAGAGAAAGCGTGCTAATAAGTAATACATAATATATTCAGAACCGTCACTGCTTGGGAATACATCAATATCTATCTACGAGTAACATAACACGCACTCGCGCTCGCATACGAGTATACTCTATAACATTAAAACATATTCGTGATAAGCGTATATAAAACATTTATAAGAAATCATTCTATAATCATTAAAAAAGCTATAATTTAGCAACAATGGCAAATTAATTTACGAACGTTTGCATGTATTTTAAGATTAGTAAGAGAAAACTATATATTTAATGCAAAGTGTACCGAAAGGCGATCAACCCAAAACAGCTTCAGATGTAAATATTGAATACATACTGGAACGTTAACAAATCGAGTTCCAATCGTCACTCGCAACGAGTACGAATACAGCAAATGTCACCCAACAAGTGCACATACGAAGAGATCAGCGGAGATCGAGGTGAGATGCGTGGTGGTGGTGGTGGTGGTGGTGGTGGTTGCGGTGGTGACGGTGGCGGGCGCTAGTCCCGCGCTATGGGCGTGCTGGTGGTGGCGGCGGGGGGGCGGCGCGCGGCGGGCGTGCGCGCTCCCCCCGCCTCCCCGTCCTCCCCCTCCCCCTCCCCCGCTCCCGCACCCGCCGCGCCCTCACTCACCCCACATAGAGAAGTGAACACGCAGCTGGAAGACACCTCGCGCACGCAACGCTTCTGCTCCGCTGCAACACACAACACACACTTATGAAGACTACCTGCACTGGAAACCGTCTTTTATGGGCAAACTATTTAAAATCTTTTGCCATATGTCATTTATTAGGATACAGCTATTAAATATTTTTAATTATGAAAAAAAAGGATATGAAAAACAAAGCAAACGTTATATACAAGAATACCGGATATTAAATTGGTACCCACACGCGACGGTAACGTAAGGGTCGCTTAGAATGTAAAAAATAAAACTTGCTCTCCATATGACGGGACATATAAAGATAAAAAAATATTAAAAATACAATATTTAAAAATCACAATGATAGTTGATTAAGCATTCCATCCAATATTTACAACTACTTTATAATTATAATTTATTTATAATTCTGTCTTCGCATATGCTCAAAAAAAAACCTTATTAACATGGAATTAACTAAAGCTTTTGATTTAAATATTTCGTTTTAATTTGATACAAGGATTAAAAAATGAACACATCAAAAATGCTTACCGACGAGATTATGCAAGTTGTCTATGACGACCTCTGTGTTGTATGTGGCGTCCACCGCACGCTGAAGGAACGCCGTCCACGTACTGAGCTCTGCCTCCTGAACAAAAAGAATACATCTATTCACCATCGTGAAAATGTACATGAATTTTCGGTCGTAATTTTAATCAGTGAAATGTTCCCCCTCCTAGGAATTCCAAAGAAGCTGTCACCAAATTGTTTTCTTAACACCTTAAGCGCCATGTGTATCTTTTTGTCAAACAGTGTCTAGAACACTGTGTATTCAAAAGTATACACATTTTTATATCTAAATGTCACTCGGATAAAAAACCAAGGAAAAAAGAGGGAAAAATGAGGAGTGAAAAACAATATATGATATATTGTGTAGTTTTAAACAGATTCCAACAAAAAAAATATTGTTTTTTTTTAAACGCTCACTTACGGTCTGGCGTTGAGGGTGTTAAATAATATCAAGAAGATAACTAAAACGTCGAAACGTGGCAACTTTGTCGTTAATGGAACATCAGTTCAGTTCTATTCTTAATTGTGGCCCAGCGAGCTAAAAATCACCGATCACGATCGCCAATGTTAAGTTGTGTGACGATCATACGAAAGATCATCGAGGAGTTAACAGCTGATGATATGTTAATAATATTTATTTTGAGGTAGGTACATAAGCATACACCAGCGAGCTTGCAGTCCCAGTGAAAATAAATCATGTGGCAACAAACAACGATAACACGAGACTTCCCTATTGCTAATTTCGTATTGCGTGCTCATCAATATTTTAATTTATAATAAAAAGAATATAAATTATAATCGCAAATGTTTATATTTTCCGACAGTTTAGTTACCGTATGCCAAACGTGTGGAAAAGTTCAATTTAAGCGTTAATAACAATTATTATCAATGATCATAGACAAATGGACACATGTGGCTTTCAATTCTTAGATTTCAATAGAAATATTGCGACGTTTTTAAGTATCGGGATCCAATACCAAATGTCTCCAAGTAATGAGTTTGAGATTCGTATTCCGTAACATATTAGTAGGCTTTCTTTGTTTACCGCAGAGTGCGGTAAACGCGTGAAAGTAAAAACAAAACAAAGTGCAACTCGTATAAGGAACACGGAAGTACTGCGAGCTGCGTGGATACATGTTTATCGTGAGCATATTACCGGTCGGTACAATTAGCGAGTTGCGTTCTAGGGATGCGCAAATGGTCAAAATATATCGAAATACTTATACATAAACTTGTACTTGTACGAGTACCTAGAGTACAAAAATCGATATTTCGATTTTTATTTCAAGATGCGCATTGAAGTTAAAAATATCAACGTTATAAATGTATGTATTGTTTTTTATCGACTTAAAAAGGAAAAGGTTCTGTATTGTTTTATATTATAACTGAAAGTTATGGGGTAACACACGTAATAAAACCAGTCTGGTGAACCAATATTGATTCCTTTTTTATGTGATATCTAGAGTTTTTCATGTGGTGCCATTTAAATTTAGTTAAGATCTGATAAGTGGTTTAATAATTCGTAATATTTTTTTTGTAATTTAATTCCCTAAGAGACCATTGATATTTTTTGCCCAACCCTATAATGTTCCATGGTGCGTTCGCGTCAGACGCGGCGGCAACACGCCCGAAATAAAATATGACATGTTCGCGCATCTCCCGCATCCGCGCCGCGCCATACCCGCCATACCCGCCATACCGCGCCGCGCACTTCATCAAACTTTTGATTACTTTGCAATAAATGATACACGCATTATTATTAGATTATACGAAATCAATCTATTTCTGCGATAGTGTACAGTGGCTAGTGGCTGCCACACCACAGACAGAACATTTGGGAAGGCTCCAGCAGCATTAGGAATATTACGCGTATCGGGACTATGAAAGCGATTGAAATGCATTATTATAATTATCAAATAATCGAATGCACATTACATTCGATTTACATATTATAGTAAATATCGAGTATTATTGACTTTGAATATGCAATATAACATAATTATTAATTTTAATTTTTTTTTTAATTAATAACAATCTCTTTTGTCAGACGATTCCCTCCAGAGATGTTGTTAACAAAAATAAAACAAGCAAATTAGAATTTCAATGCAAGTGGATAAGAACGTAGGGCTTAGTGGTCAGAGTGTTTGGACCTTCAATTTTTTTATACGTTTTCTAAAAAAGTTTTTCTATTTCTAAGGGGTTTTATGACCCGCACACCAATGTCGTCAGAGAGAACCTACCGTCAAGCCACTTTGTTCTTATTCCAAATTCGAGACATACATAGCATTGTCTTGCCAGAGCGGGAAAGAGAAGATAATGTATATGTATATCATTACTACTGTGCCGATAGCCGCTGGACAATTTGCCTAAAAAATATGATTAATATGATAATGATTAATATATGGGTACCTTGCGTGTCGGACGGCAATATCCAACTATGTTTTATCAGATTGAAAAAATACTCATATAGCGTACATTCTTCAGCGTAATTCAGATACGATTTTCACTGTTACGTATTGTAATAAACACAATAAATATTTCTCGTGTGTATTACTTTCTGTGTCATTAATTTATTAGATTTCATAGAAATTTAATAAAATGAATAATAAAGTAAAAAAAATGGTTAGGTTCAAATAATGAAATGTCACTTATAAATTTTAAAGATAAAATGTATTTTTTCAAAAAGCCTCAATAAAGTTCTAACATATGAAGAGAATTTATTATTTTTAGATCAACTATTTATTTGTATATTAATTCAGTAACAGACGTATATAGGTTGATAAATCGAAAATGCATACTTTTCGATAGATATTTTTAAGTTTAAGTTGTACCTATCTGTTCTACTCTCACGTTATTTAAACACCTGTGAACTTGATCAATTTGCTTGATTTTTGATTTTGTCATATATTCATCCAATATTTAAAGCATGTTAGCGCCTTCACACTTTATCCCTCATAGCAGAGAGTAGTCGGAGAGAACCTAGAGTCAAGATATTCCGTTTGCTTGTTGAAAAGTAATCCTTAATTTCTTATATTAATATTTAAAAAAAATGGTACATGCAAGTAGACTTAATAACCGGAAATAAAAGTACATATTTTTTACGATATGTTATGTTCAATTTAACATCTACTCTAAATACTGAACACGTTCGCTCAATTCAAATCAAATAAAGTTTAATACGAAAACGTGATTCAAAAGAGGCTGTAATAGAGCTGTTGTTTGGCGTTGAAAAATGGCACGTTGATTGTATTATTAGGCAAAATGGAGCAACGATGACTAACCAAAGTAATATGATAATGACACTGATCTCGGACTTCACAGCCAGAGTAAAAGATCTCACTTTTAAATTATTTTTATAGCTTTACGCTTTTTTCTGTATCACAAGGACAGAGCCTATTGTCTGAAAAACACTCTGTTCTTCAGTTTCCTTCCGAAATCGATGCAAAGCGTGTTGAGTGACAAAAGTCAACGTCGTGATTTAAAGAAAGTGAAAATAATTTTAATATAATTATTCCCCCGACTGAGATTCGAACCCACAACCAATGCGTTTACTGTCAGACAGACAACCATTTCACTGCGCTACGATCTATTTGTAATGCATATTAAGAAAAATATTGCCTTAATCTTGGATTTTGATAAAATTCATATTACAATAATAAATTATCTGTTTGGTTTTCGAAGTGTTCTCAGTAAACATATCTACCGATAGTTTTATTAGCGACTATGTGATAACTCCATGGATCTCAAATACACTTAATTTTTAAAAAGAATCGCTCAATCAATCGGTATTGAAGGTATCTCCCTTCAATAGGCGATACTTAGTATATACTAGATACTATACATATAGAAGTAAGCCTGTTTGAGGCGCACCACATGGCATGGATATCGAGAGCGGCGAGGACGAAAGCTAAGAGCCGGTGGCCGCGAAGCCGCACAATGCTCGGTACCTCCCGGTGTCATGTTTCATTCCCTTCCACACGGTGTCACTTTATCATAGAGTTAACTCAAACTAAATATGCTATAACATTTTATTTATTCCGCAAAGCCGGTCCGGGGAAATCTAGTGTTAAGACTTTCCATTCTGTGTTAAACAGCGAAACTTAACGCCGTGCCTTGTCTTACTAGAACATGCCGTGCTGTATCTTGAGGATAAATAAAAATAATTTAAATATAATCTTTACCCCGAGTGGGACTCGAATTCACAACCCATCAGGTTTACAATCAGACGCTTTTTTACTACGCCACGGCACGGTCTTACGTATCCAACCATCCGGTTGATTACAAAGTTGCCAGCTAAATAAAAATTAATTAAAAATCTACGTTATTGTTGTCATATGGGAATGAAAAATTATATCCTAATCCTTTCCCTTTCTTAAAATTTTACATAAAAATTTTTATTAATTAATAATGTTTTTAATTTATATCTCTATTGTGTACTTAACTGTTTCTAGAATCAAGACTGACAAATATAAATGGCCTGAGTTCTTTGAATTGTCGTTTTAATAATTAATTATAACGCTCATTCACCTCTGACTTGAAAATTAGCTAACGGCAACCACCGGCGCCGACAAGTAATTACATTCAATCAAACTTTACTTTTATATTAGTGTACGAGTTATTCCCAGCAAACTAAAACAACATTAACGTTTCAGAATTAAGAATATTACAATAAAATTTTCTACATAACTAAGATTTTATTTAACAAAGAAATAACCGACTTCGAATGAAATACACTAAACTACTACACTACTAGTTACATTACTACGAATAACTCAAGAACTACTTAATTAAATTTAAATAGGACTATAAGTAGTTCTGAGGTCCTATTTAAATTTAGTGTATTAAAAAAGTTATTTGACTTTGACTTTGACTAAAAACTACAGTCGAATTTTAAACCTCTACCTAGTCTGTTATAAAAACCCCTTCTTTCGTCCTCTTTTCACTCATCCATGAGGTAGCGATATCTTACCCGTTTATTTAATAATATATTCTATTACATATTTTATTTAAATAATGTTTCCATCGTATAAGAACATAAATCATTTTTATTACACCGTACTAAAAATATCGTTTAATGATCATGAAAATAGTTAAAACAAAAATAACAATGACAAAATACGAGTATCTAAACATGCTAGCATTTGTGTTAATTAATAATAAATATCATATCTAATGATTCTTTGATTTTCACGTTTTTACACATATTAAACAAAACTATTTTAACCGGATTAATTGCGTATATTTTAGTATTCGGAAATATATTCTTGGATCCCCGACCTTTTGAAAATTTTACAGTCTACCTGTGACCACGGACTACAGTAAAGTGTTTGAGACGTCTGATTTCCAAAAAATTATTTTCGAATATTAAAATATACGCGATTAATCCGGTTAAAATAATTTAATTTTTTTTTTAACTTCACACTGTATCCCGCATATAGCAGGGTAGGCAGAGGGAACCAGAGAACCTAGTGTTAAGACACTCCATTCTCTTTCAACAATTCCGTTCCCCACTTTCCGCCGAATTGGGCCTTGCGTGTTGAGTGGCAGAACTCAACGCCGCGCTTTACCTTGTTACCAAAGCTTTTACTTGTCCAAGAAATGAAAATACTAAATTTTACATTTCCTGGAGTGGGAATCGAACCCACAACCTGTTGCGTTTACAGTCGCACGCTTGTGCCTCTGCACCACGACAGGCGTTAGTTTCATTTAATATGTTAATATCTATTTCATATACAAATGTTACATAGTAGCTGTACAGATAACATCTATTACGGGAGATGATTTAACTAAGACTATAGTGAAGTAGCGTGGTGTGTAGTGTGTACTTCCTGAAAGACAACCCGCTACGTACGGTACGGTATGCGTAGTCGAGAGCGTGCGCGTATAAATAGCCGTGAGTGTGACGGTCAGGGCCGGACTGTGCGCTCTGCGGTCGCTGCACTATTTCAGATGCGACATGTGCCGTACCCTGACAAACAGACTGACCACTTACTTACTTTCTTACTTAATATTACTACAAGCGAGACTTTATTACACATAATTGCATTAGAAAACGATAATATAACATATTACTCGTTATATCTCACAAGACCCAATCTTGACGCAGTGTGATAACGTATGATTGTATCCCGAATGGTTGTGTGTTCTTACCTCACTCAGGGATTTATTATATTTAAATTATTTTAAGTCTCACGCTCTACTTACTTACTTACTTAGACAAAGAGCGGCGTTGAGTTCCATTCAACTCGAATTCGGACGAAAAGTGGAAAACAAAGTGTCTTGACACTACTAGGCTCTCTCTGTCTACCTTGCTATACGGGTAAAGCATAAAAGCCGCAACAACTTTTTTTTCATAATAACGTTAGCTAAACACTAGCTTATACTCGGCGATAGGATCCTGTTACTATGCGTAGTATGACCGATATAAAGATGACGCCTATCAAATTTAAACATCCGATGAATCCATCCTTCGCGCCACCCAAGTCATGTACAGCTGACTCGTCATCATTTAGACTGAGTTTGTGATTTTTAGGGCATCGCAAATAAACACCGCCTTACAAGGTACTCTAATAACTATTTTTTATGATAGTCGTAATAGAAAAATTATAACCAAGCATTCCAAATTTATAGATACAAATACAAATCGCAGTTGATATTCTTTTAAAGATATTTTCAAGCAACTTTATTATTATAACAATACATATTGATACTGTTGTGATAAACATAAACTTTACTAATTTTTGCAGTGGAACTTCAACTACAAATTAATGATGTTTACAACTTCAATCGGCAGAAGCAAAAATCAAGGGACAAGCTTGCGACTGAAAACACGATAGACTGTGGGTTCAATTCCCACTTCAGGAAATATCCTCGTTCTGGTAATAAGGCAAAGCGCGGCATTGAGTTCCGCCACTTAGCACGCAACGCCTCAATTCGGCGGAAGGTGGGGGAACGGAAATGTTAAAAGAGAACGGAGTGTCTTAACACTAGGTACTCTGATTCCCTCTGCCTACCCTGCCATGTGCGGGATACAGTGTGAAGTTAAAAAATGTAATAATTTATAAAACTGGGTAAATAATACGTCAGGTACATAGATTTTTTTAATAAAATTATTCGGAAAAAATAAGTTACCATACGCAAAACGAAAACACGCACAAATACTATACTGAATGAAATATTTATAGGTCACGAACAAGTCGACTTGAATATCAATGTATGCAAATTGCATCGGCACTGAGGCAGAGCCTGTAAAAACAATGGGCTCTTTTGACGCAAGTATCTCATCACAGCTATAAACGAGACTTAATGGGGAGGAACGTTTAAGTCTATCCGTTACACAAATAATTATTACATTTTACTATAAACTAGTTAGGTATATAATTAAATTGTAAAATTAATTCGACTAATATATATTTTTTTTCAATTGAATATTAAAAAAGGCCATCTTGCATTAAGTTCCTCCACTGGACACGCAAGCCTCGAATTTCGGAGGAAACCGAAGAACGGAGTGTCTTAACAATAGACTCTCTCTGTCTACGAGAAGACGAAAAGGAAAAGCGTAAAGCTAAAATCAAGAACTAAGTAACTTATCAGTGCAAGGTTATTGGTAGGTTTAGCCACTAGATAAGCTAAGCTAAAATAAAATAGTTATCTTCATTTAGGAATCAAAAATAAAATGAGTGTCAAGGTTGTAATATATCTAAAAAATCGTAAAATATTGTCTAGATACTGTCAGACCGGCTGTGACCTAATTAAATATAAAAGGCAACATCTACTTTCAGCGACACAAGCACAGGTGCAGTCTTCCGGTACTATTAGTATCGGATTGATGTGACATGCGTATAAGGGAATAACGACTTTCCCGACCTAACCGTTAAACAAACACTTAGGAGTGTAAATTGGCATCGTGCGTAGTTAGCATAACAGAGGCCACGCGTGATGGAACACTAAACAAACCACGTCACGGCGCAACACTACGCGCCCGCCTCCTCTCACATGGAGATAAAGATGGTCACGAAACATGCGTGCGGAAACTGCTTACAATAGTATTTAATAAATTTGCATATTTGATAAGAACTACTACTGTAAACGAGATTAGTTGTGGGTTCGATTTCTACTCGGGGAAATAATTATAAATAAATTATTCTTATTAGTACAGCATGGTTTCCCCCACTCTATACGCAATACAGAAGTGAGGAAAGAACTGCCTTAAGACCTCTCTGAAACCCTGCTTTGCGAAAAAAGCGTAAATCTGTTCAAAATAAATATGTATACTAAATCATAGTAGTTTTTCAAAATATATTGTAAGACATTTATTTTAAAAAAAAAGGATATTAATATTATACTACAATAAATTTACAGGAAAGTTGGTTGTGTGGCCACCACGTAACGGTGAAAATTAGGTCAGCGTCGGAGCAAGGTTAAGGACCATCGAACTGTGTCGCGCGGGAGAGGAGCGCTCTCGCTGCGCCCGGCTCCTTTCTTATCCTGTGCCACTAACGCTTGTGTAACGCTACATATGTGATATGAATACTTTCTTTCATTACACGAACTACTTTAAAAAGATGAAATTCTAATTAGAACTCTATCAAAAAAATTATTCATACATCCCTACTATTGAAATATACATAAGTAGATGAAAGTTCTTAATAAAGGCTTCATTAAAAAACATATAAACAATCATTGTCTCAGGTCATATTAATAAGAATAACATGATATCATAACAATAATAAAATTGACAGTGAGATAGTCGGCACTGCGAAAAGGTACATTTATACCAATTTGCCAGGAGTGTCCAATATTGACCTGTTAATTAACCCTCGCCTCGACGAGTCTCAGATTGTAAATTAAATCTCACCGCCTGTACCTCAGGTCTCGGCACAAACATGGAATTAGCTATGCATAATTCACTGCTAACTTAACATAAAGGGCGCGAGTGGCAAAAACTTATCTCCATATTCTTAACGACCATCTAAATAACCCCTAACTTGGTATCTTTAAATAAATTATTACTAATAAAGGCAGTTTCAAAAAACATACATAAAATATTTGGTTAGAGTATGGTTTCAAGCTTATTACGGGTAATAGATGGATGATAAAAACCGGGCAATCTGCAAATGAACTAATATGTTATCATATACACAACAAAGATTTATCGCGTAGATAAGCAACTAGTACAGTAGAATACTCATAACAAACGTTATGAGGACACACTCGTACATGTTTATCTAAAGATTGCGAATCCAGTGGGTATCACAACTATACCTATATACCTGATACAGAGGTATGGGGGTATATAGACGACCCACTTCCCTTTATCAGTAGCCGGTCGCGCGAACCGCGTTGCGATCCACTAAACAATGACATAATCTAACGTGATCATAACAATCTTGTTTCGTTTCATGAATTACACCAACATGTTGCCAACAGCACCAATTCTTTGAAACTTATTAGCAAATCATATGTTCTTCTTATGTAAATTCTTTTTGTAGCTTTAATCTTTTTCTCACAAGGCAGGGCTGTCAAAGAGAACCTAGTAGACTACTAACCTAGTATTAAGACAATCCGTTCTCCTCCTTCCGTCCGAAATCGATATGTTGCATGTTGAATGTGAAAAATTTGAAAATAAATTAAATATAATCATACCCCCGAATGTAGATGGAACAAACAATCATCATTTTTCCAGTTAGACTCTGTTTCACTACGCCGCTTTGACCTCTATGCAATAATGTGTTTGAATATTTTTTTTTTAAATTTATATTTTAGTAAATTTTTATTGACGTTATGACCAAAATAACAAATATGATACATGTTTACAGAAGGCGTCCTTAAAAGATTAGTAATTAAAAAAAAAAGATTAAGAAAACAATGAACACGAATAACTTTCGTCAACCAACAATGGCTTAAAACGGCTTTAGAGGTGACTCTCTGCTAGCATTTTCTGTTTTTATGTTTAATTACCTATAAAACTTTCTCTATTGCAGGAAAACTATTAGTAACTATATATGGGGAGCACGGAACTTACATATGTATGTATATGAACGATTTCCATATATGCTCGAAATTTGTTTGTAAGCCAAATGACACTATATGGCGACGTATTGATTTTATCACATTTATATATTCACATTAGTCTCGAGGATATTTTTTGTCAATATCAACTAAAGTATTTATTTAAGAATCAATACAATTCAGTGTTATAAAACTTGTAAAAACTTTGATTTAAACCTTTACATGTACTTCAAATTGCGACGAATCTTTCGAATAGATATATTGTTAATCACCGAGTGATTACTGTCATTAAGAAATCGAGTCCTGTAGGTCAGACGCTTAACGTGAGCCGCCAGCCATCAGCCGTCAGCCGTCAGCCGTGGGCCGAGGGCGGTGCGTCCTGCGCTTTCTCTACGATTAGCGGCCGCGGAACAATGCCCGCCGCCGCCCGCGCTCACTTACATTAGAAAGCTAATTTCCGTTTATATGCAAATCCCATGCACGAGATATTATAATCGCGTTCATATTTAATAGTGCCGTTTTACTTTTACCGCGGCTCCAGCAGACCGTGTCCGCGACGCGCCAAACAACACGCATACATACATCAAACACTAATCTGATCTCTTCCGGACATTAACGGTACTGTATTTGGAAAGTGAAATAAATAGTCGCCCATTACTCCGGAATACAGAATCCGGACACATAATGACGATGAAACGGCAACATTTGGCGAGTGAGTAATGATGCTGCGATTTCACTAACAATTGATTTTATTTCCTTTTAGCGCTGACAATGAGAATATGAAATGGGCATAAAATATGATTTCATTAGAGTCATTAGAGTGTAGACTACACGCCGGTGCCGGCTTGGGTATACACGTATCGAAAGCGACAACACACACCGCGTCTATACATTTTAATTACAGTTATGCGGTCGCTGCAATGTAGACGGTTGATTCCGATCATAGTGATTCATTATGCATTTTTAATAACTGTAAGATTAATTAACTTAACTACTATCATTCTATACTCAAGGGACGACTTAAGATATTTATTTCTAAATCATAAGTATTAAAAATATAAAAAAAAGCAACTTTATGGTTTTATTCGGATATATTACATGAGAATGAGACTAGCTGTTATTAAGACACTCCGATCTAACACTCAATTGGCGGAACCCAACAAAAAAAAATAACATCAACCCGCAGTGTAGAAAGCACCCACAACCATTACAGTTACTACTGCACCGCAGATACTGACCGCTACGAAAGACGTATTTATAAAATTGTATGAATTATATGTATGTGAATTAAAGTATCTTTAATATTACTAGTCAATTAATACATTAAGACATAAAACTTCTTCGAATCATTATTCATTATTATTCTTTAAGGAAAACCGTAACACTTTGCTGCTATTATAAAGAACTTTTACAAAAAAGTGAAGCTTAAACAAAATCGTTTTAATCGTATTTCAAGTGACCCCGTGATTGACCCGATCAAAATAAGTAGCGCGAAGTGATTGATGCTAACACTGCGGGGTCGCTAACCTGTTGAGCCGCCGGTACTCAACTGGCTATCTCCCGCTGACCGCTCCACGTGCTGTTTAATTACCTCTCGTACTGATAACAAAGACGGCCGCGTTATCAACTGATAAGCGTTGT
Organism: Philaethria dido; assembly: GCA_033558755.1. NCBI lineage: Eukaryota > Metazoa > Arthropoda > Insecta > Lepidoptera > Nymphalidae > Philaethria > Philaethria dido. The sequence goes on along the minus strand of JAKGSA010000318.1, from coordinate 104,647 downwards.
TTACAAGATTAAACAATCTTGAATCGATGTTTAAATGAAGAATGACAGACACGATTTAAACTGACGAGCATCATTCCTTAAACTGCTATCGTAAACAGCGATCGATGTAATCGACTCGGGAATATTAATCGAGATTGATTATTAAGATGTGATAACTCATCTGATTAAGCTAATGGTTCCGCGAAGCAGTGTCGAGCTCAAATGTATCTATCGATGTAATTTTACTGAAGAATACAAAAAGTAGGATCTAGTGATAAATTAGTCTCCTTTCTCTCAGTTAAAAGTTCTTCTACATACCAATGAATGGTAAAAATAAGTAATGCAAGATAAGACAAAAGACCTAGTTAACTATTACATTTATTTACAATACCTACATAAAGTCGTGAACATTTTTTCACATTCATTAGTGTGAAGGGTGGTATTATACACGTCTGGACGATTTAAATCAGTAAGAAGCTTAGCTATTTTCTTTGTCTGCATTTTATATGACTTTAATTTATATCGCAATTTTGAATGCATCATCCGTAGAAACATTGGCTAGACGTCTCGCTCCCAGACATGTAGACAACAAGGCTTCGACGCGCCAACCGGCGACTCCTCGAGTGCCAGCTTTTGGCAGCTCGCAGTGGCGACCGCGGGTTCAACGACAGCAAGGCAATAACTAAGTTACAAATAGTCGAACTTACAGTAAACATAAAAATATGATGTCTCAACAGACAAAACTATAACTTGATAATGCATTTATATGTGATTTTAAATCAACACTGCATTTCTTCTGACAACATAATGGAAACCACTTTGATTATGTAAATTTAATGTATGTATTATATTTTCCCGACTGCCTGAATTCAAAACTGATAAGCCAAATCAATCACATTTCAACTACACAAATAAGGAGTTACAGCGTCAATCATGATTATTCATTATTGAAAACTATACAGTACCATTTTATAAGGCAAAGCGGTAATCAAACGTAAATGGATCTAACATGACACCGACTAAAACAGCAAACAATTAGAAGCACGATGAGTAGCGACTACGAAGTGCGGCTCGTGTCATGTGTCACCACTCACCGATCAATCAGGCGGCGGCGGCGGCGACGGCGACGGCGGACACTGACACATTTACCCTGTAAACGCCGTAATCGCCCGCCTGCCTAATTGGCAATCATGAGATTTTATCGCTAGCCCCCCATACAGGACACTTGCCCCGACGCGACGCGACGTCACGTGAAAACATCGTAAGGGGGAACCGCCAGACATGTCAATCGTTTCTACCTACATCCTTATTAATGAGCAAAAAAATAGATAAACACATTTTTTTGTTGCTGTATCCCGCATATAGCAGAGTAGGCAGGGGGAACCTGAGAACCTAGTGTTAAGACACTCCGTTCTCTTTCAACAATTCCGTTCCCTACTTTCCGCCAGATTGAGGCATTGCGTGCTGAGTAGCGGAACTCAACGCCGCGCTTTGCCACTTTGTATAAACACATGTAAAGCGAATATAATTTATACAGATTGTTTCAATTCCTTTAATGTACGAGTATTTCATGATAACCTACGAGGTGTGTTCAAAAAGTAAGGTGACTTTTCAAATTTGGCGGGCAACGTACTTTCGATTATCGATTCTTTTCTTTTGTTTTGTTATGTTGGTACACTCTTCCCGAACATCTGTACCAAGTTTCAAGTGTATAGCATTTTTTGTTTGGTTGGGAGAGGCGTAAAGGTTATAAGTGTTTTGCGTGCTCGGCGATTTCTTGCTATCGAAAAATATGGATTTGCATCAAATTTTGTGTAAAAAATAAAATAAAGTGCTCCGAAACACTTAAAATGTTGACAGTGGCATACGGTGAAACTGTTCTGAGTAAAAAAAATGTTTACAAGTGGTACAAACTCTTCCAAGATGGCCGGGAAGATGCCAATGACGAGCCTCGCTCTGGACGCCTAAGCACGTCAACAACTGATGAAAACGTTCAAGCAGTGAAGAAAATTGTTCTGGAAAATCGTCGAATCACTATCAGAGAAGTTGCTGAGGATGTTGGTATATCGCTTGGCTCGTGCCATGAAATTTTTTCTAACGTTTTGGGCATGAGACGTGTGTCAGCGAAGTTTGTTCCGAAATTGCTCATCATTCATCTTTGCTGGTGAGAGATTTTTTGGCCAAAAACAACACCACAATCATGCCTCAGCCACCATATTCACCGGATTTGGCCCCATGTGACTTTTTTTGTTCCCAAAACTAAAGAGACCTATGAAAGGACGGAGATTTGCAACGATTGAAGAGATAAAGACTGCATCGCTGGAAGAGCTCAAGGCTATACCGAAAAGTGCTTATGAGAAGTGCTTTGACGATTGGAAAAACCGTTGGCATAAGTGTATTGTATCTGAGGGGGATTACTTTGAAGGGGACAACATAAATATTGATAAATAAATAAATATTTTTTCTTAAAAATACAAAGTCACCTTACTTTTTGAACACACCTCGTATATTACAACATTCTCTCTGGTAGAGCACTTCTTACGCCGCCGTGGTTTACACCGGTTAGTTCACATTCCTTATCCCGCTATGAAATTATGTTTTTCGGACAGAACAATTCAAGAATTCAGTGCAATAATTTAATCATTAACCAAGTAGTTATGGGCCACAAGTGAAACTTCACAAACAATATTAAGATCTTCCGCAAATGCAATTTTTATGTGCTGTTTATAAAAAGAACCTTGGTCAACAAGTACCTAATCAGTCTTGTTCTTTTACATGTGTTATAATTTTTTTTCTTCACGCTGTATCCCGCGTATAGCGGGGTAGGCAGAGGGAACCTGAGAACCTAGTGTTAAGACACTCCGTTCTCTTACAACAATTCTGTTCCCCACTTGCCGCTGAATTGAGGCATTGCGTGCTAAGTGGCAGAGCTCAACGTCGCGCTTCGCCTTGTTACCAAACCCAGGAAATGCAAACACTAAAGATTTACATTTTTTTGAAGTAGGAATCGAACCCACAACATGTCGCGTTTACAGACGCACGCTTGTGCCTCTGCGCCACGACAGGCGTTATATATTTTTTTAATTGTATATTTTTAATGTAGGTTATTTAAATTAGTTTTAATTGGACTACAGTTTACAGATTTTTCTTATAACTTAATATCAGGCTATCGTGGTATATTAGGTCAGCGTCTGACTGTAAACACGATCGGTTGCAGGTTCCATTGCCACTCGGGGAAGTTTTTATATTAATTTATTTTCATTTCTAAGCCATTTCTTACCAGTGTAAGACAGTTCCACCACTTAACACGCAATCTCTCAAATTTGGTCGCAAAGCGAGAAACGGAGTGTCTTGACACTAGGTTCACTCTGTCTACCTTCTCATGTGGAAAAAAGGGTGAAGCGGCTAATTATTATGCAAGTTAAGCTAGCTATTATAAATACTTAAAAATGTAATCAACATACATACATACATACATAGCTTCACGCTGTATCCCGCATATAGCAGGGTAGGCACAGGGAACCTAGTGTTAAGACACTCCGTTCGCCACTTTCCGCCGAATTGAGGCATTGCGTGCTGAGTGGCGGAACTCAACGCCGCGCTTTGCCTTGTTACCCAGGAAATGAAAAATTCCATTTCCTGAAGTCGAATCCACAACCGGTCGTGTTTACAGTCGCACGCTTGTGCCTCTGCGCCACGACAGGCGTTAAAATCAAAAATAGGTTATCAACAATAAGTAACAATATTATATACAAAGTAGTAAGTAGCTTCCTATTTAATAAAATAAAATAATCATAAAAATAATTATGTTAGCACATATTTAAATTAGGTATATATCATATTTCAACAATACTACTCAGCGATCATCGGCCGCGGTTGCCGTCCGTGCAGGAAACACGGTTAATTACTAAATGCAATTATAAAAAGCGAACGAGCTCCGAACAAATATACTTACAAAGCCTCGGTTCTTAGAAATAACTTACATGTTTATAATTATGGTAAATATTTAAATAATTTACAGTATTAAAATATGTTCAGGTACTTTTTTTTATTGTTTCACGCTGTATCCCGCACATCCCGTTTCCCACTTTCCGCCGAATTAAGGCATTGCGTGCTGAATGGTGGAACTCAACGCCGCGTTTTGCCTTGTTACCAAACCCAGGAAATGAAAATACTAAACTTTTTACATTTCCTGGAGTGGAAATCGAACCCACAACCTGTCGCGTTTACAGTCGCACGATAATTGAAGTAACTCGACGGTGTCGTGGTGTACTTGGAACGTGCCTGATTACACATAATGATTGACGATTCGAGTGTTACTCTGAACTCTGATAAGGTAAATATAACTCATATTTACATTATTCGTCTCCTTGTTCAAGTAAGAACGATGAAAATGCGTAAAATTATGTTAAAATTTTTAACTCTTATTGTCTGTTTGTGGAAAATAAAGTATTTTATGACTATTTCTGCCTATTAAATAAATAAAGATCAAATAAATTTATCAAAATGACTCGTTATTTCATAATAATTAACTAAAAAAAAACAACTTTTTCAACGCAGAAATATGGAAATTTAAAAAACTATCAAAACTTTATGATGGCCAAATAAATATATCATCAATTTGACATACATGTTAATTATCAAAATATATAGTTATATACAGTTTGCGGTAACAGTGCGGTGTGGAGCGGCGGTTAGTTCGGGGGTTACGAAACCTAGTCGTCGCGCTCGCAGATGTAATTACGGCGCGCGATCGCGAGCGAACTACAAAAGTGGACAATGAGGATGATTTGACTGAGTGAGTGTGAAAAATAGTGCGCGGGCGAGGATAATCACCGCGGGGGTCGACGCCCCCGGGGGCCATGTGACTGACTGACCACTACACTATAACTACGATGCTACCAAGGTAGTCGAAAAAAGAGAATCACTTTTACATAACTTCTGTCGTGGAGCAGAGGCACAAGCGTGCGACTGTAAATGCGACAGGTTGTAGGTTCGATTCGCACTCCAGGAAATAGATATTTTTATTTCCTGGGTTTGGTAACAAGGCAAACCGCGGCGTGAGTTCCGCCACTCAGCACGCAATGACTCAATTCGGCGGAAAGTGGGGAACGGAGTGTCTTAACAGTAGGTTCCCTCTGCCTACCCTGCTATATACGGGATACAGCGTGAAGCTATGTAACATATGTATGTACTTTTACATATTACGATATCCAAAAATTAAGCTAAAGTTTAATTGGAAAGTACACTAACCAAAGCTCATTAATGAATTTAGTTAATGAATATTGTTTATATACGCGTGTAAAATTGCATTAAGTTTTCATTATATTTTCATCATATTTCCCGCATGTCTGTAGCGACGCTGGAGAACCTGTCGCACCGCTCTCTACTTTCTACCAATATAGAGAAAACGTTTATTTTAATTTAATAAGGCGACAGTTAAATACTAAGTACTTCAATACCAGGAAAAGCAATGTTATGGTTTATTGAAAATTATCAAAAATTAAGGCTTAAGTTGTTGACGACGTGATTCACACGACCTAGTTTTTTATTTGCTACACACTAAGTAGATAATTTTCGCTAAAATGTTTTTTAACCGCCGACTGAGGTTGCTTTGGGGCAACAGACAAAGGCGGTATGCTTTATTCGTAAAAATATTTGCAATGCGTTAATGAATGAGCATATTCGCGTAAAAACTCGCAACACCCTGCCGCGCTCGTGCGACGTAACTGTGCAACGAGGGCACGCCGTATAGTAATGCTGTTTACAAAATCACTGTTAAAATTTAAAACTCTTTATAAATGTATGGTATAAGCGATAAAGCTTTTACGATGAAACAAGCAAAAGCTTTACATTTTTGTAATACATAATAATCACTTCCTTCATCAAAGAAACATTGTTTTCGTTTTATTTATTTTTCAAAATATATTTAAAAAAGCAAGTGTTCTTAATATTATTCACCTGTACATGAACTATCTATAATATATTTGTGACAGTTCGTGCGGACGGATAGATGTTCGTTACTCTTTCACACAACAACTAATAAATATATCTAGACGATACTTAACACTAATATAGCTTATACATCAGAAATAACATATAATTGGATATACTACAACGTTAAATATATATTGTCTTATAAAGAAATAGTATTTTTATCTGGTATCTATATTAATAATCAACCAAAAATCATTTCAAAGTGTACATATCTACTCATAAAGCAGATAAGGGTTAGCCAGTCCAGCCACTCCATAAAAACTAAGTAGAACATCAGGTAATTAGGCCATGACGAACCATGTATGTACTAGGTACTCTACTACATATTTACGTGATCTTTAAAGACAAAAGAGACTTTAAAAAGATTATTTTCATTTTCTCGCTCCGTACACACAGCGCGGCGTTAGATTCCGCCACTCACCACATTCCTTATAACTCTTATAATAGAGTGTACTAACACTAGGTTCTCTCTGACCCTATATTATACGAGAAAAACCGTGAAACTGAGAACAAAAGGGATAACATTAAAAATACATCTTACTGAGAACTAACGTAGTAAAAAACCATCTCAAGTAAATTAGAATATCTTCCATATAGATATATATCTACACAATTTCTAAAAAAAATATTATAAAAATTAAATTTGGCTTTTAAATCTATAGTCTCAATGTAAATCTAGGTAGTAGACCAGCACTAAGTAACAGAGGCTAGCCAACATTGGTAGGCTGGCTGATGTAAATACGCGTTAGTACCTACGTACCTACCTATTAGCCGGCGTTGTACTTATGTTAGAAACGAGTTACGTCGGTTGATCCGACTATTGAACCCTGCCGTAGGAACACTGCCTATATCCAATAATGTACACAATCTGTTACTATATTACTAAATGTTTATTTTATATTATTTTTTTATTTTAAATAATAGTTTATTTAGAAATAAAACAATAATTAATAATTGAGGCCCTGTGAGACACCGTCTTATTGTTTATGCGATCGATCGTGGGTATATATATAAATTACTTTCTTTTCTCGCTCTGGTAAGATAAAGCGCGGTGTTGAGTTCCGCCACTCAAAGCAATGTCTCCAATTGAGGCAGAAAGTGGAGAACAGAGTGACTTAGCAGTACGTTCTACACTCTCTCTGATTACCCTTCTATGCGTCAAAAAACGTAAAGCCAAATTATTATACTTAAGGTTCTTATAACTTAAGGTTCTCACCTATCAAGGTCTAAGTAACGTCGAAAAAAGGTAAGAAGAGATCAAAAAAATGTAATAGTAAAAGGTACGGACCATGAAATAAAAACCTAAAAAAATGAAATTAAAAAAGTCCGTACTATGTAGTAGATATTTGTATTACCTAAAATGACCATACCCTATACACAATTCACAATTTAGTGTCGAACGGATGTGTATATTTGAATAAAGCAGTGCATATAAAAAAAGCAGGTTTACGTTTTCCCGCATGGCAGGGTAGTAATAAAGAATTCGAGAAATTGCGTGTTGAGTGGTGGAACTCAACACCGCGTTCTGTCTTATCAGAACGAAGAAATTACGATAATTTAAATATAAACATACCTCGAGTAGGAATCGAACCCTCAGCTATGTGTAA
>JAKGSA010000318.1:0-72064 GCA_033558755.1 Philaethria dido | reverse complement strand
ACATATGGATAGAAGAATACAAAAGTAATAAAGAGAGTGCTTTAGTGCAACTTATGCAGTTTTTCATCAATTCATCTGGATGCCGTGGTAAGGTCACACCAGACATGGCTCAAATGGATCACACACTCATCATCAAAAAAATGACCCAAGAATTTGATGAGGTTTGTGCTACAGTGTTTACTGCAATATTTTTTTATATATTTAGTTAATATAACTTGTTAATAATTAAAGATATTGCGGTGTAGGAAAGTGGGGAGTATCCTCTCATCATGACAGGACAAACATGGAAGAAGTTCCGTTCTAACTTCTGTGAGTTCATCCAGACTCTGGTGAAGATGTGCCAGTACTCCATCATCTATGACCAATACCTGATGGACAACATAATATCCTTGCTGACTGGTCTGTCTGATTCACAAGTGAGAGCTTTTAGACACACCGCTACTTTGGCAGGTTAGTTAGTTTTACTAAACTTATAAATTTATATATATACAATATTTGTAATTTTATTCGGAAATATTTTAATAGGACGATCCATACTAATCTTACCTTCACTAAACTACAACAAGTGACCGAGCGCATTAGTCGGCGCGCTATATTCAAATAATTGTTTTCTCAATGTATGATATTTTATGATATTTAAATTATATAAAGATATTTAAGAAACGTAAACTTGTATGTACATCGGGCTTTTATTTTATTTTATTTTTTAATTTATTGTATTTCATTTAAAATATTGTTTCCGCACAAATGTAACTATTTTGTAAAACTATCTTATTACTGTTGTGTATTAGATATTTAAGTTAACCATGTTATCACATAAGTGACAATTGTCTTAGCCGATAATAAAGTTCTATAAACCTAAACCTAAACTTAATATTTTTATACTCAACTTTATATTTATGTAGGTGACAAACATTTTATATTTTCTTACACATGGGACAGGTTGAGAGAATTTGGTGATTAATTTATCTATAAATGAATATAGAGTTTACACCAATATCTCTCTTTGCATTGTTTCGTTTTGCGTTTTTTTCGAAGTTGCGTCGCTGCTTAATTTTTACTGATTTTCACTATGCGTCGTTAGATTTTCAAAGTTGCGTTGTTTTGGATTCGAGTCTTTAATTTTTTTTTCCTAAAATATGTTTTTAGTTTCAACATTTTTGTTTTTAATTGTGCCATGCCATCAAAATTTTACTTTGTTCAATTTTATTTTTAAAAGGTAATATTTTCGTAAGCCTGGAACCTATCTTCGATCATTAAATGGTTTGCTATAGAAAATCTATTTTCACTTTGCGTCGTTTCAATTTGCGTCGTGTTTTTTTGGAACGTAACCCCGACGCAAAACGAGGTATGGGTGTATTATCATTTCTAGGATGGCAGAATCCATTGTTGTGTATTACTCAATCGAACTAGCAAAAAAACGAGTGTATTCTTTGAATTGTTAAATGAAGTGTTTTTTATTCATTATTATAAAGTATTATGAATAAACGTTGGTAACGGTAACAGTATCGCGAATTCTGTGGTTATTTCCCATTTAAAAAATGCCAAAGGACCTTTAAGAAGTTTTCATTTTAAAATTATGTAAAATATACATATATGTTAATTGTATTTGTAACGTGTGTGCATATGGTGTTCAGTGATGAAGCTGATGACGGCGCTGGTGGACGTGGCGCTGCTGACGAGCGTCAACTGCGACAACTGCCTGCGCCAGTACGAGGCGGAGCGGCTGAAGGCGCGCGACAAGCGAGCCAGCGAGCGACTGGAGGTGCTCGTCGCCAAGCGCCAGGAACTCGAGGAGAACATGGAGGAGATCAAGAACATGCTCTCATATATGTTCAAGTCCGTCTTTGTGCATCGATATAGGTACGCACTTGTGGAAAACTGAAAAATTATAATTTGTTACAGTGTGAAGGCTCTTCATCTTATATAAATAACGATCTGTTCACAGAGATACCCTGCCAGATATAAGATCGATAACAATGTCCGAAATTGGAATTTGGATGGAGAAGTTCCCTGCACACTTTCTTGACGATCTTTACTTAAAATACATAGGATGGACTCTTCACGATAAAGTAAGTTTATAAAAAAAGTGGTCATTTAGTAATATAACTGGTCCTGTTTATACAATCAGTATTCTTGATCGGTTTCAATGAGATTGCTATCATATTCTCACATCGTCGCAGGTGGGCGAGGTGCGCCTGCGCTGCCTGCAGGCGCTGCAGCCGCTGTACGAGTGCGAGGAGCTGAAGGGCAAGCTGGAGCTGTTCACGTCCAAGTTCAAGGACCGCATCGTGTCCATGTCGCTGGACAAGGAGACGGAGGTGGCCGTGCACGCCGTGCGCCTCGTGATCGCCATCCTCAAGATGCACCCCGACGTGCTGACCGACAAGGACTGCGAGAACGTGTACGAGCTGGTGTACTCGTCGTGGCGCGGCGTGGCGGCGGCGGCGGGCGAGTTCCTCAACGTGCGCCTGTTCCGCGCGGAGCCCGACGCGGCCGACCCGGCGCGCGCGCCCCGCTCGCGTCGCGGCAAGGCGCGCCCGCCCAACACGCCGCTCGTGCGCGATCTCGTGCAGTTCTTCATCGAGTCCGAGCTGCACGAGCACGGCGCCTACCTCGTCGACTCGCTCATCGAGTCCAACCCCATGATGAAGGACTGGGAGTGCATGACCGACCTGCTGCTCGAGGAGGCGGGCCCCGGCGAGGAGGCGCTCGACAACCGCCAGGAGTCCTCGCTCATCGAGCTGATGGTGTGCTGCGTGCGCCAGGCGAGCACCGGCGAGCCGCCCGTCGGCCGCGCCGCGCGCAAGCACGCGCAGCTCTCCAAGGAGCAGGCCAAGCTCGTGAGCGACGACCGCGCGCGCATGACGGCGCACTTCATCGTCACGCTGCCCGCGCTGCTCGACAAGTTCGGCGCGGACCCCGAGAAGCTGGCCAACCTGGTCGCCATCCCGCAGCACTTCGACCTCGAGCTGTACACGACGCAGCGGCAGGAGGGCAACCTGGCGCTGCTGCTCACCAAGATCCGCGAGATCGTGAAGGTGCAGACGGAGGCCGAGGTGCTCGAGACGTGCGGCCGCACGCTGGAGCTGCTCTGCAGCGACGCGCACGCCGTGTACACGCGCTGCAACGTGGCGCGCGCCACCGTCACCGACATGTGCGTCAACCGCTACAAGGAGGCCGTCGACGACTACCGCTCGCTGGTGGAGGGCGGCGAGACGCCCGACGCCGACGAGCTGTTCAGCCTCGTCAACTCGCTGCGCAAGGTGTCCATCATGTACATGTGCCACAACCTCAACGACACCAACATCTGGGACTCGCTGTTCGAGGACCTGCCGCGCTGCCTGGACGCGGGCGGCGGCGACGGCGAGGGCGTGCCGGTGCAGGCGCTGGTGTACGCGCTGCGCGCCTGCTTCTACTCGGTGCTGTGGTCGCTGCACGAGCTGGAGGAGCGCGGCGGGGGTGCGGGCGGCGGTGCGGGCGCGGGGGGCGGCGCGGGGGCGCTGCGCGAGCGCCTGCAGGCGTACGCGGGCGTGTGCCGCGAGGTGGTGGCGCGCGGGCGGGCGCCGGAGCTGCGCGAGGAGGCGTACATCAGCATCTGCGACCTGCTCATCTTCTTCGCGGAGCAGCCGGCGGGGGCGGCGGGGGCGGCGGGGGGCGCGGGGGGCGCGGGCGGCGCGGACGAGGCCGGCATCACGCTGGAGGCGGACGCGGCGCTCTGCGACCTGCTCAACGACTTCGTGCAGGAGTTCGTCTTCGTGCAGCACAACTACGGTAACGCGCACACACACACCTCACCTACACACAAACCGCACACGTACACACAAACATAAGCACACACACACAATTAACGATTGTATTTAAAAAATCCATACATTAGTTAAAGTAAACTTGTCATTTCCATATTTATCTTAACGAACTGGATACTGACTTAATCATCTGCATTAATTCCGTGTTCAAATAAATCAAATTATTGCTAATTATTTTAACAATAAAAACAAGAAGAGATTTATATCCCCTAAACACTACCTCCATATTTAACAGTGTGAACCATATAAAATATATTAATTATGAAATATACACTTTATCCTACTACATTTTTATATAACAATTATGCTATACCAAAATAACTGATCATTAAAAAAAGTGATATTCAATCTTAATATGTATTTATATTTATTCATTTACATTTTGTTACATGCTGTATATCATATATATATAAGCCACAAATTTAAATGACTCAAATTTGGATTGGATATGTTCAGGGATATTGATTAACGAATGTATGATGCAATAATAAAACTAATATCAATAAACTACACAAAATTAACAATAGCCAATAAAATATTACAATAAAATAATAAACTTAAAACTAACCTGAATCGTTACAATTGTCAATAGCAAACCCTTACAAACAACTTCACCATAACAACACTCACTTTAAATCAAAAGACAATAAATGACAAAGTCAAGCTTGATACTACAAGCTTACATATATTTAATTTTAGAAACATAAATAATTAAGTCAGTGTCCAGAATAATATCTATTTTTCAAAAACCATACAAAGAGAAAAAAGAAAATTATACTATATAGGTCATTTTAATATAAAATTTACACTTGACTCATCAAAATATCAACAATATTTTTTCATTACAAAAAAAGAAATAGAATATATATAAAAAAAATAACATATATGTACTTGTGTTACATTCTTATTATAATTGATAATATTTGTTGTTGGTCTTCATGAGGGTGGGTTAAATATACCAAGCAATATATACAAAGTGACAGTTCAGAGAAGTAACTTTGGACAGAATGAGATGAAGATACAGTATCAAAAATATTCAAATAATAGTAATGTTTATATTTACTATATATGTATATTTAAATATTTTATATTTTAATGTAACTATTAAAAAAGAGAGTATAAAATATATATTTTCTATCTCATTCTCTCACCAACTTTATTCTATATATTTGTGTTTGTTTCTTTATCGTGTTGTATTTTCGTTACATAGCGTTTCAAATCGTAACTTCAAAATTAAAGAAGTTACTGCCAAAACGTACAATTGTAAAATAAGCTGAATTAAATTTGAATATCGTTATACACTTTTTTTGTATGTGTAAGTTACATAATTATAAGGAATAATATCGGAATTAACACTTATTAACCGACTTTCAAAAAGGAGGGGATTTTTAATTCGATTGTACTTTTTCTATTCTGTCGTGACAGTATAAGTTTCTACTAGATACTAGATCAACCAATATTGATGATCTTTTTTGTATGATAGGCTAGTGCCTCTGATATAGTCCAATCAAAATTTGTTAGGATTTGATGAATAACTTTTAAGTGGTTCGTAATAATTTAACTTTTGACTTTTATTTGAAATCGGGTTTTTTTTGTTAAAATTTTAATTATTGGATACTTCTTATTGGAGCTTCAATTAAACTCACGTAATATCGTCATATTCGGAATTTCATTATTCAGTTGTGTTGCAAAGAATACATTTAAGGAATTGTTTAAATTATGGCGGACAATTGTAAATACTTTTACAATTCAAATAATATATACTCGTCATAATAATAGTGTTCGCGATTTAAGAAGTGTCAAAGTAACAAGAAGAAGCACGAGTTCTTCGTGGCGCAGTGAGATATCATCTGAATACAATGGTTAGTTGCTTGTTTGATTCCCACTCGGCAACATTTCTTTGCCTTGGCAAGTACAGTGTGGAGTCCCGCTATTTAACAAGCAACGTTTCGGATATAGGTGAAAGTGCAGAATGGATGTTCTTTACACTAGGTTCTTCTTCCCTTCTACGAAACAAAGCATAAATATATAAAGATGTAAAACTCAAGAGAAAATATATCTCTTATATTTTGAAGTTTGAAGCCGTACGACTTCAAGTGAAGATGATATGAGTACACCCATACCTCACTTTGCGTCGGGGTTACGTTCCAAAAAAACACGACGCAAATTGAGACGACGCAAAATACGTACGACGTAAAATTTTTCAAACAAAAATAATATACAAAAAACGTGTTCAATTAAACAAAATAAACTACATATTCATTTAATTTATGAAAGTTTCATTAGAATTAATCACTGTCTGATGTGTCCATAGTGGTTGTTGTTGTAGTTCTTTCATATAAATATTTCGTAACGTAAACGTAACGTAAAAATTATCTTTTTAAAAAAGCACAACACACTACCTCACACTACGTTATTAATTTTATTAATCGTAATCAGTTTAATACGTAATTAAATTGAACTCTAAAATAAGCAAAAGGAAGTGAAAATAAAATTGTATTAAATTTACGTTGATTTTTAGTTAGAAAGGGAATCCCCAAATTTTGATGACATGGCACAATTAAAAACAAAAGTGTTGCCATATTTTAGGAAAAAAAAATTAAAGGCTCGAATCCAAAACAACGCAACTTCGAAAATCTAACGACGCACAGTGAAAATCAGTAAAAATTAAGCAGCGACGCAATTTCGAAAAAAAAAACGCAAAACGAAACGACGCAAAGCGAGATATTAGTGTACATCAGTCGACAAGGACACCAAACGTGATAAGTCACAGCGATCAGACCGACACTTCACTATCTGTCAGTTAGCTTTGACTTATTGGCCGTTCTTCCGAATGAAAATTGGGGGCTAGAAAAGTCATAAGAAAAGAATCCCCTTTACATGAACAGTGCTAGCAGTATCGACGTTCTTCAGTGCTTCAACAACAATGTCGTTTAGTGGTAATAGGATATATCAAATTTACATAAGTACATTCAGGAATGTCTTCTATATTGTGAAATGTTCGTTACAAATGTGTAAATCATAATTTAATGGAAAGAAAAATAAAGAAAATAATACGTGTTATTCATTATCGAACCTCCTTCTCCTACCGCTACATGTTTAACCCGCCCTCGTATACGTGCCTTTAGTAATGTTTCATAATTTGTGCAATTCAAACAATACTTGTAACGATCAGAAAAATATGCATTATTTCGTTGCATTTAAATAAAGTGAAGATTTGAGGCAAAATGTAAACACGCGCTCGAACGTCGCACTCGCAACCGACCGCGGAGGACGCTCGCGCTCCGCGCAGACCGTAGTCCGTCGTCCCACAGCGGAGCACCCGACGGGAAGTCGATAAGTTTTTTTCATTAAAACATTTAGTCCCTCGTAAAATAAGATCGTTTGAGAATTTGGTGTCCGGTGTGGGACACGTGTCGGTCGCGAGGGTGTGCGCGGGCGGCGCGGGGGGCGCGGGGGGTGGCTCGCGTAACTTGCGTGTGTTTGCTTGCATGTGGCGCGGCGCGTCGGGACCCTGCCGGTAAGCACCTCTCCGAGCGCGCAGTTTACCTTAGTAATGCGGCGGCCCCCCGCGCCGCGCCCGCACGCCCCGCGCGGTGGCCGCGGCCGCACGTAATGCATATTAGTCTCGATCTGACGCCGAGCGCCGTGACGCCGCGACGCCGTGACGCCGCGTGTTGCCGTGACGCGTGAATCTCCTAACATTACTAAGGGAAAATTGTCGCGCTCGCTTTCTTGGCCGCATCCGAGGCCGCGGCCCGCGACGCGCACGCGCCACTCGGGCTCGCGGCCTCGGATCGTTATGTTTATATATTAACACTGAGCAGTACGTACTCGTGTCTTGGCAGCATGTCTCGTGCAGTGCAATGACAATTTTTGTTGCGTATTCCATCATTGTATTTATCGTTTCCGCATATTTAATTTTAACTTTGGTTGTGGTTTGTCACTCTTGACGCGAGGAGGCGACGCGAGCGCTTGGGTAGTGCGGTGTGCGTGCACTCGGCGAGGCTTCCCGCTCCCGCTCTCGCTCTCGCTATCGCTACATTTAGCTGTTTCTTTGCCACTAATTTGCGATGACAAACGATGACAACGTCCGTTCGAGCTTCTTACTCTTAGTAGATTTTTCTTTTAGAGTGATGCATGATTCACAAATAAAGTAGTCGAGTGAGATGTGTAGCGTTGGATCATTGGCGATGAATCAATCGATAGTCACTCCATTTACTATGGTTGTTGAAATGACGCACGCTCAATTGGTTCCTAGAAGTCTTTTACATGATGGCTTCTTAATATTATAATAATATATTTAACACGTCAATTTAAAGATCGTAATGTCATCCAATTTGTATGAGAGAAATTAAAACGATTTCCTGCAACTAAGAATGTTTTTGCTTGATCAAACATATTTTTAAAACTTAACTATAATGTTTTATATAATATGTTATGCATTTTTAATGACTTCGCTTATTGTCTGTTACGATTATTATTTAACACCAGCTGTAATGTATCCGCACTCCACGTCTAGGAACCATTTGTTTTTGATTTCAACGCTGGCGTTTCGCGCGAAGTCTCTCCAAAGTGTTCACCGTTTACAGGATTATTTCGGGCAGAAATAATATAGATTTTGTTACATTTCATGTTTTTTGAATTTCTAACAAGCTAAAGATATTTTTATTACAAATTAGTATGTTTTATAAAAAAAAGAACGATAAGAATATTCCAGTGACGGTGAGCAGGTGTGAATGGACATAAGGCATGACGCTCCTCGTTGCGTGTTGCAGACGGTCAAGACGAGAGACGCATCGAGGAGCTCCACAAGCGGCGGAACTTCCTCGCCGCCTACTGCAAGCTCATCGTCTACAACGTGGCACCCATACGCCGCGCCGCCGACGTGTTCAAACATTACATCAAGGTACGCGTTTCATGTCTTATTTATATCGAAGGGTAACGCTCAGGAGAGACTATAACGCGTTCGTTGCCCCTGCGCAGTGCTACAACGACTACGGCGACATCATCAAGGCGACGCTGAGCAAGGCGCGCGAGATCAACAAGCTGAACTGCGCGCTCACGATGCAGCTCGCGATGCAGGCGCTGTTCGGCGCGGCGGTGCGGCGACACGGCGCCGCCACGCGCGCCGCGCCCGAGTTCGGGGAGCTCAAGGAGCTCGCCAAGCGCTTCTCCGTCATGTTCGGCCTCGACGCCGTCAAGAACCGCGAGGCGCTCACGGCGCTGCACCGCGCCGGCGTCGCCTACGCCGCGCTGGACGCGCACGCGCACGCGCCGCCGCCCAACCTGCTGTTCCTGGAGGCGCTGGCCGAGTTCTCGGGCAAGCTGCTGCGCCAGGACAAGCGCGCCGTGCTCAAGTTCGCGGAGGCGCGGCTGGGCGCGGCGGGCGCGGGCGCGGCGGCGTGGGGCGACGACTGGGCGCCGCTGCAGGCCTACCGCGCCTCGCTGCTGGCCGACGCCGTGGAGGAGCGCCCGCCGCCCGCGCGCCGCCACTACGCGCGCCGCCTCGCCGCGCCGCGCGCGCCCGGCACCGACGACGACGACCCCGACTCCGACGCCGACGCGCACGCGCACGCGCACGCGCACGGGTAACTACACCGCTACACACAAACTGCAGAGAGTCGATTGCACAAATTGTACTTATGACTTTTTAAAATTATTCCAAAAACGTAGTAACACACACGAAATTTTTGTTTGAACATTTTTTATTTTGGTACGACTTTAAACATTTTCTTTAATATATTTATTTTAAATTTTATAATTTAATTTTAAGTGTTACGAAATATAGTTTGTAGTATTATGTGAGTAATAAATAGTTAAAGTATTGTAAGTGCCTTTATATTACTTTGTATAGTGTTTGTAATGGTTACGTACGGTATCAATTATTGTGTCAAATCTATGAAAACCATTTAGTTATATAGATCAGAGGTGAGCGACCCGCGGCACGCTTAATAGTTTTATATGATCTACCAAGCGTTTATACACCAAAACCTCGCATTGCGTCGTTTCGTTTTGCGTTTTTTTTTTTCTAAAATATGGCAACAATTTTGTTTTTAATTGTGCCATGTCATCCAAATTTGGGGATTGCCTTTCTAACTAAAAATCAACACAAATTCGTTACGTCTACGTTACGTTTACGTGGTGTTTTTGGTTATAATAATATTTTAAACATAAATATTTCCCCAATGTTACGTTGAAAAAAAAGCAGTTCAACAAACATTGGACCATTTTTTTATGAAAGAAAGCCGACCTACGACAACAACCACTATAGACACATCATACAGTAATTAATTCTAATTAAACTTTCATAAATTAAATAAATATGTAGTTTATTTGGTTTAATTGAATACGTTTTTTGTATGTTATTTTTGTATGAAAAATTTTACTTTGTTCAATTTTATTCTCAAAAGGTAGTATTTTCGTAAGCCTGGAACCACCTATCTTCGATCATTAAATGGTTTGCTATAGAAAATCTATTTTCACTTTGCGTCGTTTCAATTTGCGTCGTGGTTGTTTGGAACGTAACCCCGACGCAAAGCGAGGTATGGGTGTATATGTTTCATGTTTTTGTAACCTATTGAATATAATATAAAAACAATTTTGAATACTACTAAAAATGTAATTTTGGCCAGTCTAAAGTATAAATATTTGAATAAACCCATTACTACAAAAGGTTGCTCACCCCTGTACGTAGACATTAGTATAAGTGTTATACACGGACTTATTATATTACGCTCTAAAACTGTTACCGAGGGCTAGCCCTAAGGCCTGTTGAGTCGCCCTCCTTAGTGTAATGTAATGAGTCCTTTGTAGCTAGTAGTAGATTAGTAGTTTAGATGTAAGTAGTTTTCGTTTGTTACGTGAAACCTGCTCAGAATTTAATACCATATGGAGGCAGCCAGTTGCTACTAATGTTTATTTAAAGAATGAACAGTAAGATAAAAGTATTTTAACTTACCTAGCCCCTGTACACATTTACACGGACTGGGTACTTTTTAAATGTAATAAAGTTTTTAAAGATATTTAAAAATAAATATACAAATGTAAAAATTTAAAATTAAATGGACTTGGCAATGACCACTTTAAATCCGGCAGTGTTTCTAATAAAATACTTATGAGCTGGTCTCACTAAAAAACAAATTCGCTTGTTTTAATTTTTTTCTAAGTTATTTGAATATATTTTTTTTAATTTCACGCTTTATCCCTAGGGTAGTTTTCACGCTAAAGTCTTTGCATACTTCTTACGACTCGTTCACAGTCATGAATCTCTTAATACATGCCCTTCGGCGGGTCCTCATACTTTTTACGGTACTTTCCTTCAGTATCATTGATACTGTGTTTATTACGGTCAAACGAGATCTCCCCCTATCTCTCTCACCGCTCACCTTTGCTCCATATACATATGTTTTTGACCATTGTTATAACACTCATCCTCTCGACGCTATCTAAAGCACCTGAGTATTCTCGCTTATTACGCCTGTCATTTTGTGTATTTTTCGTTGCGGACTCAATCAACTAAGCTGATTTATATGCTACGAAGAGATCTTATTTCTATAGCATTCATTTTTCTTAGAATGAAATTAAACGCATGAAGACGTAAATAAGTTGATAAATCAAAATGTATAGTTTAGAAGTCAAGTGGTGAAGTCATTTTTAAATAAAAATTTATCTAAAAACATCGGTTTTTATGCTATTTACATACTTTTACACCTAAATGTGCTTGATATTTTTGTATTTACTTATTTATTAACTTTATAAATAAAGTAAATCTATTTATTGCCTACTAAAATTTCAAAATAGTTTTTGTATGTCGACTTATCAACCTATTCACACACACAACAATTCTGAGCAGATTTCAGTTAAGTAAGGGAACAAGTGTAGTTAAATTTGGATATTTTTATAATAAATTATATTTATGAAATGGTCTGTATTATTTAATACTAACATTGTTATTTGATTACTAATATTATATATTAAAAAGAAATATAAAGGGTAGCAAGTTCCATTCTGATTAAGTTAACATATCTTAGGTCTCCATCGAGTCTTGAATCTAGGGTTGCCCACATGCTTACGTAGAAATAATGTATTTTATAAAATGTGTCATATAAAATGATGTTAAAATATATAATATATTCTTCATATATAATAAATACACAAATATATTTCTTACTTGTGTCATAACTAGAACTTAGACCTCGTGAAGAGAACCAACGTGACGCAGTGGAAAAATGTCTGAGTGTTACCGCTATTGGTTATGGGTACAGTTTCCACTCGGGGGTATGATTTTATTAGAATTATTTTCATTTCTTCGCTCTGGTGAAACAAAATGCGGCGTTGAGTTTTGCCACTTAACTCGCAATGTCTGGAATGCGGGCAGAAAGTGAAGAACTATCCTGCACTATCCTGCTATGCGGTGTAAAGTTAAAATTAATGAAAGGCACATTGGATTTATTTGACACACTTCGGTATTGAAAATATAGTATTTTACGTACTATATATTTCTTTAACAATATATAGTAAACAAACCCACAGTATAGTACAAAACTTTATTTTATTATATTACAGTGTGATTGGCAACCCTACTTGAATCAGAAGTTTTTTTTTGTTAAAATATAAATAATATTATAAAAAATGCAAATATGACGTTATATATGTTTATTAATACAGTAGTACCTCGTTAAGACGATTTCACAGGGACTCAATCAAGAACGGATTTTATTTTAGAAAACGTATTATGCGTGAAGGAAAATGGGAACCCAGTGTCCAGACACTCTGTTCGCCACTTATTGTCGGAATTCGAAATATATCGTGTCCTATAGTATGTTTTCTTATTTCGGATTTTCTTTTATTAAATTTAACAAGTTATTGATTATAAATATATCATCGTGTCGGTGTGTGTTATTCTTCTCTTGTAACCTCGTTTAAAGGTCTAAGAAACGGACGTATTAAACGGGATAATAAATCGTGTTAAGCGTTTAAGAATATATGAAAATACGCCTCCAGGTGCACAAGGAACTCATGTAGAACAGCATATTATACGAAAAATTGTAATAGGCGTGATCGTCTTAATGAGGTTTTGCTGTAATTGTAGTAAGTAATAAGAAATATGTGTAAGGTGCTCTTT
Organism: Philaethria dido; assembly: GCA_033558755.1. NCBI lineage: Eukaryota > Metazoa > Arthropoda > Insecta > Lepidoptera > Nymphalidae > Philaethria > Philaethria dido. The sequence continues at coordinate 59,128 of JAKGSA010000318.1, read as the reverse complement.
ATTATCTTTTTAAATGGTAAGGTTCTTTTTCCTTTATTTTATTTTTGTTTTTTAATTAAATCATAATTATTTAATTGAACAGCTTTATTTTTTGACATATATTACATTTGTACCAGGCGTTAATAAGTTGATAAATCAGAAACGTTGATATTTTTAAGATTAATTTTTCTATAAATTCTGCTTATATAATTTATATATTTTGTATGAGTGTGTGATTTTTTCATTTTTTTATTCATCCTATAAAGAATCCTAATATTGTATGTGCAAGTTATCAACCTATACACGCTCGGTACGAATATTATTAAAAATACATGGGTTTTTTAGCATTTAACACAACTAACTACACATTACTAATACAATGGCTTGGCTTTCATAATATTATGTGGTAGCTTAGTTTTAGACTGACAATACTGATATATTTATTTTAACTGACTAATTAAAGGTGTTTGTTTGTTTGAAAATATTACCTATTTTAGGGGAGAGCAACTTTTTTTTAACAACGGGCCTATCTAAATGTTTGAAATTTTCACTTCTTAATAGTATTTAAAATTGTATTCATATTCACTAAAACATGAAAAATATGAAAATAAAAAATTGATAGAGATTAATATTAGTGGCAGAATACCTATAAATAAACGCTTGTTAAAATTATAAAGCGGGCCTCAAGTTGCTCACCCCTGGCTTTTATTTAATTAAAGAATATTTTCATGTTGACTTTTGTGATATGCACAGAACGAAATCCCGGGAGGTGTCAAGTTCACTATCCATGTCGTCATCCGAAGAGGAGGCGTCTCCCGCAGCCAGATCTGATAAGAAAGGGAAGCTGGTCACTCCTGATGATACTCCGAAAAGAATATTGCGGTCTAGGAAAACGTGATTGGTGTACAAATATGAATAAGTTATATATAACGGAAATTATAAGAGAACGGACTGTCTTAACATTAGGTTCTTAGGTTCCCTGTGTATACCCTGCTTTGTGCGTGAAGCTAGAACATAAAAAAAACATCTGTGTTATTGTGACAGATAACGTATAAGTGAAAATATTTGTTATGGACAGTTAAAATTTGGTCGTCTGTCGTGGCGCAGAGGCACAAGTGTGCGACTGTAAACGCGACAGGTTGTGGGTTCGATTCCCACTCTAGGAAATGTAAAAGTTTAGTATTTTCATTTCCTGGGTTTGGCAACAAGGCAAAGCGCGGCGTTGAGTTCCGTCACTCAGCACGCAATGCCTCAATTCAGCGGGAAATGAGGAACGGAATGTCTTAACACTAGGTTCTTAGGTTCCCTCTGCCTACCCTGCTGTATGCGGGATACAGAGTGAAGCTAAAAAAAAATTGGTGGCTCTCTGTGTAGCATTGAGAGAAGATTTCTCGAAATTTCTATGAATTTATTTTTTATTATCCACTCCACGCAAACAATGTCGCGGGATAAGTTTAGTAGTATATAATAACGTTAAATAAATAGTTAACTTTGTTGTCATGAATGTGCTAGGTGCCCGGAAACTTGTCAGCCACGAATGTGTGTATATTTTTAAATTAGTTGTAATATTTATGTTGACGGATAATGTAAATAGCAAAACATTTATATAATAAAAATTTTTCATAAGTGGGATTGGAGCTCATTATTGTTAAGTTTTTTTTAATGGTTTTTATTGATACGTTCAGCATTTGCTGTATGATTTGTTTCGGTAATTTTATTGTTATCTTGGATGACGCTAAAATCTAAAAATTAGGTAAAAGGAAGCTGCTTGCTGCTTCTTGTCTAAAGAAAGATTAAAACTTTTAATTTTGTTATTAATTTTATTTGTTTCTCTAAATATTTATTTCTTACCAGGTGTAAATAGATTGATAAGTCTACCTTACATATACCTACGTTTTTTTTAAAGTATTTATACTCATAAGTATTATTTTATTAATAATGAGACAAAATGAACAAATTAAAAATTCAAGCAAATAAAACGCCTGATAATAAAATATATTCAAATAACATATAAGTAGAACACACACAACATTTTTTGATTTGTCAACTTATTCACGCCTGGTACAGAACTTAAATAATCACGCACGGTCATGATGATATGTCGCAAAATTCCGATTTTGATAATATTTCTTTAAAGTTTAAAGTAAATATTTATAATGGGTTTAGATGTAAACTGTGAAATATTGTTATAATGGTAGCGAAAATAAATAGAATAAATAACATTTTTGTTACGAAATGAATGTAAATTCCATTTTAACTGACTTCAAAAAAGGTGGAAGTTCTCAATAACGACTGATTTTTTTTGTGTGTTACCGCATAACTTTTTACTGGGTTAACCAATTTTGATGTTTTTTTTAATATGATAGCTAGTTCTTCTAATGTAGACAAATTTAAATCTAATTAAGGTATAGTTTATGAGTTTTTCGTAATAATTTTACTTTCAGTGTATTTGATGTCGGTTCTCTTTTTTTTGTTAAATTATCAATTATTTCCATACATGTCTTCCCATAAAGGTTTTTATGATTTTTAATGATTTTAAATTTTTATATGAATCTCTGTAATTTTGTTCAGTTTAAATAATTTCTATGAGGTTCCAATTACATTAGAATTTTTAAGTTCGTTTCTTTATTACGTTTGCTTTCTTTGTTATAAATGTTTTAATTGAAATTAAATGTTTATTTTTGAAAATTGTGATTTTTATAAAATTGTTAAACGCCTTAAGAAGTATTGTAGGTGTGGTAAGTTACACTTAATTTAACTAAACTTTGATTTGATTGAGTAAGTAAGTGCTGTGTTTATTTTGTAATGTTTCTTTTAATTTAATAATAAATGTCTTTTCTTTTTAAAAGTTATGCTATTATTTACAATATTTGCTAATATCTGTTTTGTGGTTAAAACGTATGGATCTATATTTTTTATCAAACTTTCGCGCAGCAAATAAGTTGTCGTTGTACTTAGAAAAGATCTAATTGACCTAAAAATCTAATTTCAATAAAATCTATATAAAATATATATATCTTGCATTACTGAGTGATTGACAAACATCGTACAGGTGATAGTTGAAGTGTAATCTCTTTGGAGAGTAGGGAAACAGTAAGAGAATATTTTTTGGAATTGCTACGGATATGAGACAAACAGGTTTTAACGTTTTATAGTGCACGCAAATGAAGTCACGGAATATGGTGAAAATAAAATAAATAGACACATATATTTTTAATAATAGACACATAGGTACATTATTTTTATTACATTTGTAGGTATATATGTATTTTCTCTGGTATTTTTTCTATAACAGTAGCTTGTTTGCTGCGCGAAAGTAGGTGGAGCTCTGCGAAACATTGTTTTGTCACAAATGTTAGATAATCACGTGTATATTTTAATAAATAAATAAATCCAACTAAAAATAAAACACAAAATATATGAAAAATAAAGTTTTTAATGTAGAAACAACCGATAATGGTAAATATATATTAAAAGACGTTTAGTTTTGTAAAATGAGCCATTGGCGAAGTGATTTGTGCTCAACTGGCACGTTTGAAGAGGCATCATTTAATTAAATTGAACTGTAAAGTGAACCAGCGATCTGTCTCTACTCTGATGCTCATGAATCAGGAAAGAGGTAGTAACTAGTTCGACGAACAAGCCGACGACAGTTTTGTCGCTAGTCAAAGTTACGCATGAAAGACCAACAGCTAAAAGGTACTGTGAAATTTGTGCAGACTAATTGCGAAGGCCAAGAAAGGTAACTGTTTTCTGGTATAGTTAACGTTGTTTTTTTTGAAGCCAGCAGTATCGAGTTAAAATTCATCGGAGTTAAATATCATGTTAAATGAGAATCTGGGAGCTGAACATTTAGAATTTAATGAGTGGCATAATAACATAATGAGATTAGATTATGACACGCTTATAAATGATTTTCGTTAGCGCCTGAGTTTTCATTGGCTGAACCAGCAGCAATTCATAAATTTCAGCGTTAGATCAGCGCGTACGAAACAGGTAGTACGAATTACATTTCAAATTTGATTAATCAAACTGAAGTAATAGGGATTTTTCTTAATTTGTTTACAATCCTTTAAAAATTAGCATACAGCAAAAATATCTACGAACCTACGGAATACCCATCAGTAAGTTTTTATATAAAAATAGTTCATGCAACATTGTAGATAATACGATTACCTTTGATGTGTTAATACCTACCGTATTTACTTTGAGCAAGATATTTCACCGTCTTTGATTTGATTGATTCGAAAAGTTTTAGAATTTGTATTTTTTATCATATGCATACGTAGTTTTCATATACAGTATTATATCGTCTTACTCTATCTTGATTTATGCTACCCCAACTTCCAGTACCCTGAGGTACACTATCCTGACTTTCTCTACCTTGAATTGCTCTACCTCGACTAACGCGAAGTGAGTTACTAAACCTATTATTACCAATCGGTAGTACATACCTAGAATAATCTGTCACCTAAATAATATTGGTGGTTTAAGAATTTGGATATGAAAAGATACCTCTAAATATTTATAATTTAAATAATCTTTGTGATAGATATTAGCACTACAGTCTAGAAGTAAGTGAGTAGGTACAGGAAACAACACGTAGATACACGTAGCAGGTAACAGACAGATTACCTGCAGATGGCGTAATATTTTTTCCAATGACGTAGAGGAGTTCCATATGTCGTAGCTTCAAACTTCTTGTCAGGGCTGCGAAACAGATATAATAAAAAAATGTAAATAAATCAAATAGGTATAACATTTTGGATAAAAAAAATAATTTTACTTGAGAAAAATATTTCTTACAAAATATAAAAATTTGAACGTAGCGGGATTCGAACTCGCTCCTCTTGGTTCCAGACGTTCTATCCAATTAAGCCATACATCCTTATCGAGCTATGTCAAAATTACAAAGCTTTTTTGTTACTTAATTTTTATAGGCATGGATTTTTATATTGTTTTCATACTAAATATGGGAATAACTCTAAATATATTAAAATACTTATAAATTTAACTTTTCAGCACTTTCAGAACCCATAATAGCTCGTAGTGATTTATTCGTTCTAATACGACTGTAGAAAATAGCTCTCACAGGGTATTTAAGATATGTAAGGTAAGAAATACTTAGTATACAAAAATGTGCTTATTTTTTTTTATTTTACAAAAAAAACATTCTTGCAGCTTCACGCTTTATCCTGACCTAGTGTTAAGATACTCCGTTCTCCATTTTTAGTTCAGAATCGTGAAATAGAGTATGTGACGTAGTGCCAGAACACAACGCCTCCCTTTGTCTTGCGAGAGCGAAGAAATGAAAATGATTTAAATATGATCCCTTCCCTGAAAGGGGATCGAACCCATGACCAATCGCGCTTACAATTAGGTGTCTCTCTAATATAAAAGTTAATATTAAGTAATTTTTAAACAATAAAATAACGATGTAATCGCAAGCCCTGTCCGAGAGGTGGCAGTGGGTATTTCACGTGACCTTGTTCGTAGACAATACCTACCGCGTTGAAGTCTTCGTTACGACTCAACTGTGAAATTGCTAACTAATCTTTAATCTTTTATTGACGTTTTATCCTTTTTTCAATCAAGAAAACACTTGAATATTTTTGTATGCTTTTGACTTTAAAAGTATAAGTAAGCCTCGTAATGATTGTTTTTTTGTAATGTTCGTACATTCAAACTTAACCTAACGAGACGTTTCATCTAATCAGACCACGGGACGGGAAAAAATTTATTTATAAGTAAATATTGTTCAGGAAATTAATTGATATTTTTTTTTATTAGCAGAAACGTATAGTAAGTATAATAAACATATCTATAATTAATCATAAACTACTCTATTCTTATATCCTGAAAAATTCTGAAGATATTTAGGTACTACTTATTTCCAATGCTACTTTTAGAAATAATTTTTACAAACAAACACACACACACACAAATTATATTTTCTTGATTTTCGTATTTTTTCGATAATATACACTAATATTTACACACACTTTTTTTTCCACGACAGTATATAATTACATTATATAATGCACTGCGCAATAAAAATTAAATTCAAGAGGCTATTGACACAGGAGTTAGAGTAACATTACACGTAACTAAACTAAGTACATACAATAAGGCGGTCTCGTGGGAGGTGCGGGGAGTGGCGGGGAGGGGCGGGGAGGCGGAGGGAGGAGCGTGGTTCGGCGCCGCCCACCGCGCGCATGAGTCGCTACGCATATCTCTACCCCCCTCTCTGTTATACTAGCCAGCGTAATTAACTTTGCGGTTTCGATAGAAAAACATTTGATTGGGTTTCAGGTAAAACAGCATGATATTTTAGTTAAAGAGCGTGATACCGACCGTGTTCTTACATGTCATCGTTTATAATAGAATGTCGGATGCAGAGGTCTTGTTATAAGAAAATTAACTTGTAAGTCTAATTACAAAAATGAATATAGTTAGGCGCTTATTGTAAATTTAAATTATTGTTTATTAAAACAAAAATGGATATATCTTAAAAACTTAACAAAAAAAAAATTAAGTTTTGACTTAGGTTGTTCATTTATATTCACACTAATATATATATATATATATATATTTGTAGATAAATTTAGAGAATTTTTTGAATTTTAGAACTTTGATCCGTCATGACGCATGATTGAACTAATTATCTAATACCTGTATCTACATACATACATACATAGCTTCACGCTGTATCCCGCATATAGAAGGGTAGGCAGAGGCAAATTAGTGATAGTGAGTTATTGAGGTATTGCGTGCTGAGTGGCGGAACTCAACGCAGCGCTTTGTCTTTGTTACTAAACCTAGGAAATGAAAAATTCCATTTCCTAGAGTGGGAATCGAACCCACAACCTGTCGCGTTTACAGTCGCATGCTATTGCCACTGCGCCACGACAGACGTTAAAGGCGTTACCTATATCTAAGTATACTTATTCATAAATTCAAGTGTCCGTCACTGTAAGTTATTTAAGTATTATAACAAAAATAATAATAAAGTGTAATTTTACTTTTATATAAAGAATCGCATACAAAAGTTGGTATTTATTGTCTGAATCCATGTGTATCACGAGGAGGCTTCTTATTTCGTAGCCCTAGTCACTGACAGATACACCCTTATCCCATCAATATATGAATATACTATTATATTCTGGCCGGAAGTAGAGAATGAGGTGTCTCGACACTAAATTGTCACTGACTAACCTGCTATGCAGGAAAAAGCTTCAAGCTGCGAAAAAATGAAATGAAAATGAAAAAAAAAAATTTAAGCTTATGTTTCAAAATGATGACAGTGGTTAAACGTTACAATTTTGGCAACGATGTTGAAGGTGAATGAGAAAATCCAATAAATGTGGCATTGTAAGTCACTAGGTAGTAGGTAGGTTACATACTCGTATTGGCTCTACGTGCCGCTCCGCTAGCGGTGACTTGTGGTCAGCGCTCAGCGCGCCGCAGCCTCGCTCTGAATAGAAAACATTTTTTTACTCACATTATATGTATTGGAATTTAATTTTACTACATATAAATTGGTTAATGGCATCAAAATGTTTTATAAAAACTATAAAAACCTAATAGGGTTTTAGATATTTTGTTAAGCAGCTTCACCTTTTATCCGATATAGTAGGGTAGTCAAAGAGAACCTAGTGTCAAACATTGTTACCTCGCTATTCGCCTGAAATAAAGATGACGCGTGTCAAGTCGCGGAACTTAACGCCGCGCGAGAAGAGAAATATAATCAAGAGAGCAGAGAAATATAATCAATACTCTGAGCGGTACCTACAACCAATCGCGCTTACAGTCACACACTGTTCCACTGCGCCACGACGCTTTGTGACTATTGCTACTTATATATTGCTATAATATTTCATTAATACTTAGTTAACATTTATATTTCTGTTCTATGTATCATACTTATGAGCTTAGTCAAGTAGACAGGTAAAATTAACTTCACGCTGCATTGATATGTACGGGATGAAATATGCGAACCTGTTGGTTAGGCAGAGAGAACCTGAGAACATAGTGTTAAGACACTCTGTTCTCCACTTTCCTTTAATTTTAAAGTAAAATGAATCCGTACTATTATAATACTTACAACGATGTACCTAAGTATTACTATTAGTATTTACAAAATAATCATTTTCGTTTTTCACACTTTTTTAAAAGTACTTAATTATGTATGTTGTTTAATTAATTTAAGTCCAGGAACATAATATTTTTAAGTATTTGGGCCTAAAGGTTAATAACTTCTTTAAAGGTTTATAACTTTAGTGGTGGTTATATAACTACCACTAAAGTTATAATCCAACTAAGCTGGTTGTGTGAAAACTTTCCTTTAGGGGAGGTAGAGAAGTGAAACATTTAATAAATTTGAATTTATAATAATGTATTTATATAAATATAACATTTATTTTATAAAATAAATAAATAATTAAATTTTATTTATCTATAGACATTTTAAAAACGTAAAACTATTAATAATAATAGTACAAATGAACAATCAATTTAAATATAGAGTCACAGTTATTTCAAAACGCAACAATAAGTTTAATTACTAATTACCTTTAATTAAACTTTAAATTTAATACGTTTTAAAATAAAAATAAATTAAAAATATAGGAAAATAAATAACGAAAGTTTAAATTAATTGATGAAACATGAGTATTTACAGTACATCTATGCTAAACTATTTTTACAATAAACGATAGCTTGTAAAAATAGCATTACGAAAATAATTTATAAATACAAGAGATCAATAAGTTTTGCATTCACTTATTTCTTGTGCATTAGTCACATAACAATGACTCATCATTTACAGCTACAGTCTAAGGGAAGGTCGTTGACATGAAACTACATTTCAGATCCTTGAAACACCCCCTCCTCTTACCCCTTCACTTAAAGATGTACCTTTCTAGTAAAACGCATAGTAAATTATAATAAAAAGAGCTTTTTTTCTAGATTTTACACCAATATTAGAATTTTATTTATTTATTTTTTTTTTAACTTCACGCTGTATCCCGCGTATAGCGGGGTAGGCAGAGGGAACCTGAGAACCTAGTGTTAAGACACTCTGTTCTCTTTCAACAATCCCGTTTCCCACTTATTAGAAATTAATTTTGTTTTTTTATTCGTGTCTACAAATTTTAAGCTACCAGAGGAATAATGACAATGTGTTTTCCTAAGCCCTCCATTCTATATGATATAGGCTCAGCTTAATATTTAATTTAATATAAGTAATAATATTTTGAAAACTTTTACACTTATTAGATTTTATTTTTTCATATCCAAATTTAGAGAGAAGAGAGAAATATAGACAATTTTTGTGGAACTACACGGTACTGTATAATGAGTCACTTTCATCTTTATATATTAACAAATATAATAGGATATTTTGTTGATGATTTCTAACTCTACAATGGTAGAGATAGCCATCTCTAGAAATTATGGCTTGTATTCAATAGTTAATTTGTTCATTAATAACGCATTTCTATAGCCAACTGCTAACAGAAGTTTTTTTGAAAAAGTAAAAAATAATAAGTACTGAAAACAATTTATGATCTCTTTTATAAGTTTTTTTTTTTATTTTAACTTATTCGGTTTTATTTATACGTTTTTCAACTGTGGTTCATATTTTGTATTTTTTTAAAATATTTTATAACCTATAATGTAGAGAATTTTAATTAGAAAGAAACATATTTCAATTATAAATAATTTATTTAAAATTTAAAGCTTTTACCTTTAGTCACTTACTTACTAATTGAACAATAAATACTAAAACTAGGAATGTACATTATCACTGGGAGTCGCGACGGCCCCCGAGTCCGCCGGCGCTACCACCACACGTCGGCTCACAACCATTCAATAAATAAATAACGGCAGTCATGTGCTCACTCACTAATATTTACAAGTATCACTAACGAGAGCTTAAGAAGTAGTTTAGGAAGCAGGGGTGCCAATGTGTCACGTGGGGCTCTCGGGCACGCGAGGCGCGCGCGTACTCTGCTCGATCATGCAGCTGCAGCCAACCGCTACCTCGTAAGTCTTGGTCTCCTTGGTGGACTTGTAGTAGACGAGCACGGAGTCGTGCATCTCCACGCATTCCATCTGGTGGTTGGCGTGCGTGTGTTGGCAGCACTCGTGTCGAGGGATATGCTGCGCTTCGCACCAGCGGTTGGGCTCCTGCGCACAACGCATCATCTTGATGCGGCGCGGGATGCGGTCGGGGTCCTCGTCCACCTCCAGCCGGATGGGACACACCGTTTTGTTGATGGCTTCCGACAGGTCCACGCTGCGGATGTGCGTGGGGCGCGCCATCACCACGCCGATCATCGCCACTACGGCCACGAACGCGAACATAATAAACTTTTGGGCGGACATATCTACAAGTGTCTCTGTAGAAGTGTCTCTGTGACGTGCGCTCACGATAAGAGTTAGATTGCGAATAGCAGGTGTGTTTTGTGGCTGTATTTAAATACGGCAATTTCAACGTGTGCAGCGCGGCGCCGGGGGTGGTGCGGGGAGCGCGCGGCCGGAGGCTGCAACCCGCTCATTCGTGTACCGCGGCCGCTCGCGTCTGGTCGTGTATCGTGTCCCTCGTATCATGTGCTCGCTTGTGTTCGTAGCCTCGCGTAGACGCTCTCTCGTAGAGTCGCTGTGATAAAGTTACGGATTTCCGAAGAGCGTGATCAGTGCAATTATACTGTGTGTCCAAGTATCCACTATCTGACCACGAGGACTGTGTACTTTGTAAATTAATGCCACATTGTTCTATTCTTGTACATTTCTCGACGTGTATATAATTTAGTTAAGACATGTAAATAGTAACTAGTAAGTGCCCATCTTGCAGAATAACTTTTGATAAGACGACATTTTCTTAAATATTATAGATTAACTGAACTTCTAGATTTTTAATTATTTTTATGTCAACGTAAAATGCCATCACGTCACGTCACGTGTTTAACTCTTGTTATGGTTTTTCTCAAGTGCACCACTCTTCACTTAACTTTTTTTTCTATAGAAACCTTTCTTGTGCTTTAACAAAAATATGAACAAAAATTTAGCCGAATTGGAGGAGCCGTTCTCGAGTTTGCTGTTAGCAACATATATATTTGCCGATTCGCTTTGATTTATATAAATTTGTTTAGATTTAGATTTGTTGGGTTGTAAATTTCTAGCATCAAAATAATTAGGTTGAAACCCCCCAGCCAATAGTTGTATGGCGATGAATTCGGTTATATCGCGTGACGTGTAAGAAGTAGCCTATAGTTTTTCCCAAGGTCTAATTGCCTCCTAAATCCAAGACTATTTGCCAAAAAAAATAATTATATAAAATAAAAATATTTTTTTTATAAAAAATTTTCGCGATAAAAAATACCCTATGTCTTTTCCCAAGTTCAGTTATACCTTCATACAGAATTTCATCAAAATCGGTTCAATGCTTTAGGCGTGAAAGCGTAACAGACAGACAGACAGAGTTACTTTCGCATTTATAATATAAGTAAGGATAAGGATTACCTTACTGACACACTCGTGTATGAAATTAGTGTTTACAAGATAAATATTATTAAACACGTTTATATGATTTTGCTAAATTTGGCAAAATATTGCGGATATCAGGATAATAAGGCGATTTCTAAATACCCCACTACAGACATGTTAATAGCAAAAATAAATTGCAAAGAGCGACATATAAGAACATCGACGTAACTTAAAAGAACGTATAGCTTGATTGGCAAATTATATTTATAGAGTTCTTGGATGGACTCCAAAAGGGGCGGGTTTGAACCTACTACATAGTTATATCAATGTTCATACAAAAAATGTACATAAATACTCTATTCACCAGATAAATATGTGTAAAAAATGTGAGCGGCAAGAGATAAAGTTGAAGGAAGTTCACGTAAAAAGCATGAGGATCCCCCGTCGGAAGGAGGGCATGTATGAACAGATCGATGACTGTTGATGAGGCGATAAAATATGTGGAGGTCGTAGCGTTTCGCTCTCTGTGCTCTCTGAATCCTCCGAAAAAAACATGATAATAATCGTTCAATTTCTGTAAAGTAATATATTTTATCGTTTCATAACACACATGGGAGTAAATGGCAACATTGTAACATCCTTTAACAAACACATGTCCGTCACGTGTTGGTTAATAAAAACATCTTGAGTATCATATTATAGTCTTCATTTTTACTTGTATAAGATACCTCTATTAAAAACCTTCTATTTAGTTATTATTGAAATTATTTAAATACAATTCAAATGAAGCATGTACCAATTCAATATTTACTTTTCATCAGCCAGTAGTAAAAGTACAGTAACGTACAGTGGGCACGTTATGTTGCGTCATCTCATTCAGTTTCGGGATAACCGGTTCTAGCATCATCGATTTTTTGTTACAATACTAAATATGTGACCTATAATGGAGAAGTTGTCGAGTCACGGTACATACCCACTTATATTTCATCATACATTTCGTGCCTTATCATGGTAGCTGTCAATAGTTTCGATTCCAGTAACATCTGACTGTACCGCTAATTAAAGGCCGGTTCTGTGATGATATTCTTATAAACATTTTAGTGTTCGTTTTTTTTTAACTTTACACTTTATCTCACATGGCAGTATAGGCAGAGAAAACCTAGTGTCAAGACACTCCACTCTCCGCTTCCCAACCGAATTTAAGACATCGAGTGTTAATTTGTGGCACTCAACGCTGCGCTTTTGACTAGAGAGAAATAAAAATTATTTAAATGTAATAATACCTCCTCCGTGGATATCGAACCCACCACCAATTGTATTTACAGTCCGACACTGTTGCACTGCGCCACTATGGCCTCTTATTATTAATATAGAATTGATAACTTTAACGTTGTATGTTGGTTATTTTTTCCCACTTTTATAAATAGGTTTAGTTTATAAATTATACACATTAATAATTAAAAAAAAGAGAAATTGTGAGGTAAAATATTTTTTTACCTTACAACTGATGTCAGTAGGTTCGCATTTTAAACTAGTGACAGCTATGTAGAGCCAGACGTAGCAATGTAAAGACTGACAGAACTGACAGTTTAGTAAATAGCTTTTAAGTATTGTTATATTGATTCAATTCGCCCACTCTCGTTCGTGTTATCTCCACACAAAGTAATCATATTAATTGACGAGGCAAGTGATATGACTTCAACTGGCACGTTCGAAGCACCATAATGAAAGGACTGAACTGAAGCGCTATATTAATTTTCAATTAAGATACTAATTTAGTAATTTACATTCAGTAACTACTGGACTTTCAAATTTTATTAGCTCATATACCTTGATTGAAAACATATTCTATCTACTAACTTCTGTTCGCTTTGCTTGCGTGGTCTATTGAAAAATATTTTTAAATGTTATGTTAGCCTGATGTATAAACTAAGCTGCTGCAAAGTATCATCTAAATTCTAAAAAACTACTGAACTGTAGTTTTTGCATGAAACAGTAACAAACATTAATCCATCCTCATAAACTTTCGCATTCATAATTAATATTACCTACTAGGATACTAAAATTAGAATATGTTTTAAAATGCAGGAAAAGAAAATACTAAACTTTACATTTCCTTGTGCCACTGCGTCACGACAGGCGTTGATAACTTGGGGAATGCTTATATTTAAAACATAGGTGATTCCGACATTTTTAGGTAACGTAGATTGTTTACATTTGTATTTAATCATATATTATCTGTTATGAACAGATAGTGGAGAGACTAAATAGATTATCTGTGACTATCTTCAAAGTAAAAATAAAAAAAGTTAAAAACAATATTTAAACAAATATTGACATCTTTGATATTAGATTTTTATACATATTAAATGAAACTATTTTAACCGGATTAATCTTGTATATTTTAGTGCTCGAAAATACATATCTGGAAACTCAACGTTTCGAGCACTTTACAAATCGTCCTTGGTTTTTCGATAGACTTTTAGTCCAATAAAGAAAATACTAAAATATACACGATTAAAACGATTAAAATAGTTTTTATTACTAATCAAATATTTTTAAGCAAAACATGTAATACCGGTTTAGTTTTTGTAAGTTAGTCAATGTGTACATTAAGTAATTAATGAAGTAACACATAAGTATCATTATGGAATATGTATCATTACCGTTTTTTGCAATTCATGGTAAATCTCGCGGTGAGTAACAGCTGTGTGTTAAATTTTCGTGTTAAGAAAGGTTTGTAAATTAATTTCTAAGTGACGATTGTAAAATGATTTGCTTTATAGACTGCAAATACCTATCATTATTTTTTTACAATTAACGTGAAACTATTTATAATTCATAAAAAATATTATACACTATAATAACATATAAATGTTACAAGAATTTACAAGTTTGGTGTATTTGTACTAGAGACGAGAACAGTAGGGCAAGCATGAAAAACATGAAAATTTGCGACTAAGTATTCATATCGTTATCGAAAGAGTTTGTATGGGAATTGCAAAGCGCCCCTACCGTGCGTAAGACGAACTAAACTTTCCCACGATACAAATACTTAGTCGCAAATTTTCGAGCTCGCCCTCCGAGATAGCAGGTTTTGTTACGTTTACAAAGATTATAACTCTTAAAGGTACTTATTGCATTAACTTATCGGCGGTTTCTACGTACACTGGTACAAGTACAAAAGCACAATTTTACAGGAGAGCCATTTCAAGATTCCTAAGGTTAAAATGTTTGACATTATTTAAGGATTTCATTATTTAAAGTATTCATTTACTTCGAATAATGACAAAATCACAATCTTAGGAACTTCTAGATGGCTCTCTTGTAAAGTTGTGTTCTTATACTTGTACCAGTGTACGTAGGAGTCGTCGATGTCATATATTTGTGTTATATTTTAGTCAAGTGTTGTGTGTATGTGATATGTACGTAGTTATTAAATAAGCTTTATGTAACATTTTTTAATGTAATTATCTCTATTATACTCTGCATATACGTGGTCAGTTGTAAATGTTATTAAAAAATAAAATATTTTCTTGTATATATTAGTTTCATTTGAAATCCCTATAAATGCTTGATTTACTAAAAACAATATCCTTAAGAATATATCAGAATGTATAACTACGATTTCCTGTGTGTTTGTTTGTGTTTATATCTTGCTATTTATAGCTAATGTCAGAAATTCTATATTTGCTATGAATTAATAAATTACTCTAATATTTATTTTTCTTATAAATACATTTTTTTATAAATATTTGGATAAATTTTGTAATAATATACCAATAATATAATATTTAGTATATTTGGAAATGAAATGGCTATTATAAAAAACCAAGCTTTATATTTAGACAGAATACAAATCTGAATCGAATATATGTTAAACATTTACAGTGACAATAAATTTAAATGTAATCTGCCCAAAAAGTCACAATAAGTCTAAAATATGTTAATGTAAGTAATGTTATTTACTCTACATGTTTCAGTCGCCGCCATAATTGCATTAATATTATCAAGTATGTGTTAAGTTATGATTTCTAAAACACTTTATAAAAAAATTCAACATGTCATACAAGTAGTCGATAGATTTTTTGTAGTTTTACGCTTTATAGCGGGATATCTAGCGGGATATTCAGAGAAAACAGAACGCCAAACTTTGCGGTCCATGTTTACCTTTCATATCTTCCCCCTTTCCCTCCACGGAGGATCTCATGATTTTTACGTAACCTTCCTCCAGTATCATTGCCACTGTGTTCGCGAAGGTCAACCACGGTCTCCTTACCTTTCTCACCGCTCTCTTTTGTGTCATATAGTATCCTTTCTTACCATTCTTTCATCACTCATCATCTCGACATGCTTCAACTATTTCAGCACGTTTTGCTTTCTTAGTGTTACACACCTGCCATTCTTTAATTCGTATCTCTTCAATTCGATTAAATTCAGTCATTATAACGATATTTTAATATTTTATATACAACTAAAAAAACTTTGTTGTGACACTGATCTTCTGAATCTTATTTTTAATACTAGAATTTCACAGTATTATAAATTAGCCTCTATGTAAATAAAAGAAACTATAAAACCAATGTTTATAATTTAAATTTATTATTCTTTCCAAGAATATTAAGTAATAAAAATGTGCGGAAGTAAGATCATTTTAATTTAACACAGAAGCTATTTTTGTATTAAATAATAAAATTGTAACTTTTATATTCGCATAGAGCTACTGTTGAGTTTTTCACCGGTTCTTCTGCCTTCCGAACCTGTAGTATCAGTATTAATTTGCAAGTCTTTTTGAATAAAATATATTTCAAATTTATTTTTTGAATTTGCCGGAAACGTAAAATTTACTATTTTCATTTCTTGGGTTTGGTAACAAGGCAAAGCGCGGCGTTGAGCTCCGCCACTCCACACGCAATGCCTCAATTCGGCGGAAACTGGGGAACGGAATTGTTGAAAGAGAATGGAGTGTCTTAGCACTAGGTTCTCAGGTTCCTTCTGCCTATCCTGCTATATGCGGGTTACAGCGTGAAGTTAAAAAAAAAAAATGCCGGATAGGCAGAGTCTATATTCTAATATACTTACTAATTTTTTTCTTTAGTTAGCTGCTTTGAGTGATACTATTGAACTCTGCACCATCATTAACGCTAACAATTTACAATAGTAATGCTACGTTATTTATTTATTTATATATTATAATTGTATACCTAAATATTTTTTTAAGATAATATAAATAGAGCACAATGAGGAAGGTAGCAACACTACTCAAGTTGCTGGACACTTTTTAACTTACAGGAAAACCCATTTAATTACAATTTTCCATCTACTGTTGTATAGTACTCGTATACGGGTGACGTGTGACGAAGTGCTTTGGAGCTCGAGTATGATTTTCAACTTCATAAAAATTATCATATATTAAGGGATGAAACCGACATATGAAAACGTAACTAAAAACGGTTTTGACTCTTATCTCATATCATATCGATATCTAAATGATTATATTCGATATCAAATAACTACACACAAAACGTAACGACAACTCGACGATGAGATTTTGTTTTTTTTTTTAACTTCACGCTGTATCCCGCATATAGTAGGGTAGGCAGAGGGAACCTGAGAACCTTGTGTCAAGACACTCCGTTCTCTTACAACAATTCCCACGATGAGATATGAAAACTAAATTATAACGAAAACTATCACAACACAAACTCGATATCCGAAACGAATATGATATCGGGTATGAAAACTTCATATCCGATATGTAACCATTACAGCTAAAAAACGTAAACGCCCATGTCTATCATATATTGATATATAATCGAGTAGAGTAGTATATAGTAGTATATATAGTACTATAATAGAGTCTATTAGTTTTATAATGGCGTTCCCTAATTAATGATTGTGTCCAACACTGCTAAAGTCTATCTTATTGTCTATGAAGGCAAGACTCTCCTAGGTCAAATTAATCGGGTAAGATGGGGTAAAGCCACCAAAAAGTCTTATAATATCTGATAGGGCTGATAGGACTATAGAAGCAGCACAACACTATTTAGTAACCGATCGATATAGTTTGTTTTGCAGCGAATATTTGTCTAAAAATATATATTATATAATATGTATGCAAAATAGTACAAAATTTCTGATGATGTTGGTATTTTGTCACCCAAAACGGACATTTTCCTTTACTCTAGAAACCTAAAAAGTGTAGTGTAAACAGTATCTACCAGTGTATAGTGTCTTGCATTTCCATGGAAAATAAAAAAATTTAAAGATCATACTTTTTAAACAAATTGGTACTTCATTGTGCGAAATAATTAATTTGTACGCAATAGAAGTAGGAGTTAAAATTATTATAGTAAATTTTCTCTATCATCGATTAAAAGATTTCGGCTATATAGAACTATTACCAGTTTATTTCGAAGGCGACTTTAACAAAGTCTTTTAAAGTTAGGTAAAGGAAGGAGTCACTGCAACGCGATGAGGCTGACGCAGCGCCCATATGGTAAATTCGAAAATGTGGACCACGTTTTTGAACTGGAAATCACAGTACGGCAAACAAAAATACTTTACTTTTTTTATGTTATAAGTATAAAGTCACCGACTTGAACTTCGACAAAGACTGGAATTTCACCTGTAAGTTTGTCTTAATTTATTACGCATACATATAATTCCTCATTGGCACTTGAATCTACAGCCATCGTGCATGTTCACATATACCTACATATGTATCTAACTGTTTCACGACAACGTGCTAAATTATTCATTTTTATTAAAACATAATATTTTATATTTTTACGTCTGCAATTTTGACAGTCAAAATATTTATAAAAAAGAGCTTTTGCGTATGTGAATACCGACCGATAACCGAGTAAGACGTTACAATCCACATGTGTGTAGACTGTATCAAATACAAAAGTACGTATTATAATATGTAAATGTGCACATATGGGTATCTCAGTGTCAACGGTCGTGGGCGCGTTACAACAACTTTACTACGTCAAGCGGCCTTTGAGACAACCCGTTATTTTTAATTTATAGATTTATATATAAATAAAGCAACATCTGACGTTACACAGTTTATGTCCTGGGATTTACATTATAAGTTTATTTCAAGCCGTGTTTCTATTACTTAATTAGTATTGCGTAAAACGGAAGATCGTCAGCGATACGCGCCGCCACAAAAACTTCAAGGGCGAATATGTTTACTAACATTTAAGTTTATTGTTACTTTAAATTATTTATTTACAACTAAATGCTTGTAAAACGTTCGTGGCATCATGTCGGGTTTCTAAAAATATGTTTCCAAATAAAATATTCTTGATTAATACGGTTAAAATGATTTAATTTAAATCTAATTGAGGTCATCGTGGCGCAGTGGGACAGCAACTGATTATAAAAACGAGCGGTTGTGGATTCGATTCCCACTCGGAGAAATTTTTATATTTAAAATATTTAATTTTCCCGCTTTGTTAAGACAAAGTAGGGCGATGAGTTCCGCCAATTCGAAATATCTCGATTAAAGGCGGAAAGTGAAGAACTGAGTGCCTTTACACTGGATTGTCTTTGACTGCCTAATGTAGAAAAAAAAAAAAGCTAAAAAAAAAGTATTTACTACTACAAAGTATTCTAAACGTCGGGTTCCCCAAAATATATTTTCGATTACAGAAATATATGCGAATAGTGCCGTCAAAACAATATCATTTAAAATTTTTGCTCTTCTCAGCAGAACTGGCTTCCGAGCCGGTGGAAGCTTCCGTTAGGACTGACACTCCTAACATCTGTTGTAAATTGACGATTCAAAAGTGCTTGTAATAGCCTATTTAAATAAAGAATATTTAGATTTTTGAAAAATTAGTTTAGAGGTTGTGAGACTCACTTGCGATGATTGTTGATTCATTTCCTCCTTTTTTAATATTTTTATTTGCTTGGCTTGGTGACACAAGTAGCAGCGTCAGTGAGATACATATTAATGTTAAAGAAATAAAAAATATGCAAATATTTAAATATTGAAGACGCAATTAATTATTTAATAGTAGATGATTTTCCCGATTTTTAAATATTACAAATAACAAAATTTTTGTTGCATTAATCACGTGTGTTTCGGTATTCGGTAATATAATTAATTTTTTTTTTTTTTAAATAAATTCAATTAAAAATAATATATTTGTATAAAAACTTTTTAAATTAAAATTTTACTTCATATTTTAAAGTGTACTAGTGTCCCTGTTGACGCGTTAACAACGCGTTGTCTTTAGCAATGTATACTTGTCACTTTATATAAACATGGATGTCAAATCATGGTAGTGTGTAAAATTTATTTTGTTTATATAATATACTCTTTATGCATTATTAAAAAAAATAATAATAATAGCATTCTGAATTTCTTCTCTATATAAACTATAAGTGTACCAAGTATCATGCTCCTCCGTCCATTTAATTTTCGCAAAAGGGATGCAATGTTTTTGCTTCACGAATTTATATATAGATATTAATATAACATGATAGGCTACAAACGTACGCAAATAAAATGATTTGGAAAGCTACAGAAGCGCGCAAACAATGATAATTCAAATTTACTTCAAAAAATAGATATTTTTGTAATTAAAAAACTAACATTTAATAAATTATACTTGTTATCTGAAGGTGTTTTATAGTACTGAGGTTGGGTGTGTCGTGTGGTGACGCCGGGTTTCCGAGTCGCGCGCCGTGCCTAATGACCCGCTATTATACATTTTATGTGTACCTATGTTTAAAAACCCAATCATTTGCTTTTTATAGTATAAATAGCATACTGTAATTAAAATTTCCAGATTTGTTTATGGTTTTTATGTTAGGATAATGTTTGTGGGAGATACAACGTCTTATACCTATATGACAGTATAACTTATAATCTTAAGATATTTTGGAGAGATATGTTATAGTTCATCGTTACTTAAAAATGTATTTTAATTCTTAAAAATATAAACAGTTGATAAGAAAAATGTATACAACATTATATATATACAATTGTTTTTTGTGGCAATTCCAAACATAAAAATATAAAAACAACTAAATATCATTTTGTTTTCATCTATATTTTCATAAGATTATACGTTATTCGTAAAAAAAATAAAATAAAACAATAGTACATTCCAAGTACGCAATATTTTTAGGCCAATGTTGATTGCTTACGGAATTTGAAATATTGTTCTTTTAAAGGAATCGCGTGTATAAGGCTCTATATATCTACTATACATAAATAAATATATTTCGCCGTTGAACCGAGCGGTTTTTTTTAATTACATTATTAGACATTGCGCGTGCTGATTATACACAGTATTCATACAGATACAAAAATAATTTATAGTCAATCGCGTGGATAAAAAACCACAAACTAATGGATACAAAAAAATCATAAATTGAATGAACGTGGTAAGCGAGGATTGGCAAGCGAAGCGAATATGTAACGGAGCCTAGTAAGTACATAATGAAATATAACATTTTATTTAACATTTAAATAAGTGTTTACGTAATCATAGTAGGTATATATTTTTTTTTTTTATGGAAAGGACAAGGCAAACGAGCGTTCGGGTCACCTGATGGTAAGTGATCCCCGCCGCCCACGGCCCCGTGTAACACCAGAGGAGCTACAGGTGCGTTGCCGGCCTTTAAAAGTAGGTATATCAAATATAATCTATTGTTAGAAACTATTTTAAGAACATTACATACATATGTATGTAACAGTTAGGTCTGACGACCGTGTAATATATGGTATTGTATCATATTTACTATACGTGTTGAAGTAACTGTACGCAAAAATAATTTTTTTGAACATCGGAATATAGCAGAAAAGACCAACGATACATTAACATATAATTATTATTTATTTTTATTTTTTGATACCTAAAATAAAGTATATTTGTTTGCGGTGTACTATATTTGGTAGCTAATTTTTTAAAATGACTATATTTTACCGAATAAATGTTGGCAACCCTAAAATCAAAACTGATTTCTCCTTATTACCTGCTTTATTATATGTGAGTTTTCCGATTTTAAGGTCACAGAATATTATAGTAACATTTTAATAATTAGGTTTACTTAACGGTTATTTTTAGATTTTATGTATTTATTTTAATGTAATTCCTTCGTGAATTTACAGTGAGTACTCACAAAGACTCTACACCATTCTGATAAGCCCAGTATATACCTACATAATAAAAATATAGAAAAAAGTGTAATGATAATGATAATGACTTAATGATAACTCATTAAGTAATCATTTTTTATCACTTTAGGAAATTTATAATTAGATTTGTTTTGTTGGTATACACATTACATTCTCAGATACATAGATGAACACATATTTAGACAGTACTTGGATGGAGCTCCTCGCGGTCATGTGATCCTAAGATATGTTTGTACGTACTTTATCTCGACGTCAACAATTAATATTCATAATTTAAGTTATAATTTTTTTTACAATTATCTAGCATGTGATAAATTATCGTTATGACGCGGCGTATTTTTAATAAAGTAATAATGGGAAACCGTAAATTTCAATTCTGACACATCCATATCACATAAAGTAAACATTTAGTTTTAGATTTTTTAATTTACTTTAATGCCGTTTAAAATTTTAAGCTATGTTCGAGAATTCAAAAGAATATTTTAGATTAAGGTAGTTCACAACAGAAGCAAACATTACAGAGTGAATATTTTTATATGAATTTGTTGATAATCTGTCGTTGTTGATCTTTTTATTATATACTTATAAAAAATGTTTGCCACAGCGCCGAGTGCTTTTTGTATTATAGTGTTAGTCGTCGTCCTAAATTATTGAAAAAAATCACACATTAACTTACTTCGAAGGTTAACGAACGAAGCGAACAGAGGACTCCTAGTTTAATGAAAATAAAGCTAAATTCGCCTTATTTTCAAAGCCTAAACATGTAATAATCTCAGAAATCGGCGTCAACTAGTCTACTCTATGTAGTAGCAGGCTTATTATCACTAGATCGTGTAGCTCGCGGGCGCGGCCGGCGCGGCGCGGCGGTAAGCGTGAGGCGTCGACTCTATCACAAACAAAAGACAGGCACGGTTGAGTTAGGTCAATTCACTTCGCTATGTTTATTTATTATAAATATCTTTGTATAATTATATTATTTAGTATTTGAAATATACACAGAAAAAAATATTTCGTAAATACATATTTTTGGTATCATACAATTTTTGAAAACTGTAATAAATGTCAGTCACTGTCAGTGTCAGTCCTACTCTCAAAGTTACGAATCCTGAGTAAAATATTTTTCCTTGATTTTATTTGCTAAATTTTATCTAAATCCTTTTAATGTTTTCACACTGTTTGATTGTTCTCGTGAAATTATTATATAAGGCCGTGAGAGTGACGCGGGCACTCTACACACATACTACATGTACAGCACACATAAATGTGCAAAAATACAAATTATACAAAATATACGAGTATACCTACAAGTGCAAAGTGTAAGTAGTGTAAGTGTAAGATCTAGTATTGTGAATGTCTTTATTTAGAATTAGCTGATAGATGCTCTAAACCTCTTTAGACAATTTCATTTAAAGTGAAATTTATTCGTCATCAATTATAGATACCCATAAAACAAGCGATGTTTAAATTTTCATTTTTTTCAGTATTATTTCAGGAGGTATTTATATATTTTGTTGTGATTTTGAATTTTTGCAAGATACAGGTGCAAGTCGCTGGCTTCGTACGCAAGAAGTTACTCGACTATGGCGTAACATTTGCTATAATTTAATATGGATTTCCCATTACAATATGGAAAATTGCATAATTTTAACATTGAATCTGATTTCTTGACAACTCACGTATGATTCAAACGTAGTTTTTCTAAGTGTGACCACGTCAGTGTGACTAAGATTATGAAATATTATCGTAATCTTTAAGCTTCCTGTCCGAAAAACCCATCCACGTGGCTGGCACGAGCCGGTCGCGGCCATCACCTCGCGGCTACCTCGCGCCCGCGCTCGCGCCTGCCCGCACTCGCAGGTGCCACTACACCGCGATCTACACCGCGATCGCGGTTATGCATATTACATATATTACCGCTATTGATAACACACTCATAAGTGCATACTAAATATTTGTTGTTTATATTATCATAATATTAATAATTTGACAACCCTTATTAGCCATATTTACAGTAATTTTGAGTTGCCAAAAACTGAACACTACGTATAGAATGATATATGTCCTATACTAAACTTAATATCAAAAGCTTGACAATTCTACATATAAATATTTTATTGCGATGTTGATGTATTTTTATCGGTTGAAAGAATTATTGAAAAAGTCACACAAATGAGGACATTTTAAATTTATTTTTTAATCATTGCAAGTAGGGGTTGGCAAGCGAAGCGAATTGGGAGCGAAGTTCTCTAGTAATATAGTCCATAATAAAATATGACTTTATATTTAAAGTTTTGTGTAAAATTTTGTACGGATACGGAATACGGAGTGTTTTGTCACTAAATTTACAGACAAATGATACGAAAAATATGTAAAGTTAAATGAGAAAATATATAAGTTACTATAAACGATAGCAGCAACAAAATTATTCAAAGACTATATGTATGTATATAAATAATGCTTTTACTTGAATAAATTTCAGCAACGAATGCAACTATTTGCGAGAAGAATTTAAACCGATTATGTCTATGACGTGCATTCATTTCATATAGATATAGACTTGTACATAAATTAACTGAGTGTGTAAGTAAGTGGTTTCTATAAATACACTATTAGATTACACAACTTGTTGATATAATTTTTACGTACATATGACTATGCTAATTGTGTGTTTACAATTTTATAGGCTATGTATTAAAGTGTCAGATTTGTTGTTTGATACTATAAATAAGCTAACGTTATAGTAGAGAAACAACTACATTTTAAAGATATCGGTTCGAGATCGTGGCGCAGCGGAACAATCTGCGTGGGTTATTTTTTTTTAACCTCACGCTGTATCCCGCATATAGCAGGGTAGGCAGAGGAAACCTGAGAACCTAGTGTTAAAACACTCCGTTCTCTTACAACAATTCCGTTTCCCACTTTCCGCCGAATTGAGGCATTAAGATTTTTTCAATTGAGGCATTGGGTGTTGATTGGCGGAACTTAACGCCGTGTTTTGCCTTGTTACCATACCCAGGAAATGAAAATACCGCTTGTGCCTCTGCGCCACGACAGGCGTTGTGGTGGCGTGTGGGTTATAATTATATTAATTTACCCGTCTACTAATATAAAACGCGGCGTTATATCCGCCACCCGCCATACCTCGATTTGGGGCAAAAAGTGGAGACTAGAGTGTCTTGACACTCTAGGCTCTCCCTGACTACCTTGCCATACAGGAAAAAGTGTGAAGCTGCACTAAAAATTAAGACGTTAAAAGTCCAAAATATGTCTATCGGAATTAAGCAAATGATGTCACATGGGTTTTCAACAGGAAATATCATCGCTATAACTATATATTAAAAATGTCAATAAAGATATGGATCGAACCACTCAGGTGAATTATTGTTATACTTAAAAATGATTTCTCATTCTGGCGGTTTCCACCACTTAATATGACATGTTTCAGAAAAGTTCAGCGGAAAGAGTAGAATAGAATAGAATGGAGCGTTTCTCTACAATACAATGTCTAATATACGGGAGATGCTTAAAGTTAAAAGTATATATTCATATATATCTGCCAGGTCGCTGTTTGTCTTACAACGTATATGACCTTCGACAGTCCGGTCAATGCCTTTATAAATAAAATCGCTATATAAAACCAGTTTTTTTAATATTTTTATACAAATTTAAATATAAACAGTCGATTGGAATTGAACGTGCATTACAGTACACTGTCCCATTGTGACAAATTGCACCAAAGTATCCATATATATTTTTATTGTCATTAATTGTTATTTATTTTATGCCTTTCCTAAATAATATCTTTTTAATATGTTTTTATTATCCTTCGTGAATAATACCTTGAAATATTTAAAATATTTAATAATTAGCATTCTGTTTTGACAAATATTCTTAGAAATAATATATGACAGTCGTAAAATTTATCATCTACATAAATGCTCACATCTAAAATGTAAATTAATTAATTAAGATTATTTAATAATTACAATATAATATATAGATTAACGACATAATCGATAATCAATCGAATCGAAACATTTGTGAGGAAGTGAGCCACTGAGTTAATTTACATAGGTTTCACATACTCACTAATTCAATGAAATAAAAATGTTTTCAGTTAGTCATCAGATGAGAGATGTCTACAAAGTTCAGAGTATTCGAGTATTAAGTTCTTAGTAGTATGTGTCCTTCCTTTTCCGTTCCTAGCCACCCACGATATGTAACTCACCACTTAACAAACAAGATTAACGTCAAATCATGATTAGCAAACTTTTATTCTATGTTGTATACATTTTTACTTTTAAATGAGTCAGTGATAACATTTTGGAGAAATTACACAATAATTTGTATGGAAAAAGTTAGTTTAAATTAAATTTTTATAAGAAAAATTTCAGGACACAATAATTTAAGCGTCGGACACAAACTAAACCAGCCGTGTCGAAATTTTTATACGCTTATTAAGTTAAAGCGTTTATTTTACTCGATTTTTTTCAATTATTCATTTATTCACCATATAAATAAAACAATCCAAAGCTACTAAAATTAAAAAGAAAATAGTATATGCAAGTGTACTCACCTATTTCACGCGTACCACGTATATGTAGTTGTTAGAACTCCGGGCCCCAAAGCTAACTTTCACGATGCGAATACGATGTATATACTTGACGTGGAGACAGGTAGGCTGCCGGTTATCAGGACAAATACAATCATGTAGGAAAAATTTCGTTAACACTGACGTAAACAGTTGCAAGCGAAAGCCTCTGTTTGCGCTCAGATTTCCCAAGTGTGCCTACCTGCTACCACGCGTTTCTTTAAGATAACACATAATCGTGCATGTCAAAAAAACTGCGATGTACCTCTAAATAATTCACACGTCGCTCTTAACACACAAATCATAAAGCACGTGATTATTTCGAGTAAATATTTGATAAAGTCATTTATTTCGTAGGTCTATTTTAGTCGTGTTTGTAAATATTTATAGTTTATGAACATTTTGTGTAATTCGAAGCACTTAAATATCTTATTATTTAGCCGCTTTATTTGTCCATTTTAGTTAAGCAAGTTTTGCTTTTTATTAAAATGAAATTAATAACTAGCATTCTCTCTTGCCAAGCGATTGTTTTTAAAATTATTTTTAAATAGAATAAATTTGTAAAATATCTCTACAAATATGTAACAATAAAAATAAGTTGTAATAATCGTATAAGATTTATATATTAATATATCTGGATAAGAACGTATGGCGTGGAGGTCAGAGTACATTGCTTCCAAAAGTCGGGGGATAGAGTCCCACTATATTCATTTTTTTATGTTTTCTAAAAATAATTTCATTTAATATGTATACAACAGCAAAAATCAAAGATCATATTACGTATAATATAACATAGTTACGACATTTAATTGCTCTCGCAGGTTATTAATAAATATAATAAATGCATAGAACACGGCACGCGCCGGGGATCCCCCGCCGACGTGCACTACAACCAACTAATTGCATAGAATATATTGCACTCTGCAGTTTATAACGAAGTCGACGTAAAGTAGATATCAGATAACAACTATTATAAGCAACATAACTGTTGTCACCCGATCCTCACAGGCTCGCGGCCCGCCCCGGATTGACAGTGGGTCTTATTGACACAAATTTCATGACTTGCTAGCTATACCCCGTGACTTCGTTTGCGTGGAAAACTAAACCTAAAATCAAGTCGTTTTCTCGTTTTCGAAGAAATTTCAAGAAGTCCTCTCTTAATGCTCCTCTTCGAGTACTAGGGAGTTTACATGCCGAATTTCAATTTACTGTGCCCAATAGGTCTGTCATTCACTCTGGTCCGCAAAGCGTTTTATACTTATATATTGGTAAACATTACGAAATAATATAATAGTTAAAATGCACACCACTTTTTAAAGTGGTGCGCAAAGCATGCAAAGTTTTGACTTTGCATTATCTCGGTCTTAGCAAATAGTGTGGTTCCGCGAGCTAAGACAGAATAATTCTAAAATAAATTGTAAACGGAAGATTCTTTATATGGTTCTCTGTCCTTTAATGACCTAAGTACGAGATTGCTTGAGAATTGATTTAATTTAATTGATTGAAAATTTATCAATTTTAGTTTTAAATGAAAAAAGCCTAAAAAGCTGATATAATTTTACTTGTCAGTACTAGTATAGATAACTATAATAAACATAATTATCCCTTAAGAGCACGTACCTATATGTAAAAGGGAAGAAAGTGTAACTTAATATAACACATTCTCGTCTCAAGATCAGGTTTGAGACAAACTCGATTCATTCACCATTACTACTAAGTCCTAACAAAGTCGCCATTGACAAGTACGGATCTGCAAGTCATGTTGGCATATTTTGTCACCGTTTAAACGTAATGTATTTAGTCATATATCTCAGAACTGTTTCATGTTAACTCTTAACAAGTGAACGTAAGACGAATCTGTACGTAGTCTCTACGTAATAACCTTCAAATAACCCAACAAAGAGTTTTAACATTCGATATCATTTTTAAAAGGATAAAAAATTGGTAGTTAACAGAGCATTATTGTTAAAAAAGAGGGTTTCAATTCGACTGCATCTTTTATGTCAGGTACATATGCAATTATGCAATTTTTTAATGTCTGAACCAATTTCGATGTTTTTTTTCTCATATGATAGTTAGTGTTTCTGATGAGGTCCTATTTAAAATAAGTTAAGATCACACGAGTAGTTTTTAAGGTATTCGTCGTAATTTTTTGTTAAATTCTTAATTATATAGATTTACTAAATATACGAGTATATGTATGTGATATAATGTATGGTTTCGTTAACGATGATCAGAGCATACTGATTGAAGACTTCGCTTACAATTGAATACAACTTGTGAATATAAATTGTAGAAATATTTGAGACGAATTATTGAATTTAATTTATTTTGTATAATATGTTGAAGTTTAAGGCCATTATGTTGAAATGGGACAGTACGATAGCTGGTTGTGGGTTCGATACCCGCTCGAGGGAATGATTATATTTAATTTATTTTCATTTCTTCGCTCTGTAAGACAGAGCGCGGCGTTGAACTCCGCCATTCAATATATTAAGGAAGTAGATATTATATTTTCATCAAAATCTACCTCTAATATAAATTCCAATGAACTTGCTGTTACGATGTAACTTAATATGTTATGTAAATATTTCATTTGTATTTTCCTTCATATTAATTATCAAACAACTAAAAGACGTCACAAAAATATAAAATTTATATATTACTTTATAAAATTTTCAAATAACATATATTTATATAACAAGTTTTGGGTTTTTTTTATATTTTTAAACATAGAAAGAATATGATCTCAGTAACTGACAACAATAGATACTACACGATACTTAGAAATTGAATGTTCGCAAATGAGAGGAATTAGGTAAAGGTGAACCGCTCAGGTAGATTAGTCAATATTACACAAGCGCACGTCACTGGCGGTCCGCGGGGGGTCCGCGGGGCGTCCGCGGGGGGTCGGAGAGAGTGCCGAGTGACGCATTGGGGTAGCCCGGTCGTGCCTTCGTGCCAGCCTCTACGCCAAGGTAAACTCATATATCGACTATGAAAAAACACTTGTGCAATACTTTGCAGCCAAATATATTGAGTGCAAGCGTCATGGAAATTTGTTTAATACTCTTTTTGAAGCATGACTATATTTTAGTCTCCTTAGTTGACCTTTAAAATTGCTTAAGAAAGGCTTTAAAATTGCGAGAGTCCTAATAAGTAATAGAAAGTCCTAAAAAAATATTGGCAAATGGCAAAAAAGCAATACTAATTACTTCTATTATTTCTCAATCTGGCGGAAAGTGGGGAACGGATGAACACTAGGTTTTCGGGTTCCCTCTGCCTACCCTGCTATATGCGGGAAACCGCGTGAAGTTAAGGTAAGAAAGCACCTAAAACTAAAAGACATAACCCAAAGAAAACTGTAAAAGTATAACATTTACTGCATAACTGCAATACCCTACACATACAAGGCATTATTCTACAAAAATTATTAATCATTAAGTGATTCTCGAGCACTTATTTGATTATATCTTATTTATTTGACATGATAGTGGTCGCGAGCCAGACGGAGGATGAACTTCCTACCATCAAACTACTGGGATACCCGCCTTTTACGGCACGCTACCCAGCGGCGGAGGGGAATTGTATTCTAACCCCGTCCCTTCACAGGGAGTATGTATATTCATATTCAAATTCAATATGTATATTCAAAGTTTAACAAAAGAGTACTATTTTACCGAATTTTGTTCTAATAAGCATATTTTTTTAAATACCAGTACAGCTTAAGTTATTACAACGAGCGCAAGCAACTAATTTTTATTTGTAACAAGTGTTTGGCATGAGTACCTACTAGTTCTCTTCTATCTACTACCTTCTCAAATAGAAAAAAAAACCTTTAAATAAGAATTAAAAGAAATGAGAAAAAAGAATAGTAATCAACATCAAAAGCTTCAAATTAAAATACATTATAAGGTAAAGTCGGTCAAACTCGACCGCACGCGTCACACGTCACGCGTGGTCAGTGTGGCCGAGTGGGCGGCCGCGACCGCGGGCACTTTCACCGGCGTCGTCTTCGCGTTCTTTCCATGTCCTTGACCCCTTCACAGCACGGAGTACCGTATATGATAATTGTATTAACTTCTTTCCTTCTTCCGTAGCTTCACGCTTTATCCCTAGCGGGGTAGTCAGAGAGAACGAAACGCCAAACGCTACGGTTCCTTCATTCTTGTTTCGCTTCCTCCACAGTCATTAACCTCTTCATACATGCCCTCTAATGACTTGCAATACATAATTGCATAACAATATGCAATTATTAATATATTACAAAATGCAAGTTAAATGGGGAAGTATTGGTTTAGGTCAGTTTTCCGTTACGTATAATAAATTAGTACTTATGGTCATATTACACAATATATTTATAAATTGTACCTTATGTGTTATTCTAATGTACTCGTATAAGCTGTACTGTAAACTTCATCTACATCCGTTCAGTAGATTTTTGCGTGAAAGTGTTAACAAACATTAGTCACAAGCATTTAACTGCAATCTTTTTTTTTATGTTTTGTTTTTTTTTTGTGTATCATTTTTGTCCATATTTTGTTGATATATTTATGACACTTTAGTAATGTATAATTGCTGCGACACAGTTTTACACTAATGCGGTTATTTCGTGTTTCTGATATAGTATATAATAAATAAATTAATTTTGGATTTCGATGTGGACAACAGAGAACTTAGACACTAAATAACCATAATAAGTACAATCATATAATTCAATTAACAACCGGCAATTTCAGTTATGCGCCGTGGCACATTAGCTTGTAGGTCAAAGCAGGGTGATGTAAAGGCTGTCGACTCCTGCATCAGTGTTTACGAAACGGTTCGTTTCCGAATGGAATTATTACACCTACAACTATGCGTTTAATACGTAAATATGACATGCACACGTTGTGAAACAGCTGAGTACTAGGTAAATCTACTAGCTGCCACGCGCCATCGCGTCGCGTCACACCGCGCTTTGGCGACCGGAAAATTATATTTTATTGGGTTTATTGTTCATTTTGTTAGGACAAACACAATATGTTATTGTTAGGAAAAATATGTAAAATGACGGAAATCTTGTGAATTATTATTGTGCATATAAAAAATTCAATTGTAAATATATTAATTAAATTAGTTTACATGCCAAGTAAGCTTTGACATATACTATGAATATTTATTGAATTAGGTTTATGGAATTCGTGTTATGGTCATCATAGTGCAGTGGTGTAGGTTCAATTCCTTGAAGAAAGATTGCATTTAAGTTATTTTCACTTCTTGGCTTTAGTAACACAAAGCGTGACGTTTAGTTTCTACTTCTTATCCAATAGACAGTCTCTCAACACGCAGTCTCGAGTTGGAACGGAAAGATAAAAACGAAATTTTTGATATTAAGTTTTCTATGATATTTCTTCTATTTGGGATTATTTATGATTTATGTATTAAGCCCCAAAGTTATGTGAAAGTCTTTACTTGTTTGCTTATTTATTTAAATGTATTTTACATAAATACATTTAAACAAAAACACATCGGACATCGGAGCTTACACCTGACCTTGACCCTCGTATATTGCACTGAGATGCGGAGAGGAATGTCATATCTATAGTTTAATATATTTTAGTCTATTTTAAAAAAATATTACTTTAAAATACTAAATATTAATAAATAATGATGTAATCAATTTGTAAAAATATCATTTATTTCATTCAATATTCAATTTAAAACTAATTGGAAATTTTTGTTTACTTATATTTTTTACTTAAGGCCATCGAGATGCAGTGGGGCGTCTTTAACTGTAGACATATTTGGGTTTGAATATTCCGAAATTCGAAAAAGTGGTGTATCTTGACACTAGGTTGTCTAAGCCATGCAGGAAAAAGCGTGAAGCTGTTTACTTATTTAAATACATTTAATACGTGTAATATGTTATAATTTTCCTCATTACAAATGAATCTAGTGCAACATATAGAGAGTTCCCGTTGAGATCCGCGTTGCATCAGACGGCATACGACGTACCTTTCACCGACCGCCGCCCAGGGGGGTCACCTCCCACACCCTCCTCCCCCCTGTACTGCTACTGCTTTATTGATATGACAAAATCATATTTATATTTAATGAACGATTATATTATAATTCAAACAAGTCATAATTGACAGTAAATACAGCCAACACTATAATATTATGTAAACAAACCTAACATTATAGTGTTGGCTGTACTTATGCATTACTATTGCATAACTTATGATTTCTAATAATTTAATTTATTAAAAATGCGAACAAAATAGTTCTTCAAGAGTTTACAACAAGATTCGTGAGATAAAGTCACTTAACACACAATATCTCGAATTGGGGCGGATAACAATAAACAGAGTGTCTTCACTCTAGATTTTGTCTACCTAAGGTACCAGTGGCGAGGCGAGCAAAAAAGAGCAAAAAAGTGTAAAGAAAAGTCGCAAGGAATTATAAAATTGCAAAAAAGCAAGCTCTGATACCTTATAGATCCAAAAAAAAATTAAAGCAAAATTGTATAGTGAAATTACGAAATACCTTAACATCCTATAATGATTTCTCTAAATATATCGGCTTCCCTAAAAACTACGGGCTTCCCTAAATATATATACCGGCTTCCCCAAATATACATCGGCTTCCCTCAATTAACCGGCTTGCCTAACTAAAATTTTCACCCCTCGCCACTGGTAGGTACTATGCGGGAAAAGATATAAAGTTGAAAGCGTGACGTTGATAAAAATATTCCAATAGTCAATTTCCAAAGAGTCATGCAGTCACGAAGGTCATCCAATCTAGCCCATCGGGAGACGACAACGGTACTGAAGGTAATATCAAAGGTCAGGCGAGAGGATGCGGGTGTGCGAGCGCAGGCGTGTGGTCACTCACCTCACGGACTCGCGCCGCGCTAACGCTCGTTAACTACTACATAATATATTGACTAATTTGCGGTCTTGCTCGCAATCTGTGGTTTTTCCTAATTATTTAGAAAGCATTTATATGATCATTTATTTTCTTGATAAGCAAAATGTGAGATGATATTTTAATTTTGACAGCACCTCTATAGTAATTATTTTTAACTATCTGACCTGACGAACTTCGTAACGTCACCTTTTTTTATTTGCTGAGTAAGGAAATGTAATCCTTTCGATAAATTTAAATGAACCGGATTGTTAATAATTGTTGAAAATCTCTCACAGTCTTCTGTTTCATTCGATTAGTCATTTATTATTTTATTACTTAAAATAAATATTGTTCGAATTTTTTTTAATACAAAATATCGCCCTGTTAATAAAAAAACTAAATTTTGTACGTAATTTATGCGCATACATATATTTCAGTGATTCATTCATTAGTGATTTCAGTGATTATATATATATATATATATACAGATAACAAGTAATATTTATATTTTTAAATAATATGGAATAGATTATAATATATTACATGAGTGAATGATGATGTAACAAATATAATAGTAAAATATTTAATAACATTAAATTCGTAATAAGCAACGGGTTGGTGCCGCTGATGTGATCGTTGCACAGGATGATAAGTAAATATATGGCATAAAAAGGCATTTTAATAAATATAGAAGTTTTCTTTAGTGTTACGATATTTTTTTTAAGTACTCCATGTTTTTTTTTCTTTTTTTTGCTTCACGCTGTATCTCGCAAATAGCAGGGTAGGCAGAGGGAACCTGAGCACCGACGTCTTAAGACACTCCGTTCTCTTTCAGCAATTCCATGTTTCGAAATTTATATTACCAAATTTAACTGATACATGCTATATGCGGGATACAGCGTGAAGCTATGTACGTAAGTAACTGATATATCATAGCTTAGTTTTGTTTTTTTTTGTTTCAATTTTCATTAACAACATATTTTTCTGGCTCTGGATATGTAGCGAGAACTTGTCAAGACACTCTGTTCTCTGCTTTCTCCGCAAATACCGCGCTTTGAATTAGAACATTGAAAATTACATACGTTAACCGTTACCGTATACGCTCCTGAATTTAACGTTGATGTGGACATGTATTAAATACAGTTTTGAAAAAGTAGGAATTTTAAAGCTTCCTGATTGTATTCCACAGAACGTTATTATTTTACAAGAATTTATTTTTCCTGAGGCTTGTGAAAACGTGGCGCCGCACACGCAGCGTGCAACGTGGATAAAATTAGCAGGAAACAGGTAACTATCAGATAAAGTGATGAGATTTACATGACATACTTGATACGTGACGGTAAAATGTTACTTGCCATAACGCATCATATATAAACGCAGCATAGATTTAAATTATAACATTTCTATCACATTGCCTAAAAATGATCTCTACAGAAATTTTGTATAAATCCTTCGACTTTCATAAGAATGTAACTATATTCGAAGTTTCTATGAAAATAAAAATCTAACTAACAACAAAAATAATTTGTGACAGGTGTTTAAAAAATGATAGCTAAATAGAGCGTATGGCTTAGTAGTGAGAGCGCTTAGACGGTTTCCATGACGAGAGTTCCAATGCAAATTTTTATATCTTTTCTATGCATGTTATTCTCATCTTAAGTGTTTTTTTTTTCTTTATGGATACCGGATGGCAAACGAGCAGAAGGACCGCCTGATGGTAAGTGGTTACCTTCGCCCATGAACATCTACAACACAAGAGATGTACTAGATGCGTTGCCAATCTAGAGGATACAGATGGAAAGGGAGGATAATGTAGTAGTCCGCTATCGGAACCACCACATTTTGGGGAAAGGATGGGTGGGAAAGGGGAAAACCTGGCTTACATGCCATCGAACCGGAACACATCATAAGATATTTGGCGGTTCGTCTTTGACATGATAGTGGTCGCGAGCCAGACGGAGGACGAACCTCCTACCACCAACATGTGTGGGAATAACATTTGAAAAACATCAGAAGTACTAGCTATCACATATAAAAAGAATCAAATCATCAAAGTTAATTTGCCCAGTAAAAACTTTTGTGGTAATACACACAAAAAAAGGCCAAATTAATAATCTACTCTTCCTTTTTAGGAGTAAAAATTCTGTCTAGAAGCAAGAAAATCGATGCTTCACCATTAAGTGACAAGTAGCTAATACTAGTAGTGCCTCCAGTGTCCGCCAGGTCTCAGCTCGGAGATGCGCGGTGTGCGAAAAAAAATTGCAAGTTCTATTTAAGTGTATATTACAATCGAATAAATATTGGCTGTGATAACTGAATGACACCAATAAGTAACATTACAAAAAACTCCGAAACTACTGGTACTAATTAAATTTACTACACTAGCTATCATATAAAAAAGAATCATCTATATTCATACATGCCGCTAAACTTATGGGGTAACATACACAAAAAAAAATCATGTTAATACATACATACATAGCTTCACGCTGTATCCTGCATATAGCAGGCTAGGCAGAGGGTTAAGACACTCCGTTCCCCACTTTCTGCCGAATTGAGGCATTGCGTGTTGAGTGGCGGAACTCAACGCCGCACTTTGCCTTGTTACCAAACCCAGAAAATGAAAAATTCCATTTCCTGGAGTGGAAATCAAACCCACAACCTATCGCGCTTACAGTCGCACACTTGTGCCTCTTTCATAGCCCCCTCCTTTTCAAGAAGTCGGTTAAGAAATAATTAAAAAAATCTCTCTAAGAGCAAGAAAATCGATGCTTCATCTTCAAGTGACAAGTAGCATTTAAAGCAATACTAGTAGTGCCTCCAGTGTCCGCCAGGCCTCGGCTCGGAGCAGCGCGGTGTGCAAAAAAAATTCCAAGTCCATTATATTTAAATATGACAACGAAACAAATATTGTCTGTGATAACTGTATGACACACTACTTAAGTTTGTTCTGATAAATTATATTTATTGCGCATTATAATTTTTCTTTTCACGTGTACTTTATTGATGTACGCACTTTTTTTATGATATGAGAAGAAACTCCTTAGCAATCCATGGATTTACTATGCGGGTGACCATCGCGTTGCAGAGAGAGGAGTGTGGGGAGTGCCTATATAAAGCCTGTCGTGGCGAAGAGGCACAACCGTGTGACTGTAAACGCGGCAGTTTGTGGGTTGCATTCCCAATCCAAGAAATGGAATTTTTCATTTTCTGGGTTTGGTAACAAGGCAAAGCGCGGCGTTGATTTCCGCCACTCAGCACGGAATGCCTCAATTAGGCGGAAAGTGGGGAAAGTAGTGCCTCAACACTAGATTCCCTCTGCCTACCCCGCTATATGCGGGATACAGCGTGAAGCTATGTATGTTTGTATGTACATATATATAACTCGATGAAAACCTTTTTTGTTTACTTCCGTTATCGTTCACATTGTGCGAGTGAATTTATAAAATTATATTTATCACAACAAACATTATAAAATGAAGTAATATTTTGACGTTTTTCAAATATGTTATGGAGATAACGTTGTATTTTGGATTGTTTAATATTTACATAAGTATTACATGTTAACTAATTTGGCCCACATGACATCTGTACCTACTTACATATGCGAGTGCTTAAAGTAGGAGTTCAATTAATGGAAGGTCAGCCAACAGCCAACCGCGGCGTTGAGTTCCGCTAAATAATATAGGAATCGAATTCTGGCGGGAGTACAGAACGGAGTGTCTTGACTAGGTTCTCTCTGACTATCTTGCTATAAGGGATAAGGTTATACTCGTATGCTATAGGTTAGTATATATGTATGTACGTATTGTTTTTAATATTTAAATAGTTTATTGCAATTATCGATTAACGCCAAAATAAAAATTGAGCTTTGATTTTAGAATGAACAACTATTTCAAATGTATTTAAATTTATAAATTTCCCTCACTTAATTTAGTAGGGAACGGAAATCTTAAGTTCTCCTTAAGAAGTGTCTTATCACTTTGTTCTCAGGTTTCCTCTGCCTACCCTGCTATGTGCGGGATACAGCGTGAAACTATAAAAAATCTTTTTACAATATAAATTAAAATAATTGTAACAGGAATAAATGTAGATACATTATAAATTTATCGGTATATAAAACTAAGAAAAAGAATAGCCAAAATATTTTTTGGTGTCATCGTCAGTAATGGTACAATTTTTTGTGACGTGTGGGGTTATTTGATTTGCGTTATCTTGTTATAATATTTACTTTATTTAAATATTATATTGAAATAAAATTTTATATATTTTATATATTGAAATAAAAAAGGCTTAAAGGTTATCTCTAATATAATAGAAATAAAAAAGGCTTAAAGGTTAAGGTTATCTCATTTCTTAACACCTAAGTAGTACTATTAGAAAATATATTAAGTTAAACAAATATTTGAAATATTATAATGAAGCGTAATTTAATAAACCAAGTGAAAAAAGTATAAAGTGGTTTATATTTTTTATTTCAAATCCCATTCGTTAAAAAGTTTAAAGGTGCAGGGACCTATAACGTATAACGTATTGCGGATTAGATTCCAATATACATTTTTTTTATTTGAAAAGAGCAACTGTTGAGTTTCTTACTGGCTCTTCTCAGGAGAACCACCTTCCGAGCCGGTGATAGCGTCCGCTAGGACTGACACGACTGACACCTTTGTAAATTAACGATTCGAAAGTGCTTGTAACAGCCTATTTGAATGAAGAATATTTTGATTTTTGATTTTGAATAATGCACTGAATTGAATATAGACGAAAAATAGAGAACGGAATAATTTAACACTATTAGATATTATGTGGAAGAGTGATTTAAGTATGACTTTTAAATAAAATATAATAACATCGATTAAAATTTATAATTTCCTACTGACACAAGTAAGTGTTAAGGCGTAAGATACAATTCAGCGTATTATTGAAAAAAATAAAGCAGAACTCACCTCTTCCCTGTCGGGTAGACGAGCTGGAACTCAAACAAATACTGTCAAAATAAAGTATTACTACACTTTATATTGATTCCCAATTCAAACTCCGTGTAATTATTATCATTAGCACATCTCGTAGCGAATTGCTTGACATGATATAAAAAAACCCGAAAATTCGGTTTATACGTTGAAATTCTACTCCATTTAGCTATTTTTTTTAC
Organism: Philaethria dido; assembly: GCA_033558755.1. NCBI lineage: Eukaryota > Metazoa > Arthropoda > Insecta > Lepidoptera > Nymphalidae > Philaethria > Philaethria dido. The sequence goes on along the minus strand of JAKGSA010000318.1, from coordinate 20,866 downwards.
ATTTTCCCCACTTAAATTGCTTCGCCTATTCAAAGTTTGTATTTTTTGCGACTTCTTAGGGGTAATGAATTTGTTAAATATTTAAATTATTATAATATAGCGATAATTACTTTATTACACATTGGGTTATTGGCATTTCAAGTTTTCATTTTAAAAAATATTACCACCTTATTAATATTAACGCGTGTCGTGGCGCAGAGGCACAAGCGTAAACGCGACAGGTTGTGGGTTCAATTCCCACTCCAGGAATTTTTCATCATTTCTTGGGTTTGGTAACAAGACAAAGCGCAGCATCGAGTTCCGCCACTCAGTACGCAATGCCTTAATTCGGCGGAAAGTGGGGAATGGAGTGTTTTAACACTAAGTTCCCTCTGCCTACCATGCTATATGCGGGATACAGCGTGAAGCTAAAAAGAATAAATATTTTCTACTATAGTATATAAAGCTATTTTTTGTAATAATGGTGAACGAAGTGTCTGGACACCCCGTTCGCTGAATGTGACTAAGTTCACTCTGCTAAAGCGTGGAGTTAATTTTTTATAATAACAACAAATAGCGTTATTTCGTACTTGAAACTTGTGGATTTAAAAATTATAAAAACAAACAAAAATAAAATAACGAAGTGACTTGCACACTTATACTTCTTCCTAATTCGTTTGTTATTCGTTTCCTAATGTGAAACATTAGGCAAACAGAAGGGAGGCAACGAGGAATTTATTTTCGTATATTTTAAACTTTTGAAAGAAAGTAATTATGTATTAAATAAAAAAAATAAATAAAAAGAATATTTAAAGGGGCCCCTTAAGCATACACTTGGGTCGCAAGTCCCAGGTACTGCTCTAAGCTCCCTGCAACGTGGTGAACACGACATATGCATGGTTAATCCATAGAATGCTAAGAATTTTTTTATCCTTTATCTAACATAACAACTAAAAACAACTTTAAATATTTTTATGTGTTACTCACACACTTAGAAGAGATATATATTCGAAAAACTGTTTTTTATTGCCATTAAAAAACTATATTTAAACGTTATCAATTATCAGTGCATCTTTGAATGTCAAGTATCAAGGCTTTACGTTATCTTCCGAAACATGTTCCTAAACATAGGCATTTGAGGCCAGTTCGAATATGCGTAACTGAATAATTAAACAACACACAATGCTGAGTAAATATTGCCAGTGACAGCAAATACTTATGAATTATTATGATCACATCCAAAATGCTTGCTTTAGATAAGAACGCCGAAATTATATGACACTAGTTGTATCTTGCGGCTTCGTTTGTGTTAAGTATAAAACTTCAAGTCCTGCTTTTTTTTTTCATAGGAATTTCGAAAAATCCTCTTAATGCTCCCCTACAAGCATTCTATGTCTAGTAGTTTAGAATGTTTTTTTTGTAATAATAATAATAATAGTTTATTTTGACCAAGAAATACATATATTACAAATTAAACTATAGATTATTCTCCTATATTAGATAACAATTTGGTTTCATTTTCTAGAGGTAAACGTACCTAAATATCTCTATTGAAAAAATTATATGTAAGATTATTTGTTAAAGTTAAGTGTAATAAGCAGTTTTATCTCCAAATATTATTTCTATGCTTTCATTATCCACTTTGGAAGGATAAAGCGCAGCGTTCAGCGACTCGATATGCTGTCTCAAATTGTATATCATATATGTGAAAAGAAAATGTGACTGACGTGCCTTCCCAACAGGAAAGCTGTTTTAACAGCTGAATATTTATATTCATTACGTAAGCATGTAAGGCACAACATAAACACACGTCTGGAATTTTCTAATTAAATATATTAAATTTTTTTTGAAATTTATTTTTTAAATAAAATGAATTTTTATTCAAAAAATATTATTCAAGCTCCATTCATGGGCATTTAACTCACGAAATGAGAATGATAAATATCAATATATTATGCTATAATATCACTTCTTTTTTCACTTATCGCTCGGAAATAAAGTTAAGGAGTGTTAGGCGATATTCAATATAATCCTAAAAAATTTAATTATTACGATTTTTTTTCAGGTTTCTATTAAATTTAAATAGATCCACATCAAAATCACTAGTAATCATATAAAAAAGAATTATCGAAATTCACATAGTAAAAGTTAACAGTAATAATAATAATCTTTAAAAAAAAATCCCTTGAATTGAGAACCTTCTCGTTTTCTTGAAGTCTGTTAAAAAGCACTTCAATATGTAGGTCCGTTATACATTTTTTCGTCAGAAGTTCCATTCAGTCCCAAAAATCAAGTATCGCGTGCAGTCAGTCACGTATCTGCCCTACAACACCATCAGGTTACCATAAACATCTTTATAAATAAATCATTATAGAACCATGATAGAGTTAAGACTAATTAAATATTAATATACATACATAGCTTCACGCTGTATCCCGCATATAGCAGGGTAAGCGGAGGGAACCTAGTGCTAAGACACTCCGTTCCTCACTTTCCGCCGAATTGAGGCATTGCGTGCAACGCCTGTCGTGGCGCAGAGGTACAAGCGTGCGACTGTAAGCGCGACAGGTTGTGGGTTCGATTTCCACTCCAGGAAATGGAATTTTTCATTTCCTGGGTTTGGAAACAAGGCAAAGCGCGGTGTTGAGTTCTGCCACTTAATATGCAATATTTCGAATTTACGCAGAAATAGTAGATTAGAGTGTTTTTATGTTATGTTCTCTCTATTTAAGCTACTATGCGGAATAAAGCGTGAAGCTAAGAAAAGTGCATACAAAAAAATATATTAGAAATGTTCATATCCCTGGCGAATAAAATAGAAATAGAATAAAACATGTAGGTAACTTTTTAAATAGTTACCGCACAAAGGTGTTATATTTAGAGTTGATGAGTCCACTCTCTCATGTTCTACTTATTTATATATTATCTATAGAAATAAAGGGGACAACAGTGTAACCTTAACGTTATATTATTGGTATCATTTACAATTAAGGCTTGATTCACACTGTTAGAGAAACAACTCTCTAGCATTCCATGGGTTTGTGCTGTTGCCAGTGTGTGTACTTGCGATTAACGATCAATTCTCTCTACATTACAAAATTTTGAAAGTATTTTTTGTAAGAAAAATAAAGTTTATTTTTCTCAATTATTGGAGGCCATAGTGGCGCAGTGGAACAGTGTTTGGCTGTAACCATACTAGGGTCAACTTTCAATCGAATTTATTTTAACCTTTTTAAATATTTAATTATTTGTTCTATGTACGTGAGGAAACTAGCGGTGCACGATAAACGATTTTACTGTTAACTAAACCACTAAAAAGTATATTATTGTCACGAACAAATTCACACATCAAAATATGTGGCGCTGACATCTGTCGTCAAACGTCACCTGACAATGTTGACATGTCATAGATACTTACGTACTTTACATACATTATTGACTTCTCAATTAGCATTGTTTTGAATATAAACTTAAAAGTTCTATTTCATTTGGTGTCTTCATATTAATACAGTTGTTTTACAGAAAAATATTGTAATAATGATACATAGTTATAATATAGATAAAGAGAGGAGCTTGGATAGTGGAGGAAAGCCCTAATGGGCATTTTAAAGGGCTCCTTCAGTCTACACTTGGACAAGTCCCGGGCACCGATTCTCCCTGCAACGCAATGGTCTTGTCACGGATAATCTATGGAATACTGAGAAGTTTCTTTATATATGAGGATATTGATATAAGGCACTCTTATTACATAAAAAGCTTCAATTGACCAATAATATCTATGTTATGTCTTAACAATATAATTATATATTTTTTAATTTTATAGATAGGACAATTTATACATGGTATCAGTTTTTTGTTGCTAAATTAAGCTATATGTATTGCCTTGCAGGTTTCCGCCGCCGGGGTTCACGGAAGACTTGAGACGTACCCGTAGCCTCGGCTAATGGTTGTCGAAAAGAAGTGTCTTGAGGTTTTAGTAGATATACAGATCGATGCTTGCCGCTTCAGAATCCCAAATAATCCGTCTGAGTCCTTAGTTAAGAGGGTATTCGAAACATATTTCCTCACGATAAAAAAGGTTGACTTTGTACACAGTGAGCAGTCACTTATTCTATTCTTTAGTTTTAAAAATAGCTTGAATCGATTAGGAGCATTACATATATTACATAAAAAATATATTTAAAAAAAATGTTTTTTATTAGTAATATTGTTATGAACTATAATCAACCTCTAAAAAGCTAATAATTATTATATAACTAAAAATACTCAAAGAAACTCGCCCTAACAATATTTATTTAAACACCAACACACCCTAATACCTAACTCAATGATTATTTCCATAGTTTGCTTCAACCAACCATACACAGTATGTAAGAGGCCTAACGCCCTGCGTGCGTGACGCAACACTCGTACGCCGTAGCAAGCGTGACGTCGTGTCACGTCATACCACACCCACGGACGTGCTTGATATGCTACAAGCGAGCGATCGAACTCGTAATCATCGTCATAACGGTTACGTACATCCTATTCAATTTGTTTATTAATAGTACTACGGATTATTGTCTTAGTGAACACATACCGCCATGTGGGGGACTGCTCGTTTGAGTTATGACGTACAGACAACAAGCAGTTTAGTCATGGTTTTTATGTATTTGTATAGTATTCTGATCCAGGATGAGGGTAAGGCGGATGTAATAGATTGTAACGTGTAGTTTTTCTTTGAAATTTACATGTATGTAATTGGGTAATAAAATATTATAAATAAATATATGGTTCTTTTTTATTCATTATGTATTATATTCTATAAATTAAGGTCTTTTATTTAATATCCATTTTGGATGGGTTATATAAATATAAGTAATCCGCCATTTTATGCAGGCGGCCATTTTGTATTAACAACAATCCTGATTACTTATATGTAATTTAGTTCTACCGGATACTGGCAAGTGGGACAAGTTTAGCTTGCAGGATTTTACCCATATTTACATACTAATAAGGAAAGTTAATTTTAATTTAGCTTAATCAATTATAACTCAATATTCGTCGTATGTATTGCAATTTCCTCCTGTAATAACCAGTTAAAGTAAGGATATTATATTATTAAATAGGTGACTGATATTTAGCGCGGGGTTTCGTTTCGGGGTTTTTAGATATATTTTACTTAGACGCTAGGTTCTCTCTAACTACCCTGCTATGCAGGATTCTAAGATAAGCAGTTTTTAATTTAAATAAACCATTAATACTTATAATAAATTAAATAACAGTATTATTTTAATATATGTGACATTGCAAACATACAATAACGTTACACAATCAACGGTTAATGCGTTTGTCCTTCAATTGTATCTCCATGTGCCGTCTGTCAATGCCGTGTCATACGCCGGGGTCAATGAATTCTGCAAAGGACTTTAATCTCTTAGTGCGAGCGATTGGTTGCATTTACTTAGCAAGTTCTGTGTATTATCAAAAGCCGCTTCACGCCTTTTCCTGGACTGTAGAAGAGAACCGAACCCACAACCAAGCCAATCAATTTTACAGTCAGATTCTGTCGACGTTATCATGACCTCGAGTATAATATTAGCTATGCAGAAGCTAAAAAATATAAACACATTTTTTGTGTGGCAGCCTCATCTCAACATCAAGCGTGAGTATCAAAGGACTTGTGCGACAAGTTACTGTAACTAAAACTATAAAATTACACACCCATGTTAATGTCGGCGAGCAAGTATTCATCTACTGTGTTAATGAATACTAGGTGTAAGATAAACATTAAAATAAATATCATTTCGTTTCGCCCAAACTTAATGCCTAACCTAAATTAACCTAACCTTCGCCTGTACCGAGGCACAAGCGTGCGACTGTAAACGTGACAGGTTGTGGGTTCGATTCCCACTCCAGGAAATGTAAAATTTAGTATTTTCATTTCTTGGGTTTGGTAACAAGGCAAAGCGCGGCGTTGAGTTCCGCCACTCAACACGCAATGCTTCAATTTGGCCGAAAGTGGGGAACGGAAATGTTGAAAGAGAATGGAATGTCTTAACACTAGGTTCTCTGGTTCCCTCTGCCTACCCCACTATATGTGGGATACAGCGTGAAGTTAAAAAAAAAATCGTTTACTTCGACAGTATCAGCAAAGGACATCATGGACCTTTCTTGTAACATATGAATTTATGTCAAGTTTTTGCTATATTAACAACTATACTTTTCGTTTATAAATATATAATTGTCATCAGAACTGAAAGTGTAATTTAAATTTTAACTCTATCGGGTAGTGTGACAAATTTAGCTTGCAGGATTTTACTATATCAATGAGTTTAACGTCATTTCATTGAAGACGAAATACAGGAAAATATAATTACAACTACTTTCCCTAATTAAATTTGAATATTGTCATAATATTGCTGCAATATTTATAACAGGAAATTTTTAGCAAATCATATAGAGTGATCTTTGGGTATTTCTTGACCATATATTTGGATAACGAAGAGGTAATGAAGTTGAATGTATTACAAGTGTTTGTGTATTTGGCTTTTTCAAAAAAAACTGATAAAAATGTTTAAAAATAAAATTCGTTTAATTTTAAATTAAAATTTGAAATAAATTTCTAGCCCTGGTGTACCTCAGGGTTGACGTTCAATTGTTCATTGATTTTCTTTCATAGTCATCGACTGGTCCTACTTACAATTTACAGAAAAACCTCTTAAAGATTTCTAGGGTTTTATTACTTTTGATATTATTCAAGGGATTAATAATTATTTTATGTATTCATTTACTTTGAATAACGACAATATCATAATCTTAGGTACTTTTAAATGGCTCTACTGTAAAGACGTGTTTTTGCACTTGTCCTGATCCTTCGATATAATAAAATTACATCATTTCAATTTGCAAAAAAAAGATTTCGGCTGATTGTATGTTTTATATAAGTTTAATAAAAAAATAAGAGACTCGTAATTTACTAATATCAGTAAATATATCATGCCATTGATCAGGGAAATTTGATCTACTTAATGATTGCTTGATGAATTTATTGACTAGGGTTATTGAACTGTGGATCTTGGTGTGCAGATGTACAATATGGACTTCTATCGCATATTAATATTGTAACTCTAAGAGCGTAACGTGTAAAATATTTTAGCTAGCCTCTGCGCATTTGGGATCATAATCAATGGAATGCTAGAATTGCTTATATTTTTTTTGTTCCTCTAGTCCAATAAGAAAAATATGACACTGGGTATTAAGATCCGGCTCATAGTTATTTTTGAAATGTGCTGAAAGTGAACAGTATGATTTATATTTCTGCATACACCATTAAATGTGATAATTCAAAAAATTAAATTATGACACAAAAAAAATATGTGTCATATTACACATAATATGCACAAAAACTGAAATCTAACACCTGCGAATATAAAGTAAAACTAAATATTAAATAAATAACGAGCGTTTTGAGATAAATTCAATTAACTCTAATTGGTGTTTTTTCATCAAATGTATTGAATGAGTCATATCCAACACAGTACAAGGCTTGTAATGGCGTAATTGAAAGATGACATACTAAAGAAATTAAACAATTTAACTATTAACGACTGTTTGCAGTCGGTCTGCTCACACAATAAGTTTGCTCTGAACTGTATGACTGAATCCTGCTCTGTTGACTCTCTATATAAATACATTAATAAATAGCAAAAGAATGCAAAAGCGAAGATCTGTGACTCATAGATGAAATTTTAATTATGCAAATAGAAACATGTCGAAGTGATATTCGATCGTTATACGACAATTAAGTTTAATACCAATTACGGTATAAATGACGATGACACGCGCTCGTTTGATCATTTGAATTATAGGAAAGTAATATTTAAGTAAATATTTAATGTTTTCGAAATATTATTAGTGAGTGAAAATGATTCATACTATGCAATGTTAAGGCCTGTTAAAATTAAACGCGGTATTGGATACCGATTGGGAAAAAGTTGTCGAAAATATTCAGTCAGCAAATTATATATTTCTTGTGGAGTTTACCATATTAAATGAATGATAGATACTATATCCACTGTTAAGGTCTGTTAACATTGAACGCTAAAATTAAATTTTTGGTTACCGAATGGGAAAAAGTTGTCATAATCAGTTTTTAGCATACCATTAACTAAACAATATTCCAGGAACACATCAACAAACAGAGGTAATCTTAGACGTGCTTTGTGTTAACTATGAATGGGTCTAAATAAGGTTGGCGCTTTCTGCTTTCAATGGAGGTGTCGTAAAGTGTTTACAGTGATTTAGGAGGCCGGCGCTAAGTGCGTCAAATACTCGGAAGCTTTAGCCGTATGACGTTCACCCCACATCCCTCTCTTTATCGGTTCCGGCCCGACCGCTTTTATTTGTAACCTGTTAGTTAACTGACTGATTCATGCTTAGATCTATAGATAAGTGTATAGTTGAATGCGATTTCTAATAATGGTAAAACCCCTTGCGTTCGTTTTAAAAAGGGTTACAGTAAATAAGTTTTTTTTTGGTTGGTTTAAGATTTTTTTTGTATTTGGAAATGGATTAAGGCGACAAAACTGTAAATTTTTTTTGTGTCGTACGCAAGTTGTAATGATGTATTATTTTCAATTATTTATATATGCATAATATACTTTTAGTTCAGTTCAAAGCGCGGCGTTGAGTTCCGCCACTCAACCCGCAATGCCTCAATTCGGCGGTAAGTTGGGAACGGAATTGTTAAAAGAGAGTGGAGTGTCTTAACACTAGGTTCTCAGGTTCTCTCTGCCTAGCCCCGCTATATGCGGGATACAACGTGAAGTTAAAAAAAAAATATGACATTCCGAACGTGCCTACGCATAATATTTAATTTAATTGATATAAAAATATATTGTTCTTCATTAAACTTTTAAACTGGTCTATCATAGATATTTGTATTACCCTATGTGCATTATAGCCGTGCATTTTGACTTCATAAACTTTGACCACAAAAATTTCGCTTAAAAAATCTTGATTCAACGCGGTAATTTGTTCAGTAAAATAATGGACTCCCTCTCTTAGATGTTTATCTTTAATAAAAAAAAAATAGTTAAAGTTCTTATAAATCTAGTTTTATCAACTCAAAATGAAAAAAAAGTAAATTATATATATATTTTTTTAACTTCACGCTGTATCCCGCATATAGCGGGGTAGGCAGAGGGAACCAGAGAACCTAGTGTTAAGACACTCCATTCTCTTACAACATTTCCGTTCCCCACTTTCCGCCAGATTGAAGCATAAATAATAATAATACGTAAAATAGCATTTATTATTTCAAAGAAAAAAGATTTTATATGTGTATATTCTTGCCATTTCGTTTGGATAATATTATTACTATGGGCTACTTCAGAATCACCTCCTTCTATGACTAATCCATTGTCAATTAACTCACAACACATATTATTCGTGGAACTCAAAAACATTTTAATATTGCTGTAATTATTAAATAATCGTTTAAACCACATTCACTAAAATGGTTAATTAAATTAAATGTATATATAAGGAAAGTGTTTATATATATATATATATATATATATATATATATATATATATATATATATATATATATATATATACGAGTATATATTATTTGTTCGGTCGGTCCTATAATAATAAAGAAAGAAATTGTGTCTGTGTATTGAATATATTTACGAACTAAATAATTGAGGGAGAGTTAATATAAAATAAAAAAAAATTGGATGTAACGAAGTTTCTGAAATCAGCTTGTAAATATATAAGTCATTTATTAATATTGATCTATAATGTAATTTATATTAGTGCCAGGCGATTGAAATGCTTTTCAAGACATGGATTTCTAACTATAGGTTTTTATTATTTAAATATTATTTTACCTCAAAGTGTTTTGATTTGCTTGAAATTCTTTCACGCAAAAATTACTAAGCGGATCTAGACGAAATTTTACCTCATTCGAATATATCAACGACTTAAAAAATGTACAGGCTGTAAATTCTACTGTATTTTTTTATGTGTAACTACATAACTTTTTACTGCCTGAACCAATGTAGATGAATCTTTTTTTATATGATAGTTTTTATATATAGCACAAGGCACAAGCATGCGACTGTAAACGCGACACGTTGTGGGTTCGAGTCCCACTCCAGAAAATGTAAAAAATTTTGTATTTTCATTTCCTGGATGGGTTTGGTAACAAGGCAAAGCGCAGCGGTGAATTCCGCCACTCAGCACGCAATTCCTTAATTTCAATTAATTCGTCAGAAAGTGAGGAACGGAATGTCTTAACACTGGGTTCCCTCTGCCTACCCTGCTACATGCGGGATACAGCGTGAAGCTAGTTATGTCTAATTTATTTAAGATCTGACGAGTAAGTTTTGAGTCATTCGTAATAATTTTTAGAGCATTTTCTTTTGAACTTGGTTTTTCTTTGTTAAAATCTTAATATAATCGCGTATGACAGAAGACGTTGAAATTAAAAATCCTATTAATCATACTTGCACCTACTTAAATCTGTTCATACACTAGTATGTACGTAGGTAGTTTTAGGATACACGTTAGGAATTTTGCGACGTGAGTCAGACATTCAGATAGAATTAGACCGATTGGTCATACTTGATTAATATTTAGATATTATTTTTTGGAGGTGATGGACAGATACTTAGTGGTATGTGAAAGTTCTTAAGACAAGTATAATTAAATTTTTATGAAAAAGAAACCGACATCATATAAAATACACTTAAAAGGTGAAATTATTACGAATAACTCATAAACATATAATGAAAATTGATTTCAGTAAATACTTATGCGGTAACATATGTTCATAAAAACACAGAAATTGAGAACCTCCTTCGATTAAAAACTCAGTTATACATGAACGTAAAGACAATGTCATAACGTATAATATAATTAAATAGTATAATTGAAAATTATAAGTAATATAAACAAATGTAAATTAATTATCTATACAAGAATATTTACAAAAAAATTGTGTAGAAGTAATATTGATAAAGTTAATGAATATTAACTGGAGCCTCATTAGATAATTCTTTTTTTTTTTTTTATGGATACCGGATGGCAAACGAGCAGAAGGACCGCCTGATGGTAAGTGGTTACCTTCGCCCATGAACATCTACAACACAAGAGATGTACTAGATGCGTTGCCAACCTAGAGGATACAGATGGAAAGGGAGGATAATGTAGTAGTCCGCTATCGGAACCACCACATTTTGGGGAAAGGATGGGTGGGAAAGGGGAAAACTTGGCTTACATGCCATCGAACCGGAACACATCATAAGATATTTGGCGGTTCGTCTTTGACATGATAGTGGTCGCGAGCCAGACGGAGGACGAACCTCCTACAATTCTTATACATATGTAATTATACATAATATCATTTATTTATTTATTTTAGGAAGCAAACATAGTAAAATAGTAGCTTCATCCCGCATAGCAGGTAGTTAGAATGAACCTAATGTAATCCCGTTCGCCGCATTTCACTTGAATTCAAGACATTGCTTGTTGTGTGTGGCGGAACTCAACACCGTGCTTTGTCTTATTAGAGCGGAGAAAATCAAAATAATTTAAATATCATCATTTCCCCGAGTAACAACTATCGCGTTCACAGTTAGACACCTCACGACGTCCAACTCGTACGACGGTATCAGTTATATTTGCTGAGTGTCAGGATATTTCGAATTCAAAAGTGAAATATTAAGTCTTATTGTTTAAATATTGTTGTGTGTGGTTACAATAACACATAGGTATTGTATCATATTAGACATATATATATATATATATACGCTTTATCTTACTAGATGAAAATAATGGAAAAATGGTAATTTCCCCAAGCGGAAGTCGAACCCATAACCACTCGCCCTTACAGTCAGGTGAGACCATCTGCCTTGCGAGAAAAGACATGGAATTGTAAAAAAGCCATTAAATTCACGCTTTTTCTATTCGAGAACATTAGTTTTGAGAACTAAGTACCTTACCAGACTAAAAAAATTAAAATAATTTTAAATATAATAATTCTAATGAGGAATGAAACTATCAGATTATACCATTGCATCACAATAGTGCCAGTTATTTAATATCTATCATATTTTAATCGATAATTATTACATAAATGTATATGTACAAGGAAAACCTGCGTTCATTCGCCGGTGATACTGTCTCGCGAGATTTCCTATGCGTACGAAGGATGCATCGGCTTCATACTGTAGAAAAAATATATTGACGTGTTCTGTTGCATAACTCCTCCATGACGTACGCATTGTACACATGAATTAAAATTGTGGGACAATTCGAAACACACATTATTAAACAATGAGGTAAATAAGAAAGCTTACTGTTACTCAGTTTTGTTTCAGCTTCACGTTTTTTCCCGTGTAACAAACAGTGTAGTCATGTAAACCTAGTGCCTAGACATTCTCCAGTTTCCGCCTAAATTCGCTGTATTGCGTGTTGACTGGCGGAACTTAATGACGCATTTTTATACCTATGGAACGAAAATAATTGAAATATAATTACTTCCCCAAGTGGAAATCGAACTCACTAACATTGCACTGACAGTTAGGTACTACCTCACTACGTGTCGGTCAACTCATGCTTCTCATACCATTACATAGTTATTTTATTGAATAAGTAAAGACTTGTATTAATTACAATGATAATTAGCATCTCGACGCGTTTCGTGTGAACACATGTTGACGACACCTCCACGACGCCTGACATGTATACTAATAAAAAATCTTATAGGAACGGTTAGAAATATTTATTATTCACGATGTACTTATTATTTATCATTATGTATATAATTTGCTAAGATCTAAAAATAATTATACGTAACTTTACATAGGTATCTAAACATTCCAATTTTCACCGTGTGAGTTCTCATCGCCTTGCAGAAAGGGGCTTGGAGCAATGGAATTTGTTACCCAAGTGTTGGCTTAAAGGGTCCCATTAAAATATATTAATTTTCACCACCAATGGTAGATCCTACTAATGCAGCCTTCGAGATACGCGGTAGAAGTGGATGATAGTTCTGACAGGCCAAATCTTTTGATAGATTAAAGAATTTTCTGTTATACATCGTACAATTTTATATAAACAGCAAGTTATATCTTGTCATTGCATGTCCATCTTTTTATCCTTAAAAAGTTTTGAAAATTTACTTTACAACACTAAGCATTTCTACAAATTAGCAGTAAAATAAAAAAAAAATATACTCAGAAGTCAAATCATAAATTTCAACTATTGTATTTAAGTGAAGATAAATCATTCGTTTAAAAAATGTATTAGTAGATTTTACCTAATTAGGGCAAAAAATATAAAAAAAACTCTGGAAACTACCCATTTTATAAAAAAACGAGTAAAAGTACATAAAAAATTTCGAGGCATCGCTAATTGGAGGTTTAAAGACGATAAAGACAGACGTGAACCGACTTGTTCAGTAGAATCCATTGAGTAACTACGCAAGAATGCACCGGGGTGGCCGACCACGTCACGTAGAGCTCTCGCAGCTCCTCCGCCTCATACAAATAGGACCATTTATATATTAATATGTGAAGCAAAAACTTTGAGCCCCTTTTTACGGAAATTACGCGGGGCATTAAACTTGGCACACTTTTGAAGGTGCGCAGAATGATAATGTCTTTTTAAAATAATGTATAAAAAATATATGAAATTAATAAAATAAATGTTACACTACCAGGGTTTGACATCCATGTTTATATAGAGTGACATACGTTGCCAGGTAACGCGTTGTTAACGCGTAAACGGGGACACTAGTTAACATTAAACAGCTAACGGTACATAATATATATGTTTACGTTCTGTGGACAATGTTCTCATTTTGTATTGTTGGACAAAATTATAGACACACAGGACAGTAGGATAATTGTCTTGTATGTCTCGATTTTGAGCGGATACTTGAGAACAGAGAAGAGTGTCTTGACACTAGTTACCCACTGACTACTCAGCTCTACGGGAAGGAAGGAAAGCGTAAGCCTAATATTTATCTTTATTGTTTTTCGCTTTGTCAATCGGAATATTAGTTTGAAAGTATTCAATATTAATTATATTCTTTAACGTAAGAGTTGCATATAGGCTATACGCCTCATGGTTGTTATGCAAACAGTTACTGAGTGACTGACAGACAATGTACAGACCGAACTACTAGCCATAGAGAGCTGAAATTTGGCATGTACGGGATGTTGGGTAGTATAGGGGAGAATTAAGAGACGTTGGCTCGAAATCCTAACGAAGTCGTGGGGCACAGCTAGTGAATCATAAATGTGGATCAGTTCAACCATAATTTATCTTATCAAAGGTGTCATTAGTATTGTTAAGGGATGTACGATACTAAACACCCTTTTTATCACAACAGGCATAGTCCTGTTAAAATATAAACTTTAAAACTCAATATTTTATCTAAAGGTGCGAAATTCCCACAAGTACTTAACAGAACAATCCTAAGCGGCTTCTTAATGCCGCAAAACACAAAGTGTCATTAGTTTTGTAAATAAAAACTAAACATTTGCTATCTCGATTGTTTGCAACTATTCTACTTGGTCGTATCCCTATGATTCATGCGCCCTTCTGGAAACTACGAAAGCTCGCGATTCATTAAGCTTTTATGTCTACCTGCTCTCTTCGCCGTAAACATTCCACACTTTTACTAAATTATGACTTCATGAATTCTTTAGTATTCATCATTTGTGTTCGATTTTATATTATATATATTATAATAAAGTGCGGATAAAAGCGGTGGTTGTGAGTTCAATTCTCACTCGGGCATGTGAATATATGTAAATCATTTTCTTTTCTCGAATTCGAGAGGCAAGCGAAAAACGCAAGAGTATATTAGGTCCTATGCCTATGCCCTTGCTATGTAAGCAAGGTAGGTAGAAAGGACAAGTATAAAGCTGCAAAAAAAAACAAAATATTCTACGCACACGCACATCTTTGAAACTACTGAAGGGATTTGAATGAAACTTTTTTTTATATACATTTTAAAAGTGGGCAGGACATAGCTTGATTTTGTACAAGAAGAAAAACTCCTAAAGCATAACAGTAATATGAATTATAAGAAATAAAGTATTTCCTTAATAATGGTTACTCAGCAGGATAGCCATTTTCCTTTCACAAAAATAAATAATTTTGGAAAGTCTGATGACAAACTGTAATAACCGAACTAAATTTAGCCAAGTATGTGAATGTTGCCATTCAACGTGATGAGTAGTTTTCACTGACAAGTAAAAAGCATGGGAATTTGCGTACAATTCGCGGAAGTGTGGAAGGATGCTGAAAATGCGGTCAAATCATGAATGAAATGAGTTACAGTTCAATATTTATTAAATTATTATGATTAATGAATTTCTCATTAACTGAGCAACTAATGATATTACATAAACAGCTTATCAATTTGGTTTGCGTGAGTTATTGTAAAATGTTTATTTTAACTTTTCCTCCAACTAATTTCATTCAATTTTAGCATTTTCAACAATTTTTTCTTCCCCATTGTTACACTTTGTCCCACATGGTAAGGTAGGCACAAAAGAGCCTAGTGTCATGACACTCCGTTCTCCCTTTGGCACTTAAATTCGAGATATTGCGGTTGAGTGAAGACAAGGAAATTTTGTATAACAAACATCATTTGTTACTGTTTCATGCAAAAACTACAGAACAGGTCTAGGTAAAACTTTACATTAATATAGTGTACAGTTTATAAAGAATATATGTAAAATGATTATAATATGATGATAAATAGGTTTCTAATAATAAACTCTTGACTGACTGATTTATTATTCTTATCTCCATACCTTAAAACTCTTTTTATGTGAAAAAAAAATATGTTTTTTTAATAAAAACAATAGAAGATACAAATAAACAACTAAATAATGAGTTTTACAGTTATTGCTACGTGAATGGCAAATAATGCAAGTCTTAAAAACATGGATGCTATATTCGTATGTCGGACGGCACAGCGAGGTGCGTATCAATACATACCAAAAACGACACACGTTGCAATGCGAACAAAAACTTGGGCCTTCTCTTTCGACACAAGAATTTCCGGTCCGTGTGAATATTGTAGATTGAAACAATGGAAAGGAATTTATTCAAACACTACGTATAAATTATATATGTAATATATGCCAAATATTTGAAAAAAATATGTTGGTGAAAACCCTGGAGTGGGATAGAATAGTCATACATTATGTTGCTCTCCACTTTTCATATATAAGACTGTTCGGTAAATTGGCAGAAACCAACGATGAATATTGTCTATCCAAACCGAAGAAATATTTTTGCTTGTAAATGGTTTAAAAATGAAGATTGTTATATTAGGTTCTCTCTAGTTGCTGTACCACTATTGAAAGCCGTGAGAAGATGATAATGATATATCATTATCATTAAATTATAATGCTCAGTAAAATCATTAAATATTCTCACGAGTAGAAAAACTTATGTACATAACGTAGAATTAGGTTAGGAAAGTGTGGAACGAAAACCTTAAGAGAACGGAGTACCTTAAAACTAGGTTCTTAGATTCCTTCTGCCTACCCTGCTGTGTGTGGGATACAGAGTGAAGCTAAAAAAATTGACGATAGATTTAAAATAAATTATATGGAATGTTCATATTCCTAATTTGTAATAGTAAAACTTAGTAGAATGAAATAGATAATATGTTATTGACAAATATGACAATTAAAAGATCATTATATTTATTATTTTAAATTTGGTTGAGTAAAATGTGAAACGTGGTAAGGGGACGGTGTTATATAGGGGACCGTAAACTCGTACTTGACTCCTGACCCGAGGGTCTGTGCCAAACTAATATGCAACTCCATTAACAAGATGAATCCATGGAGTGCTAAGATTTTTAAACACTGTTTTGATTTACTTCTTTCCCCTAAAATTTGCACGTGTATCCATATTTTATGACATTAGAATATTTTCTACTACTTTCTAGTATTTTGATAGTAATTAAATAGTATTTTTTTCGTTCTTTTTAAATTATTTAAATTATCTATGATATATTATTAAACTAATGATTATGAAACGTTTCAACAGTTATTTGAGATGCCAAATTGACATGATCATCTTATCAAGTTTTCTAAAACTTTTACCAAATTTAACTTTTCTTATACTTTTGTAATCCTTTCACCAGACAAGAAAAAATCAAATAATTAACAATGACTCGCAAAAACTTCTAAAACTCTTTTACATTTTTTCCCTATATAACTAACCACAAATTTTAAAAAATCAACTTTGAAGTCCGTTTAGCGATATATCAATAAGCAATTAAAATTAGAAAGATGGAATAACGGTCTACACTGTTTAGGGATCTGTATTGCGATTGAAAATTATCACAAGTGTAATATCAGTAATCTCAAATGTCCATAGATTTGAAATTTAGTATTAATCAGCGATTATTTGTTTTGTCTTTAACTGGATAAAATATGACTAAAACATTAGTAAATCACTTTGAGTTTAAATAACACTATACAATTTCTGACATCTAAAGATACATAACTTCACACTGTATCCCGCATATAGCAGGGTAGGCAAAGGGAACCTGAGAACCTAGTGTTAAGACACTCCGTTCTCTTTCAACAAATCCGTTCCCCACTTTCCGCCAGATTGAGGCATTGCGTGTTGAGTGGCGGAACTCAACGCCGCGCTTTGCCTTGTTACCAAGCCCAGAAAATGAAAATACTTAATTTCCTGGAGTGGGAATCGAACCCACAACCTGTACATATTATCTGCAGAACCCTCGCAGTAAGGAAAGACTAGACTAAGCACGCGACGACGATTTTTTTCCAAGCCCGGTACTGTGAATATTTTTGAAAAATTGCTTGCGGTTTCTGAAGATACGAGTGTAGTTATTGATTAGGTACTTCATCCATGACTCGTGTAATACATTACATTAATGATTTAACGCAAAAAAACTGCTATTACAGTCCGTTACTTATGTTTGTTTTAACAATTAAGAAAAAAGAAATTTTACGGTTGTCTAACTAAGTACTTATGAGTGCATGACATGCTAGGCGCCATCGTGGTGCCGTCGGGATGGACCCGACTGTGTTCTATAGATAACTATAGGTTGAAGAGGCTGACAGGAACTTTTTGAAATTATAATATATAGCAAATATTTATAGTTATGATTATTTGTTTCTCAGGACTGGTTAGATGATGTACAGCATTAGGCCCCACATATTATTTCTAAAATAGAGGGAAACCAGTATAGGATTTTTTATCATATATCTGCTTTAATGGAATTCTTGAAGATATATTATTTTTTATACATATTACTACTACGTAGCTGATTATTTTTCACAAAACTCTACGACATATGAAAAATAAATTTATAAACATATTTAGAAGTGAAGATAATTCATATAATTACCCCTGGGTGGGTTCGAACCCGCAACCGATCGCGTTTCCAGTCAGATACCTTCCTA
This sequence comes from Philaethria dido, assembly GCA_033558755.1. Taxonomy (NCBI): domain Eukaryota; kingdom Metazoa; phylum Arthropoda; class Insecta; order Lepidoptera; family Nymphalidae; genus Philaethria; species Philaethria dido. The sequence goes on along the minus strand of JAKGSA010000318.1, from coordinate 2,420 downwards.
CTCCGCCACTATGATCTCTTCATCTTTACCATAATTGGATAATCATTCCATGCACGTTGCGGTTAGGTTAAAGTACATGTACTAGTATGTAGGTGTTCTGTTTCATGACTCAAGTCGGTTTACGAGAAAACATAAATAAAAGAATATTTTATAATCTGTTGTTTTTAATATTACATACGCAAATGACATTTTTAAACGTCGTGTACTTATTTTAGTCTTTTATAAATTTGTGTATTTCATTTCAGAACTTTTGCAAGCTCTTTTTTTCAAATACATAATTTGACAGAAAGAACTGTGTTGGTACAATTTTAGGTAAGAAACAATTGGAAGATATTACAGATACATAGGTAAGCATCGAGAATATCACAGTCTGGGCATAGGAGCCAATTTAATTATTTAAGAAACGCACCGAGAAAACCACCGAGTATGGAAAGGTGAAATTTAGCATATACTACCTGTTCCTGACAAGATATTAGGAGCACTAAGAGAAGACTTCTTGAAATTCCTACAGGATATCAATGGAAGGAAATTAGAACTCGTTCTATTGAAATATAGGATAGGTGGATAATGTTATCTAACTGTAAAGAGTCTTACTAAATTCGTCGTTGGAGACCGTTTTTTGTGCCTCATATCAATATCAACGTATTTGTGGTTAAACTTAACCACACACAGTCACATTTTTTGCAGTGCAAAAAGTTATAAATTAAGAAATTATAATATATGTACATACAACATTGTTAGTGTTTATTAGTACTGCGTACGTAGATTCCGTCATAAGGTAGAGTAAATCCACAATTATTGGTCCACAACGGCTATTGTAATGAAAGTCACGTCTTGTCGCTGACCTCACGTGTGTACGTGATAACAGCGGCGACATCCACTGCTCTTACAGAAATACCCAAAATTGTTGAATTCATTGAAATTTGATATTAGGTATATCTAGTATATAAATGTACTTATTTTCCTGAAAACATGAGTAACTGTTAGAAAGTTAAATATATATTGTTGCCTAGTTTTTTTTATGGATAACGAATGGCAAACGAGTAGTAGGACCACCTGATGGTAAGTGGTCACCATCGCCCATGAACATCTATTATACAACACCAGAGATGTTGTAGATACGTTGCCAACCTAGAGGATACAGATGGAAGGGGAGGGCAATGTAGTAGTCCGCTATCGGAACCACCACATTTTGAGGAAAGGATGGGTGGGAAAACCTGATTTTCATGCCATCGAACCGGAACACATCATATGATATTTGGCGGTGCGTCTTTCACATGATAGTGGTCGCGAGCCAGACGGAGGACGAACCTCCTACCACCAAACAAAATAAACATATACCTATAATACTGACAATACTGATATTTTTATATTAATAACGATTTGAAAGTGTTTGGAATACCCTAAATATTAATTTTCTTTCTGATTTATGATTTTAATTTCTTTTAACGAACTGTGATATAATAAGACATTACCAGAAAGTACGTGTTAACTGCCAGAGATAAGTCAAAGTTGAGTGAACTGCTTATTATAAGCTAAGGGTAATATAAAAGTAAGCTAAAAGTAAGCTGAAGGTAAGCTTATTATAAGTAAAAGGTAACAAAGGTAAGGAAGGAACTGTAAAGACTTTATTCTTCACTTTCATACCAGTAACAGTATATACAGTGGATTAAGTGATAGAAACTAATGCAATTTTTTGTAAATCCGTATCATCCGTACTGAAATATATTAAATGAAAAAAAAACGACTCATTCATAATAAATTTTATAAAGTTCACATTTGAGGTCGACGTGGTGCAACAACGTATAACTGTTTCCGCTATGGTTGTGCGTTCGATTACCACTCAGAGGATTATATTTCAATTATATATATATTTCGACGGAAAATGGGGAACGGGGTGTCTTAACACTAGGTTCTAGGTAGGTTATAGCAGATATGTAGGACACAGCGTGAAGCTATATATATATATATATATATATATATATATATATATATATATGTTATATACATATGTATGTATGTTATAAACATATGTTTGTCTTGGGAACCACAAGTAGGAGAGGTAAGTAGAAAAATTTATGCTGCTTCTGCGTGTCTGCGAAGACTGCGGAATTTCCTACCCATACCTACCAAAATTGCGCTTGCAAATTCGCTCCTACTTCCAATTCTTGATTATGCTGACATTTGCTATCTTGACATTAAAGAAGAGCATCTAAATAAACTTGAGCGGCTTCAAAATCTTTGCATTAGATTCATATTTGGTATACGTAAATATGAACACATTTCTCAGTTTCGTAATAATCTCAAGTGGCTCCCTATCCGACTTCGCAGGAATACTCACGTTCTGTGTCTTCTCTATTCTGTCCTGTTTAATCCTTCGACTCCTCCTTATTTAAAACAAAAATTCAAGTTCCTTCATG
>JAKGSA010000317.1:527683-682319 GCA_033558755.1 Philaethria dido | reverse complement strand
TTTTTTTTGTCATTCCGCTGTTTAATGATAAGGAACCGCGTTAAATTTCATGAGATATCTAAAGAAACTTGAAAGTGGATAGCGAAGACAAGAAGAGTGTCTTAACACTAAGCTCTCCGCCACATATACTATACATATGCAGAAGAACATGAGTAAGCATTAAAAAATATATTGGTAATCTTAAATGATTCACAGATTTTCAATACCAGATCTTTAGGAAGCGGACTAACGTAAATATGTCACTCATTCCGCCCCAGCGCGTCCGTGGCACATGCGTCTCCACCCCAGAGGATATTGGAAGCAATAAAACAATCATATATTTAAAAATATTTCAAACAAATGTCGTTGAGCGTTTACTATTTGCTCTCTTTCTTTTGTTGTGACTGAAATAGGAATTACTCAGGATTTTTAGTATATAAACGAAATTGTTTCAAAATTGATTGAATTAGTTAAGCGAATATTAGCGAGTCCTAATTTTAACAGACTATGCCTTTGAGGGGAACAAAAGTGGGGCATGGAGTGTCTTGACACTAGCTGCTACATGGAAAATACTTTTTTTATTTAATTTATCTTATCTTATCGATAAATCTAGCAATCTCTCCCTTAAGTCACCTTTTATTTTTATTTTTTTATTGATTTTAGCAAAAGTAACTTCACGCTTTATCCCGCATAGCAAAGTAGTCAGTGAGAATCTGATATCAATAAACTCCATTCTCCGCCTTCTGTCCGTAATCAAAAAAAATCATATTGAGTGCTGGAACTAAACGCCGCGTATTGTCTTACCAGAGCAAGCATGGAAAAATAAAAATAATTTAAATATAATCATTCACTGGGCTCGAAATCGAACCGACAACCTTGCATTAATCTAAAAAACATTTCCTTTATTTATATCTACAGTATTTTTTTTGCTTTTCTTCAAACATCTCTTTCTTTCTCACTCATTTTAAAATGACATCAATTCGAGTTCCCATCGAGTTACAAAAGTACTAATATAGATGACAATCATATTCTCAACAAGGCGTGAACGATGTGCCCGCGCTTATTGAATACGGCTTTTGTCCTAATCACGCCACCCATCGCATATTTGTTTAGTATTATTTGTGTTTTTTATACATACCCTCCAAGTTCCAAGTACAAGAAAGAGGTCGAACTTTAAGGATTATTTATCATATTTTTATTAATAGTTTCGAATTATTTTACATATATACATATTTAATAAGTTAAAGCGCGGTGTTGAGTTCCGCCATTTTACGTGTAAAGTCTCAAATTCGTTGAAAAAAAAGCTGCACTTTTACGTAATTAAAAACAAAATTAAAAACTATCTATGTTTTAGCGAAACGTGGACAACGGAGTGGTCGTTCACTAAACTCTTTCGTACAACATGTCCAACATAATGAAATTTAATCATTCCCTCAAACAAAATCGAACCCACAATCTTGGAGTTTACATTCAGGCACTCCACTGCACAATGGTAACTCTTTATGAAAAGCTTGACGCTGTATACCACATAGCAGGGTAGACTGAGAAAGTCTATTGACAAGAAAGTCCGTTCCCAGTTTTCCTTTCCAGAGCAAATAAATGAAAATAATTTAAATATGATCATTGCCCCGAGTGAAAATCGAACCCACAATCTGTAGCATAACATTGAGAAACCTCACTAAACCACAATAACTCTACAAAAACTAAAAAAAGTAGTCAGCAAAACAATAATTGATTCCCACCAGATCGTTAACAACTTATGAAATATTTCTCCCACTATAAAAGTAAAACAAACGAGCCACTTAAACGACACCAAATAACTATTTATAATATGCAATTAATCTCTACAGAAATCTGCATTCGTAATGTTCATCATAAAGTACGAGTATACACACCTTCGGAGGTGTTTTTGAAATTGTAAGTTTAAATTTATTTGGTATACATTGCTTTTTTGATACGGAACACAAATAATTATTTGCCCGCTTTTGTTAAGACATTTCGCGGCGTTTAGTGTAATGTACAGAATGGAGAGACAGAGAGTCTAGATACTGGGTTTTCGATGACCCTGTTTTCAGCATTCAGGAAAATGCTGGAAGAACCGTGAAGCTGTTCATAACGCAATTATTAATATTCCGCATATAGTAGGGTAAGCAGAGGGACCTAGTGTTAAGACACTCCGTTTCCCACTTTCTGCCGAATTGAGGCATTGCGTGCTGAGTGGTAGAACTCAATGCCGCGCTTTGCCTTGTTACCAAACCCAGGAAATTAAAAATTCAATTTCCTGAACTAGTAACATAATCTACATATAAATACGTGAAGCAAAAACTTTGGATCCCTTTTTACAAAAATTACGCGGACGAAAGAACATGAAACTTGGCACACTTATAATTTATATAAAGAAGGATTTTTTTAAAAATAATGCATAAAAATATATTAAATTAATAAAATAAATGTTACACATACTAACATGATTTGACATCCATGTTTATATAAAGTGACATATATGTCACTGCGCAATACGTTATTAACGCATTTACGGGACAAAGTTATAATATCTCAATAAATATTGCTATTTTAATTCTTTTTTTATATGACAGCTAGAGCTTCTTATGTGGTCCCATTTAAATTGATTTAAAATCACTGAGTAGTTTTCGAGTTATTCGTAATAATTGTATTTTTAATGCATTTTACATAAATCTGTTTCTCTTTTTTGCTAAAATCATTAAGTAAAATAAATCTAAACTAGACTACATCAAAACAAACAATATTTTTATTCCTACAAATTCAATGTATACAAAACATATTATATTCTCAAAATTTTGAGCTTAGGAGGCTCCACCTCGACGAGACACCCGTGTGCCCACGCGAAACTATTGTCCTCCCATCACCTTACAATCTTATAAACACTATTAAACATACAAAAATAACCTTTATTGCTTAACAAAAAGAACTTATAGAAAAGCAAATAAAACGTTGTTAAGTTAACGTTTCACAAAATTATTTTTACACGTAAATATAGCTATTTTGAGCTCTATTTTTATAGTAATAAGCAAAATTTGATAGTGTTTAGCAAAATAAACACACCCGTTGAACATAAATATGGCGTTAAATAAATCATTGGAAGTACGTTCAGTGACTTTGAAATAACGATGCTCTTTTTAAAATATTTTTTTTGTTATTGTGAATAAAATGTAGGTAGGTACCTGAGAACTAATGTTAGTCTGCTTTCTTAATATTTTTAAAGTGTTACCCACTTAGGAATAGATACATTTTACGAAAGGAGCGGGTTCAAATCCCGCTACGGTCAAATTTTTATACATACAGACACACATAGCTTCACGCTGTATCCCGCATATAGCAGGGTAGGCAGAGGGAACCTAGTGTTAAGACACTCCGTTCCCCACTTTCCGCCTAATTAAGGCATTGCATGCTGAGTGACGAAATCCAACACCGCGCCTTGTTATCAAATCCAGGAAAGGGAAAAACTCCGTATCCTGAAGTAGGTATCGAACCCACAACCTGTCGCGTTTACAGTCGCACGCTTGGGCCTCTGCGCCACGACAGGCGTTATGAGACGGCATCTGACGGTAAACATGATTAGTTATGGGTTCAAACTCTATTTGGGGGTTAAAATCCGCCATTTAACACGCAATTTCTTGAATTTCGGTGGAAAGTAGAGAACGGAGTGTCTCGACACCAGTTTCTGTATAAGAGGACAATCTAGGAAAACAATAAAAGCTATTACATTTAAAAATATAGTCATTGTCTCTGAAGATAAAACAAATCGTAACTTTGCAAGTTGGAATGGAGCTCGTGAAATATGACTACGATTACTTGAAACTAACTAAATTGAACGCAACTTGTTTAACGCTCAGCTAATATCGATTTTGAGTGTAAAATACGAATAGATAGTTGCATTTGGAGAACTGTAGTAGAAAATGTCTAAGTTTTACTTATTTTAACCGATTTCACAAAAAAGGAGGTTCTATTGACTGCATTTTTTTATATATATTAACTTTTTTATGCGTGAACCGATTTCGATGATTTTTTTATATGTGATAGCTAGCGCTTCTAATATGGGGGAAAAAGCTAACATTTGACACGTAGGTTCCTTGGGGAGTGTAAGGGAGCACTAACAGCGGATTTTTCAAAATTCCTACGAAAATGAGTAAAAATGGCATTTTAGGTTTTGTCGTCCATGCAAACGAAGTCACGGGATACAGCTAGTTGTAGATAAAATATTTTTTTCCTTATTTTATTAGTATATAGGTGCTTATAAAATAAGCCTCATATATGGTTCTGCATATATAAAATGTACCAAGCGACCCGTTAAAGCGACAGTATAATTGGTCCGAGATCTAGCCTTCGCGTGTCTATACCCGTATAGAACAAAATAACTTTGTTGTGTCTTTAAAATATATGAAAATAAATAAACTAGCATACATTAACATATATTTTTAATGAACTTCAGCATTTTTGTGAATATACAGCCTCACGCTTTATTCCGTATAGCAGGGTAGATAGAAAGAATCTAGTGACAACACACTCCGTTCACCATTTCACGCCCGAATTATGAGACATTGCATGTTAATTGGCGGGACTCAACGCCTCGCTTTGCTCTCAGGGCGGAGAAATTAAAAAAAATAAAGATTATCATTCCTCTGAGAGAGAAACGAGCTCACAACTAATCGCGTTTACAGTCTATTCCACTGTGCCACGATGATTTATTCTTAGCAATCCATAGATTGACTGCGCCAGTGTCGGGCCATCGCATTACAAGGAGAGGAGCTCAGAGCGGTTCTTAAACTTACACCCTAAGTGTAGGTTTAAGGGACCCATTAAAGGGCCCCTTTAAAATACATTAATTCTCGCCTCCACTGTCCGAGCCCCTCTTTCTACCTAACCAAGTTTAAACTAAACTTATTTTTAGGTAAAAACAACAAAATAGATTGTTTTTCAAAACCTAAATACCCATAATTATATATTCTATCAATTCAGCACTTATGTCTTAAGAGTGGGTTTCGATAGCGAAATAGGCGAAACAGCCACATAAAAATCCTTGCTAGGGTCGCCAAGTTAACTAAGCGGACATGCTTAAAACATATATTAGAAATAAACGTACATTTTAATATAAACAGACTAGAAATGAAATAAATTAAACAACATTTTCGCTGTCGCTTTGTTGACGCGTTAATAACACGTCCTAGCATCGTATGTGTATGTTACTTTATATAAACATGGATGTCAAACCATGGTAGTGTCTGTAACATTTACTTTATTAATTAATTATAATTTGTATGCATTATTTTAAAAAGATATTATTATTCTGGGCTCTTTTCTCTATATAAACTATAGATGTGCCAAATTTCATGCTCCTCCGTCCGCGTAATTTTCGTAAAATGGTTTTTTTTATAAATATAATCGTTTCCCCAATTCCCAGAATAATATATCTATATATAAATACGTGAAGCAAAAGCTTTGGATTGTTTTTTACGAAAATTACACGGATGAAGGAGCATGAAACTTAGCACACTCATAGTTTATATAGAGAAGGAGTGTAGAATGCTAATATTTTTTTTAAATAAATATACCACCATGGTTTGACATCCATGTTTATACAAAGTGACATATACGTCACTACGCAATGCGTTATTAACGCATTTACGGGGGTGTCCCCTTAAATGCAGTTACAATAAAAACACAAAATGCTAATTCAAGTAAATTTTAATAATTCCTTCAAGCACGGTAATCACATATGGTAACCCCAGTCCAATGACATTTATTACCAACCGCGCCACGAGTTATGGCGGAACAGCAGAACTCAGCCTTATTGGCATCACTCCAGGCAGTAAAGGAAGCTGCGATCAGAGCATCCGATATTAATTCATACATCAGCTAAAAAACATCATATTTCTGCGATAGCGCCTGTAACGGGCGTTGGCGTGAATTCAAATTGAATATGCAAAATTTGCCATTTATAGTGATATATTTTGTTTTGATCTTGACATATTAAAATTATGGTGGATTTGAACCCGTGTACTTAAGTTTATAGATAGGTTAGCTTATAAGCTATTTAATAGATAGTCTATTTAAACAACTTCACGTGTTACCCTGCAATCAGGAGAGAACTTAGGAGTCAAAACACTCCGTTCACCGCTTCCGCTCAAATACAAGACATTACATGTTAGTGGCGGAACTCAACGCCGCGCATTATGAAATCAGTGCGAAGAAATTGTAGTTCAAATTTTAACAATAACAATAATTTACTTTAAGTGAAATGCACTAAAAAGTAACACACAAAACAAAACAGGGAGGTCTGTCCTCCTGACTGGCTCGCGACCACCATCATGTCAAAGACGAACCCTCCAAATATCTAATGATGTGTTCCGGTTCTATGTACTGTGTTTTCGATTTTCCTTTCCCAATCTATATCCTTTCCCTCAAAATGTGGTGGGTTCTGATAGTGGACTCATCATACTGTCCCCCTTCCATCAGGTGGTCCTTCTGCCTGTTTGCTGTCCGTTATCAATAAAAAAAAAAAAAAAAAAAACAGAAAAGTAAAAATTATATGTATATAAGAACCTGTCCGTTTGAAACGGTTGAAGATTAATTATATTCATTGAATTTAAATATATTCATTTCCCCTGAGTTGAATTCGTACCCACAAACCAATCACGATTACAATTGAATCTTGCTAATAATTATATACTAAAATATTTATTATAAAGCCTAACTAAACTTATTTTCCTATTTTTATTAGAACATAAATGAAATTTAACAACAAATGAAAACCGACTTCATAGAAAATGCACTAAAAAATATTATCATTACGAATAGCTCAAAAACGACTTAAATGGAACCATATTAAAAGCACGAACTATCTTATATCCTTCTCAGTCTTTTTTGAAAACGGTTAAAAAAAATTATCCCTCTTAAAAATTATATAAAGTAAGTTATAATTCTTTACTAAGCACTACAATATTTATGAAGAAATACCAAAAAAAAAACAAACAAAAGCGACTGTTGCAAAATATTTATTGTCAAAAATCTAAAACAATTTTGACATCTTTATAATCATTACAACGATTTTGAGAATTAAATAAAGCGTAACCCATTTCTAAAGGCTAAAAAAAATTAGGGTCGCCTGTTGTGTCAACATCCGGAATGTGTTGGACGCCATATTGTCAATTTTTTTCCACAAAAAGATTTATGAGTTGTGACACAGTCAATTTTATGGTCGAAGATGCGTAGATACGTCACGTGGGGCCTGAGAATTGTTAAATATAGAAGTGGTATGTATCTTATGGCTAGTTTCTGAGTTATTCGTAATTATGTTATTATTTAGTGCATTTTATATGACAAATACAAATACAAATACAAATATTCTTTATTGCACACAAATAAACAAATAACATAGAAGTAGTAATAGCGTACAATAAGGCGGCCTTATCGCTTAAAGCGATCTCTTCCAGGCAACCTTTGGATATTGGATTTGTATAAAGTAGTATGACCTCGTTTTCTTTTTTGGAAAAATCTTAATTATACGTATACTTATGTATCCGTGAGCCATCTAGTAACAAAAAAGAACATAGAAATCATATAGTCAAGTTCAATAATATCTTTTGTTTTTAATAAAAAAAAATCGTTGAATAGCTGTGATTTGAAAATCAATATAATAAAAACAACGACACTAAAAAGAGACATTGATTGCTGGAAAGATTGAAATAGTATAAACTATTACTCGTAACAGAAAACAAATAAGTAATAATAAAATAGAATAAATACAAAATTAATTGATAATCATAATTAAATGTAAACCAAAAAGTTTTAAATTATCACAGTTATGCTCCTATCGTACATTTACATGTTTTATGCGCACATATTTTTTCCAATGAATAAGTCAAAAATAGTCCATTCTATGCCATTTCTATACCATAATCTAAGGTACAAATCTCATCGCCTCCCAGAATGCCCTTTTAAGCGAATTTGGCACGGAATTTTATCTCAAATTGTCCTTAAGTAAACAATTTACCTGCCAATTGTGATGAATGGTTTCCTACAATGGCACTTTCTATGTAACAATTCAATAATGCGAGAAGTTACTTTGTAATCGACTGCAAAAAAGACACTCACTTTGAGTCTTTTTTTATGTGCGTTACCGCATAACTTTTTGCTGGGTGAACCATTTTGATGATGCTTTTTATATATGATAGCTAGTGCTTCTGATGTGGTTTCATTTAGATTTAGTTATTATAAAATTTGAGTAGTTTTGGAGTTATTCGTAATTATCTTGCTTTTTAGGAAATTTTGTTTGCAGTCGGTTTTCTTTGTTTGTTAAATTCTTAATTAGTAAGTCTCATTATTATTAACCTTTTTTTTTATATGTTTTCATTTTACGCAGTACGTATGATTCGTGTTTTTGCTAACTAATATTCTTTATTAAATTTTACATTTTTTATGATAAATTTTACATTATCCTGGAGTGTGAATCGAACCTACTTACGACTGTAAACCTGTCGCGTTTACATTCGCACGCTTGAGCTTCTGCGCCACGACAGTCGTTAAATATTAAATATTAATTATTATAAATATTTATTATTTCTTTTCCTGGAGTGGGAATCGAACCTACAACCTGTCGGGCTTACAGTCGCACGCTTGAGCTTCTACGCCACGACAGGCGTTAAATATTAAACATTAGTCATTATAAATATTTATTACTTCATTTCCTGGAGTGGGAATCGAACCCACAACCTGTCGCGTTTACAGTCACACGCTTATGCCTCTGCGCCACAACTGACTTCAACACAATATATATATATATATTATTACAAAAAATTTAAAATCTATTTCCTAGATCAGGCACTTGACACCCAAATATATAATAGTTACATACAATTTATAATGCGACATTCCACATTCACAGCACGACTCGAGCTTTATCTTGCCTCCGTGAGTCGAACATCGTACCTCGATATTTTATTAAACGAGTTACTTATACCCAAATCGTGGTGTAACATGGCTTTTTAATCAATTCATTTATTTGGTAATAGTTTTCATTTTTTTACATACTTGATAAAAAGGGGATTTCCGTAAAGAGAACATAGTGATAAGTCACCGCCAAGTTTTACTTTTCGTCCGAAATCAAAACATTGGGCGTTCAGTAGCGGAATTCAACGCTGCGCTTTAGATGTATAGCTCGATGCTCAAACTTGACGCTGTGTTTGCCAAAAAAAAATATAATTCTATAAAAACCGAACTTTCTTCAAGCGCTTATTAAGTAAAAAAGCACGGCAAGGTAGATAAAGAGAACCCTGTTTGAAAACACTCCACTTTCCGTCAAAATCCCACACGTTACGTGTTGAGTGATGGAACTCAACGCTGCGTTCTATCTTATTTTTTTAGCTTCACGCTGTATCCCGCACATAGCATGGTAGGCAGAGGGAACCTGAGAACCTAGTGTTAAGACACTCCGTTCTCTAAACCGTTCCCCACTTTCCACCAGATTGAGGCATTGCGTGTTGAGTGGCGGAACTCAACGCCGCGCTTTGCCTTGTTACCTATTCTCTTTTATCAGTGCCACTATATACTTCACCACCATATATTTATAATCTGTCTTTTACTAGGTACATTATGACATCAACACTGGCATAAATATCAAATATTATGTCACCAAACGTATCTCTAAGAAAATATTCGTTTCAAGGAAACCAGCTACTAATTTTATCTACAAATATCTCACGTGCTCGCTACCGATTCCCGGAAATCATGTTTTTATCAGTGTCTGTTAACTTAGAACAGCCACCTGTTAAGAATGTGGTGCTTGTCTATTACTGACGTAAATATACTGTCTATGTACAATATGTATAAGTGGGGAACGGAGTGTCTTAACACTCTCTCTTCTCTCTGCCTACCCTGCTATATGCAGGATACAGCGTGAAGCTATGTATGTACAATATAGAGAGGAGAACGGAGTGTTTTATCACTAGGTTCTTTCTGACTGTGCATAAAAACGTGATACTATTTTTTTTAGAAACCAACATTTTTGTTATTATATTTTGGCCAAATTATGACATCTTTATAAATTGTAGCCTGTGTGTTATTATGATGTATAAACTATATTACTGTGAAGTTTCATCTAAATCTGTTCAGTAGGTTTAGCGTGAAAGAGAAACTTCCATCGATCCTCACGAAATAATATTAGTTATATACAGTAAGGATTTTGGAATCAACGTACAGAAAATGATAAATAAGTACAATTGAAATTTAATGGAAATACAATTAAAAATAAGGAAATACAATTTTCTTGAATTCTTGAATTTATTTATTAATAATTAATTGTAGAGAAGCCATCGCGGCGTAATGGACACCGCCTGACTGTGAACACAATGGTTATTGGTTTGATTTCCACACCATTCATTATATTTAAATTACTTTCACAACCCCGCCTTAATATGACAAAGCGTTAAGTTCCGCAACTTAACATGCAATATCTCGAATTCAAAGACAAAAAAGGACAAAAACTGCCGTGTCAACCAATCGTGTCTAGCCAGATTTTGTTCCATAGCACCTCATTGACTTCTCCATATCATCTTTATATAGAAAATTTAGGCTTCATTTTCAATTTAATTAAATTTGAGAATCCGGCGTTGAGTTCCGCCACTGCTGAGTGGCGGAACGCAATGCCTCAAATCAGCAAAGTGGGGAACGGAGTGTCTTAACACTATGTTCCTTCTGCCTACCCTGCTATATGCCTGCTATATATATGTATGTATGTATGTATGTATGCATTTTCAATTTAAAAGACCAAACCAGTCCTATCCGTCGACTTATAATGAAAAGATATGTGAATACTGATAACAGAGGAAGCAGTCGCGGCGCGGCGCTAACGATCCCCGCAAAAAACGCTGCGACCCCTTTATTTAGTCCAATTAAAGAATCGAAAGGCACGAGCATGCTTTAATCGTCTTCGATCTGTCACGAAGTACTCAGAATAACAATAATACTTAATTATTTGTGAGAAATAAAATATTTAAATGGCTTTAGCGTTAGTGGTGCAGTTGAAAATTATCGTAAGTGCATATTTTGTGAGCTTTTTTTCTTCTGGAGGGTCAGAGAAAACCTAGTGTGAGGAACTCCGTTCTTTATTGTTCGCCAAAAATTACACATTATGTGGCGGAATTAAACGCAGCGTTATCTTTACAGAGCGGGGAAATTACATTTATTTGATATTTTATGACTGGGCATCGAACTCATAACCAGTCGCATTTACAATCAAATACTGTCCATGCCACGATAGTGTTTTGTTTAACACTATAGAATAAAATAAATAAATATAAACATATTAAAAATCGAATCTGCGACTATCTTCTTAATAACTAAATCTAACACTGTATTGTACACAAAGGTTTTTAATAAGCGGCTTCACGCTTTCACTTTTACCTTTTTTACTCCTATAGCAGTTGGGTAGGCAGACAAAACCTAAAATCACTCTGTCGACACCTTTTCGCTTGTAATAAAGCTGTTTTCGTGACGAGAGGCTGAAATTTATGTTACCAGTGCAAAGAAATAAAAATAATTTAAATAAAACTATTTCTCCCAGTGGGGATCCATCTCTAAAACCAAAAATAAAAATAAAATTCAAAATCGAATCTACAACTATTTCTTTAAAAATAATTAAGATTTTAACAAAAGCAAAGGAATCCTGTGTAGGATGTCGGTTAATTTATTTTTTTAACTTCACGCCGTATCCCGCATACAGCAGGATAGGCAGAGGGAGCCTGAGAATCTAGTGCTAAGGCACTCCATTCTTTTTCAACAATGGCGGAGTGAGATGAGTGAGATGAGTGGCGGAACTCAACGCCGCGCTTTGCCGTTTTACCAAACCCAAGAAATGAAAATACTAAATTTTACATTTCCTGGAGTGGAAATCGAACCCACAACCTGTCGCGTTTACAGTCGCACGCTTGTGCCTCTGCGCCACGACAGGCGTTAAAAATCGGTTAAAAATAATTTAAATAAAACCATTTCTCGAAGATCAAATCTAAACAGCCTCAAAAAAAAGTAAACCTAACAAAAATCGAATCTACTACCTCCCTATTAGCTAAAACAATACAATTTTTTATTCTCTATTCCAAAATAACGTCGTTCAATCATGTCTCTCAATCTTCTAGCTCATTATTTTAGTCTCGACAGCGACAGCGGGTGTCGCCTGTGGTAGGTCCGCGCCCTAAGCAAACACCTCGCCTTTCTTTGTTATATAAGTTACTATTGTAGTAAGGATTCGACCACCGCTGTAGTTAAGTATAAAACTGTAGAATTTTTTTTTATATCTTTTTCGCTGTATAGAAAGATTTAGTGAGACGACTTACTGTTAATGCAAAGGTTGTGGGTTCGATTCCCAATCGCAGGATTAATTATTTATAAACTAATTATCATTTTTTCGATCTGTTGATGTTGTATTTATTAGGCGTTTGGTGAAGTTAGTAAGGCCAATTATTATGATCATATGCTTTTATTAACACTATTTTACATACAAGATACTCTAAACTCCAGGAAATGTAAAATTTATTATTTTCATTTCTTGGGTTTGGTAACAAGGCAAAGCGCGGCGTTGAGTTCCGCCACTCAACCCGCAATGCCTCAATTCGGCGGAAAGTGGGAAACAGAATTGTTGAAAGAGAATGGAGTTTCTTAACACTAGGTTCTCTGGTTCTCTCTGCCTACCCTGCTATATGCGGGATACAGCGTGAAGTTAAAAAAAAAAGATACTCTAAGTAAAACAAAGACAATGCGTTTGAGCAAGCCGGAGGCCATGACAGATTATATAAAAAATAAAATCAAAGATTATAACATTTACCATAGATTACATCAGTTAAGACTAAACGCCACTCAACATACAGTGTCTCGGATTCGGACGGAAAGCGGAGGACAGAGTCCCTTCTTTTTGCTCGCACTTCTTTTTGCTTACTCTACTAAGCTGAAAAAAATTGTG
Organism: Philaethria dido; assembly: GCA_033558755.1. NCBI lineage: Eukaryota > Metazoa > Arthropoda > Insecta > Lepidoptera > Nymphalidae > Philaethria > Philaethria dido. The sequence continues at coordinate 669,349 of JAKGSA010000317.1, read as the reverse complement.
ATAAGAGGAGTTTCACGAGTATTCGAATAACCACTGTCGAATTATATTACTACAACATGTATATAATATTTTTGTCCTTTTTTTTTAGCTTTACGCTGTATCCAATATAGTAGGGTAGGCAGAGGGAACCTGAGAACCTAGTGTTAAGACACTCAGTTCCCCACTTACCGCCGAATTGCGTGCTGAGTGGCGAAACTCAACGCCGCGCTTTGCCTTGTTACCAAATCCAGAAAATGAAAATACTAAACTTTTTACATTTCCTGGAGTGGGAATCGAACCCACAACCTGTCGCGCTTACAGTCGCAGTTATGCTTCGGCGTTTTTCCTTCACCTTAATAATATGATGATTCACTAAGTACATACAAATGTATGTACATTCAAAGTATCTTTTTAAAATGCATTAGTTTTAAGATTTATCGTTTTAGATATTCATTTTATAGCTTGTAATACATACTGCATCGTAAAGATTTGCGGATTTTATTGCGCTATCCGCTATTTTAAATTTAGTATTTAACCTTATACTTATTCATAAACCTCCACGAGTCTTGTATATTTAAGGGTGAAATCACTGCGTTCTTTACTTATCGATTGCTTAAAGAAATTAGATTTTGTGGAAACGCCTGTCGTGACGCAGAGGCACAAGCGTGCGACTGTAAACACGACAGGTTGTGGGTTCGATTCCCACTCCAGGAAATGTTAAGATTTTCATTTACTCGGTTTGGTAACAAGGCAAAGTGCGGCGAAAAGTTCCGCCACTCAACACGCAATGTCTCAATTTAGCGGAAAGTGGGAACGGAATTGTTGTAAGAGAACGGAGTGTCTTAACACTAGATTTTCAGGTTCCCTTGCTTGCTTGTTTTTTTTTATTTTTGCAAGTTCTATCTCAAATGTTCTCTAATAATTTATTGTCCTTTACAAATGGTAAGCCGGTGGGAACCGATTTACATAGGCCTTGCCACTGATAAGTACATATTTTATTTATCTATTATAACTTACATACATTACTAGTTCCAAATCAAATACATATGTATAACACTTTAATAAAATTTTCAGCTTAAGTTAAAATTAAAATAATAACATATAAGAAATCGTTAGTGTATGTTTTAGTGGGGAACGGAAACTTTAATAGAACGGAGTGTCTTAACACTAGCTTCTCAGGTTTCTTCTGCCTACCCCGCTATGTGCAAACATATACAGCATATACAGGACTCTTATCAGAACTATACTTGCCAGGATATAAACAAAAATGATCGTGGCACCGGTAATTACCCTCCTTTTATAATTTACAAATTAACCAAATCAGCAACTATCATGACAAATATAATTTTAACATAGTATGTCAATTGACTAGAACATAAATACTATTTGACATATTTCCTCTTAAATCAAATCAGCAACTCTACTACGCACTAGTACAATAGTAACAAGTATAACTATTGAATAAAACAAAACAATGTCAATTTAAAACAAAGTATTTCTGTTGAAATACAATATCATGAAACTCATTATCATCAATAATTTTTAAACAATGAGTTTTTTAGCTCCACGCTGTATCCCGCACATAGCAGGGTAGGCAGAGGCAACCTGAGAACCTAGTGTTAAGACACTCCATTCTCTTTTAATATTTCTGTTCTGTCTTCTGTCCACTTTCCGCCGCATTGAGGCATTACGTGCTGAGTGGCGGAACTCAACGCCGCGCTATATATAAAAAGGGTAATTAATGAATTAACTACTACAGTTTAACCTATGAAAGATATTTGTTTTAAAATTGACCTTGTATGAAAGTAGATATCGACGACAGAACAAACAGAGAAACAGGAGAAAATTGCAAAGCATATTTTAAATATATTTATTATTCTTTAGTTTTTTTTTTATGTCTTAAGACCAGACAAACGAGCTAGCGGGTCACCTGATGTTAAATGATTACCGCTGCCCATAAACGTTTCCAGCAGAGGTACCATCGTTGCCAGCTAAGTCGTATTCGAGTCGTATTTGAACCCGAAACATTCTTGTATATATCTGATATTCCATCTACAACACCGCAGAGTCGTTTTTTCAACAAATTAATCAATTGTGGTATTAAAAGCGAATATACTAAAAATAAATAGTCAAACGCACGTCACGCATCTAAGCAATGCTCAGAATGACAATACGATTTGAATAATTCAAAATCACTACGACCAGTGTAAGTTGGTCTCCAACAAAACACTGTGAGGCTAAACTGTTTTGTAAATTCCTAGCTGTGTGCGAGATGTGAGGTCTATTTATACTGGTCGGGTAAAGCATTGTAGTCGGAGTAAACGCGAAAGTGGTATGCATAACCTAGTAACGATTTTGTATGGTTATTTCATCTGGTTTTACCTACAAAATATGTAATAAGGATTTGGTATAATTTTATTAACTGGAAATTAGCGATGGTTGCGATATCAGTCTCAAACGTCATTAGCTGAGTTACGCCTTTATATTTAATTTATACACGGCTGGAGTAGAAACGAGAGGTATAGGTAACAGTGAAATATCTTTGTAATCTATTAAAAGATTAATCGGTCTAGAATTATCATTAGCGTATTTCTAAGGCGTTAGTAGTCGTTATAAATTTGATAAAGTAAAGAGAGGTGCTTGGAGAGTAGAGGCAAGGCGTTTATGCATATTAAAAGGGGCCCTTAAACCTACACGTGAATTGCAAGTTAATTGAATTATTCTTCCCACTCCTTTTTTTCTTTATTCTTTCCTTATTTACCTACAGCAACTACCTAAAAATATTAGTTTCCGTTGACGCAAATATCGTTTTATCATGTTCATTCATTTAATATGTTTTATGCATTATTTTAAAAGGGTATTATCATTCAGCACTCCCTCGCTATATAAACTATAAGTGTGCCAAGTTATATACTCCTCCTTCCGCGTAAATTCCGTAAAGAGGGGTAAAAGTTTTTGCTTTACCTATTAATATATAGATATTTGAAATACATACCAACAGACTATTAAACTAAATTACTATTAGTTCGTTCCAAATACCTAAACACCTATCCCGTTTAAAATATTTGCCGAGCTCTACCTTGTATAGTGAATAATTCATGACCTAATGCGATTGTCGATTATAAACTAAACGTTACCTGTGACTTGTATACCGAAATAGCGATAACAATCAATATAATATTTTTTATATAATATAATATAAAAAATTCCATCAGTCGCTGAGTGACTATGAGACCCACAGCGAATCAGCTGAAGATAGCTTAGCTTCACGCTTTATCCCTAGCTCTATCTCGGCTAAGGTCTCTGCATACGTCTTTCGCCTTGTCCACAGTCATTATGCTCTTAATACATGCTCTCCGGGGGGTCCTTATGCTTTTCACATGACCTTCCTCCAGTATCATTGATACTATATCCTCGAAGGTCCTCAATTCATCACCTTAACTACTGATCATAGAATTATGGAATTGACATTTTAGTGTTCGATTCCTTGGAAAGCATTTCCCTCAGCAGTTTTATCCCATGACATAATAGGGTAGTCAGAAAGAACAGAGGGTCAAGACACTCAGTTCTCCGCTTTCCACCCGAAATTAAGACATCGCGTGTTATGATGTAAAACTTAGGATAAGACAAAGAATATAAAATACTGTGTGATTGTACATTTATGTATTTATTTCACAATCGTGACGCACTTTCGTTACATTGAGTTACACGATAACTGAAAAGAATCAAAGAAAAATAGTTGGTAAGTATCACTTCTAAAATGTCCAAGATTAACAGACCTTCCGAAGCACACTTTCACACTAAGTTTATTATTATAACTCGTATAAATATAAGTCTGACTAGAGAACAATATTTATGGGAACATAACTACGTGGGTTAACCGTTTATGCGTTAAATATGACATTTTATAAATTAGCCGGTTCTGACCGCCCGCGACTAGAAGACGGAGTATCCATTAAATGTATAATTTAATTTTTCGTTCCGTTTTACATATGTATTTAATTCAATTTTTTCTTACACAGTTTTGCTTTCTGCAGGGTAGATAGAGAGAACCCTAGGTTAGTGTCGAGACACTCTGCTCATTATTATTATTTATCATCTCAATACCGCGCTTTGTCAATAAGGAGCTTCACGCTTTACCTTTTGTAGCACAGTAGACAGAAAGAACCTAGTGTTAAGACACTTCGTTCGCTGCTTTCTAATAGTATAAATAAATTATTATTCTTTCTTTTTTTTTAGCTTCACGCTGTATTCCGCATATAGCAGGGTAGGCAGAGGGAACCTGATCACTTAGTGTTAAAACACTCCGTTCTCTTTCAACAATTACATTCCCCACTTTCCGCTGGATTGAGGCATTGAGTGCTGAGTTGCGGAACTCGCTTTGCCTTGTTACCAAACCCAGGAAATTAAAATAATAAATATTATTTAGAATTTTCATTTGTGGGAATTGAACTGACAACCTGTCGCATTAACAGTCGCACGCTTGTGCCTCTGCTTATTTCTCCATTCTGACAAAACGAAGCGTGGTGTTGAGATAGTGCTTAAGGGAGTGTCTTAACACTAGGTTCTCTTTATCCTACTGTGTAGAATAGAGCGTGAAGTGGTTTTTTATATTAGTTCACGCAAACGATGTCGCGGGAAGCAGCTAGTGATACACACGAGTATAATAAATAAAATGACACCAATTTTCTATTGTAAGTGATGTTTGTTCTTCAACGACGATACACCTTATTAAATAGTATATGGTTCGAAACATTTGTGCATACAGAACATAATACTGCCTTTATACAAATATAAAAATTTTGTTTGTATTTCTGACTTCAAAAAGTTTTCAATTCGACTGTTTCTTTTTGTGCCTGTCGTGGCACAGAGGCATAAGCGTGCGACTGTAAACGCGACAGGTTGTTGGTTCGATTCTCACTCCAGGTAATTAAAAAGTTTAGTATTTTCATTTCCTGGGTTTGGTAACAAGGCAAAGCGGCGTTGAGTTCCGCCACTCAGCACGCAATGCCTCGATTCGGCGAAAAGTAGGGAACGGAGTGTCTTAACACTAGGTCCTCATATTCCCTATGCCTACCCTGCTATATGCGGGAAATAACGTGAAGCTTTTTATATGTGGTTGGGTGGCTTTTTATTGGGTGAACCAATTTTGGTGATCCTTCTTTTATATGATAGCTAGTGCTTCTGATGTGATCCCATTTAAATTTCTTTAAGATGTGACGAGTAATTTTTGAATTATTGTACTCTTTACTTTTTTTATGTCGGTTTTCTTTATTTGTGTAAAAGTCTTAATTATGGGTATTATAAAAGTGACCATTGTGGTTAAGTAGAGGTATTGTCTTACTTACAGTGGTTACAAGTTCATGTTTATTGTGAAGAGAATATTTTTATGACTTTTTTTTGCTTCACGCTTTATGTATATACCTAGTAGTTTTATCAGAGACTTTGAGGACAATTCTAAAATTAATAATTAAATATTAATTTTAGCGTTCTCACTCTCGGGAATGATTATATTTAAATTAATTTAACATAGTGCGGCGATGAGTTCCGTCACTCACACGCTCAACTTTCTCCTTACGGCTCTCTCACGGTTCTCTCTAGCTACCCTTCCATGCGGGATAAAACATGAAGCTAAAAAAAATACTAATAGAAACATTTTTAGAATACGTATAAAAATATCAACGCAGCGGGACTCGAACCCGCGCCTCTTAGATACCGTCCAAGCGCTCTAACCACTAAGCCTTGCGTTCTATATCCGGCGTTCGATAGGCGTCGGATTTTTCTAAAAAATTTTTCGTTAGCTATGTGAGTGATTAACACTTTAGAACTACCAAAAATATTTTATATATAGCATTTTCTCTTGGCTAACGATTGTTTCTTAGAAATAGTCTTTGGGTAGCAGAAATTTGTAAAAATCTCTCTTCAGAGATACTAACAACAAAAATAAGTTGTAACAAGAGTACAAGCTTAGTCAAAGCGCTTGGCCGGTTTTCAAGAGGTGCGGATTCGAGTCCCGCTGTTGTTATGTTGTAATGTTTTTCGTTTCCTAACTTTAATACTATCAAAAACACTAATAAAGTTTCATCAAAAAAGGAACCACCCGTTTCAATTAAGCTACAACTAATAATTTTGTCATGCGCACGTAATTTTAGATTTACGTACGCAGCTTCCCCCATAGTGGGCATGTGCCATTAGTCAAAATAACGAGTTAATTGTTCGGTAAATTACCGTGGGTAGAATAGAGTGTTAGATATTGATTACGGATTAATACTGGTGATAAGCTTTGGTGATTTTGTACGTCGAATTAAGTTTCTGTTTCAACTTTATGTAATTATTAGATATTTATCTTTATATATGTATAGCTTCACAGTGTATCCTGCATATAGCAGGGTAGGCAGAGGGATCCTAGGAATTTAGTGTGTAGACACTATTTTCTCTCTTAACATTTCCGTTCCCCACTTTCCGCCGAACTTAAGGCGTACTTAGTGGCGAATCTCAACGCCGCCCTTGTCTTAACTTATCTTTATTTTAGAGCCATATTACACATAAATAAGATTTTAACAAAGAAAGAAAACCGACTTCTAACGAAATGCACTTAAAAGTAACATTATTTCGAATAACTCCAAAACTACTTCTATATTTAAATGGAATCAAAAGCAGTAGCTATCAAATAAAAATTACACCCGTAAAAAGATATGCGGCAACACGCACAAAAAAATACAGTCGAATTAAGTTCCACCTTTTAGAAGTCATTTAAAAATATATATTTTTAATATTTGGTATGGGAACTCGAATGCAAATATTCTTCCTGTTGGCACGAACCTGCATCTATCAATAGTCTCTTTCCAACTGCGCCACGATAGCGTCTTCATCACAGATTCCCAAACTATGTCGGCAAAAGACTAATTATTCGAAATAAACTGATCCGACCACTATAGCTAAATTATTTTAAATGTATTTAATATAATCTTATAACAAGGCAAAGCGCGGCTTTGAGTTCCGCCACTCAGCACGCAATGCCTCAATTCGGCGGAAAGTGGGGAACGGAGTGTCTTAACACTAGGTTCCCTCTGCCTACCCAGCTATATGCGGGATACAGCGTGAAGCTAAAGCAATTATGACCCCAAGAGATCAAAATCGATCACTTTGGGAATCTCTGATCTATATAATAAACATTTCCAGTCGCTTTTCCTTACAGACTGTCGCAAGCCGGTATTCGAGTATCGGTGATAATTCATCTAGTAATTAAGCCGGTTACGGTTACTGCATCGAGTCCCATAAATATAAATATTAAGATATTAAATGCCGCGATATCGAAATTGCTGTGCCAAATGTTAATGAGTTTATCATTTTATGACATGACGCCATGGCGTGCCGCTGTGGCGTAATTCTCATGTTTTTGATTAAATGAGAATGTTGTAGGTTGAAATCCTGTTTAAAAATCGTATATAGTATCAATGAACTATTTGATTTTCACGATTGTTACACATTTATTTTTTAACTTCACACTGTATCCCGCACATAGCCGGGTAAGCAGAGGGAACCAGAATACCTAGTATTAAGACTCTCCGTTCTCTTTTAAATATCCGTTTTCCACTTTCCGCCGAATTGAGGCATTGCGACTTGCCTTTTTACCAGAGCGAGGCAATAAAATATTAAATATTGTTTAATATTTTCATTTCCTGCAGTGCGAGTCGAAGCCAACCTGTCACGTTTACAGTCGCACGCATGTGCCTGTGCGCCACGACTGGCCCCTTATTCTTATGTTAACAGAACATAAAAAAACTACAATCGAATTCAAAACCCCCTTTTTTTTGAAGTCGGTAAACAAAGAAAAGATTTAGTTTCCAATTCTCTCCGCTCACCGTATTTTATTCAAATATGTCTAGATTGCACCACAAGGTACTATCTTGTAATAGAATCTGGAGTTTCTAAAGAACTTTAAAGCCGTTTGAACTTTTTTAAAGTGGCCGTTATTCATTCAACTTTGATACCCGCCCTGCCTTTGGGGGTTGATTCGTCGCCTCTGTGACTCTAAATATAATGGGGTATTCGTAAATCCTACTAATATTATAAATGTCAAAGTTTGTGTAATTTTTACACTTTCACGCAATAACTACTGAACATATCTAGATGAAACTTTGTAGTTTTTTTTTTATGGATAACGGATAGCAAACAAACAGAAGGTACTATCTGATAGTAAGTGGTTACAAGCCCATGGACATCTACAACACCAAAGATGTTGTAGATGCGTTGCCGACCTAAATAATATAAATAGTAGCTTATACATGGAAATAACATATATGCTATAATTTATAAAGATTTTAACCAATTAAAAAAAAAAGATTATTACGAATTTCTCAGAAACTATTTGTTAGATCTTAACTAAATTTAAACGGAACCACATCAGAAGCACTAGCTATCATACAAAGAAAGAATCATCAAAATCGATAAACGCAGTAAAAAGTTATGCGATGCGACTTTTTTGAAATCGATTAAAAGGAATTTAAAATCAGTAAAATAAACCTACAAAAATTTTAATCGATACATTACTCGATATGAATAATACATTTTCACAAAAATTGATAATGGCCTCCATAAAATATGACTAATAAATTTGCATATAACAAAAATACGATAATGCAAATATGCGATCATTCGTTCATACAAACAACGTTTGTTGACGCGAGCGTGGCGCGTATGTTTTAAATGAATTATTCATTATATAAATAGATATTTTTTACCACTAAATGTAGAGGCCTAGATGCCTAGAGACCATCATGGAACAGTGGTTGACTGTAAACGCGTTGGGGTTCGATGTTCACTTGAAGAAATACATACATACATAGCTTCACGCTGTATCCCGCATAAAGCAGGGCAGGCAGAGGGAACCTGGTGTTAAGACACTTTGCTCCTCACTTTCTGCCGAATTGAGGCATTGCGTGCTCAGTGGCGGAACTCAACGCCGAACTTTGCCTTGTTACCTAACCCAGGAAATTAAAATACTATTTTTTTTACATTTCGTGGAGCGGAGGAGCGAATCGAAGCCACAACCTGTCGCGTTTACAGTTGCACGCTTGTGCCTCAGCGCTACGATAGGCGACAGAAATAGTTATGCTTAAATATTATTTTTTCCTTCAGAAAGACCAAAACGCGATGTTGAACTCCACCACTGAACAGTCTATGTGTCGATTTCGGACGGAAAGGACAAAAACGTAATAAATATGTAGTCATTTAGATCTCAAAGACTTTAACATTGTGTAAAGAAATTGGTACTATTTTGACAAAGAAAGTGTAAATATAAATAGCGTTGAATTGCGGATCAATGACTTTTTTACCAGACTGGGGAAATGAAAGTGATATATAAATCCTTCCCACGAATGAAGATCGAACTCGCAACCATCGAGTTTACAGTCATTTCCAGTGCCACTGCACCACAATGGCCACTAACTATAAATTTACTCAACAGGGATTCGAACCTAGAACCATCGTTCAGCCACATGCTTTCCTACTGCGCAACGATGGCGTAATATATAATAGATATATTGACTACTAATCCACCGTTATGAGTCTACGATCGGGGCAATAAAGCACTAGAATTTTGAATGAGTTTTATGAATGTCGATGCGAATGTTGGTAGAATTGTCGCTTGTAGGTGAGTAATTTCATTTCTTTTCTTTAATTTACTTGTTTAAAAAATAAAAATAAAATAAAATAGTATATAACTATAGCAAGAAAATTTTAACAGTTATAATTTTTTTTAAAGTAGCTTCATTTCCGCCTTAGGGCCGTCGTCGAGCTTGGATTGGATAATGTCTGACTATAAACATGATTGGTTTTGGGTTCGATCCCTATTCGGGGGAATTATCCATATATAAATACGTAAAGCAAAAGCTCCTTTCTACAAAATCTCCTTTTTACAAAATTTACGTGGACGGAGGAGCATGAAATTTGGCACACTTATAGCTTATATAGAGGAGGAGTGCAGAATGCAATTTTTTTTAAATAATGTATAAAAAACATACTAAATTAATAAAATAAATGTTAAACACACTAACATGGTTTGACATCGATGTTTATATAAAGTGACATAAACAATACATTGATAGATAACGCGTTGTTAACGCGTCAACAGAAATTCAAATTAATTTAATTTATGTATTAATTTCCTTTATATAGTAAAACAAACCGCGGTGTTTAGTAACTAGAAACGCAATGTCAATTTCAAATGAAATGTAAAGTTTTTTTGTAAATTTTGACATCGAAAACCGTTTTCAAACGTCAATTCCTAATGACGCCAATAGCCTTATATAAAAAAAATATTAATAACAGGTTTTATATTTTAAATATTATTTTCCTCACAAAAAAATAAAATTACATATATAGAAAATGAAACTAACAAGCCCACGCTTTTATGAGAGGTGAACATTCTCTTATAAAATTTATATGCAAATCAGACAAGGTTCACACCTCCGCGGACAAACGATCGGTTTCAAATATCACATTATATTATCATTCAATAAATGCCACTTACATTGTAAATTATGTTTGTACATTTGCTTATATTTATTACATTATTACTAGTTAGTAAGTTGTAGTTCTTGTGCGGGTTCGATTCCCACTCCAGGAAATGGAATTTTTCATTTCCTGGGTTTGGTAACAAGGCAAAGCGCGGAGTTGAGTCCACTCAGCACGCAATGCCTCAATTCGGCGGAAAGTAGGCAACGGAGTGTCTTCACACTAGGTTTCCTCTGCCTACCCTGCTATATGCGGGATTCAGCGTGAAGCTATGTATGTATGTATGTAGTTGTATCCCGCGACTTTGATTACTTCGACTATAAGTCAGAAACTCCCATTTTTCGTAAGAATTTCCTATAACTTTGAGTTGCGTAAGCTTTTACAAGCTAGTCATTATTAGTCTAAAAATTGGAATCGAAATATAACAATATTATATATTAATATATTTAATAATTAATATAATTACTGATATTGCCACACAACGTTAGATGCGTAGAAACATAAAACAAATTAAAATACATAAATAATCTAAAAATTCATATAATATTACTACTACATACATACATAGTTTCATCCCACATATAGCAGGGTAGACAGAGGGAACCTAGTGTTATAAAACACTCCGTTTCCCACTTTCTGCCGAAATGAGGCACTACTACTACCTTTACTATATTTTTCTGGAAATTCCATAGCTCCTGCAACTGTAGGTACTATAAAACATAAATTAAAAAAAAAAAAGGGTACAGATAATAAATTGTACACAGATAAAAAAAACAAATTATACAAAAGTTTATTATGCAACAAAATGAATGTCTACTTATAAGAGGTCATCGTGATACAGTGGGGTAGCATATGACGCATAAACGAGAGTAGTTATGGGTTCGATTCCTACCAGAAATAATTTTCATTTTTCTCCTCGACAAAGACTAAGAAAAGATGCGACGATGAATTCTGCCACTCAATACACTTTGTTTCGAATCAAAGGCGAAAAGTGGAGAACGGAGTGTCTTCAATATAATCTCTCTGACTGCCCTGCTGTACGGGAAGGTACGTGAAGCTTTTTTCTTTTTTAACTTCACGCTGTATCCCGCATATGCAGCACGGTAGGCAGAGGGAACCTGAGAACCTAGTGTTAAGACACTCCGTTCTCTTTCAACAATTCCGTTCACTTTCCTCCGGATTGAGGCGTTGCTGGGTGGCGAAACTCAACACCGCGCCTTGTTACCAGACCCAAGAAATGAAAATACTAAATATTTTCATTTCCTGAAGTGGGACCCCACAACTTGTCGCGTTTACAGTCACACACACCTGTACGCCCCGACAGGCGGTTTTATATGCCACAAAAATCATGCTATAAGCAAAATGTATGGCGTGACCAAAACGTAAGTATAAATAAAATACTATATACCGGAATGTGAATATATTTACGCAGTCTATCTGACTAGGTCAAAGGCCATCAAAATGTGTGCGTCACTTTCAACGATAATTCGCTTTAAATTCGAAAGTCATTCTCTTAATGGCTCCTATAAATTCAACAGAGTTCTAGAAATCTTACATTCCGTAACCGTTATTAGGTAATTTAAATGATACATTATATTGACATAGTATTATAATAGAGAAGTTACGTAAAAGTATTTTTAACCAACTCAAAAAATGGAGGATTCGATTGTTTTTCCGTTGATTTGTGAGTGCATAACTTTTTACTGGGTGAACCAGTTTCGATGATTCGCTTTGGGCACGATAGCTAGCAGTGATGAGGGGTGAAAATTTTAGTTAGGCAAACCGGTAACTTAAGGTAAGCCGATGTAAGCCGAAAATATATATAGAGAAGCCGGAAATTTTTAGGGAAGCCAATATATTTAGGGAAATCGGTATAGGATGTCAAGGTATTTCGTAATTTCACTATACAATTTTAGCGATGACCTTTGTTTCAGGTCTATAAGATGTCAGAGCTTGTTTTTTGCAATTTTTTGCCCAATATTTTCCTGGCGACCTGTTTTTTTGTTTTAGGTCTCACACCTTGTTCAACTTTGTGTTTTTGAGCTCTACATTTTCCTGGCGAGCTTTTTTTTTAGGTCTCATATTTGCACTTTGAAAAGTTAGGTAAGCCGATGGAAACCGTGTTGTATGAACGCCTTGATATGTCTTGGTATGGCCTTGGGGAACGGAATAGTTGAAAGAGAATGTAGTGTCTTAACATTAGGTTCTCTAAAAAAAAATAGTCAACACAAACAAGGTTACGGGATACAGCTAGTAATGATATAATGAAGTGAGCCATAGAATATATAAGTGTATGGAAATGGAAAAAAAATCGAACAGTCAACTCGTAACTCGTAAATATAAAGTGCAGGTATCGATTACTATCGCCTCCTCGCCCTCCCGCTGGGACATGCGTCTATAGGTGTCTTTATAACGATTCGATAGTTCACGACACGATTCCGATTTTTTTAAATCGATAACTTTTGTATCGAAATAAGTTAATAAAACATTTTTTTTTTATTTTTAATACTTATTTAAAATTAAACTATGAATTTATATTTTTGCATTTTTTTAGCTTTAAGCTTAATACTTTTGTATCGAAATATGTTGCTTAAGTCATATTTTTTAAATTCTCCTATTTTTATAAACAGGAGGCTGAGACGGTTTTTGAACTTTTTTTTTCACCATCACACTTATTCTCGCATAGCAGTACATTCTAGAGGTCATCGAGGTATTCCACTCTCAATCATAGGGATGATTATATTTAAATTACTTTTAATTCCATTAACTTCCGCCAATTGCGTGTTGAAGCAACATTTCAATTTTAAGCGAAATTAAAAAGAAGAGTATCTTGAATCTGCGGTAAAAAGTAGCAAAGAAGAAAAACTCTAAAGAAATCGTACGTTATAAACAACCCCATTTATTTATGAGATAAATTTCTTAAATAAATTAAATTATTTCATACACGCAGTGTCTGACCGGTCGTTTGATCGTTAAATAATTCAATTTGGATATATAATCCGACTTTACCACTACACCATAAAAATATAAGTGATGTTCATTATTTTATGGCGTTTATTATATTTGGTTGCGGTAATTTTCGTTTTCATATAAAAATATTTGTTAGCTGTAAAATTTTAAATCGGTAATATTTTTGAGTATTCAATTTAGCGTAGTTGTATGAGAAAAAAACCGAAATTACTATAATTATTATGTATCTCAGAAAGTTTTTTAGGCAAAATACATCTACATACATCGCTTCACGCTGTATCCCGCATATAGCAGGGTAGGCAGAGAGAACCTAGTGTTAAGACACTCTGTTCCCCACTTTCCACCGAATTGAGGCATTGCGTGCTGAGTGGCGGAACTCAACGCCGCACTTTGTCTTGCAGTAAAAAGTAGAATTATTATAGATAGATTTAAAAATTACTCAATTAGACTTAAATAAATTTGAATGGAACCACATTAGAAGCATTATGTATCGCACAAAAAAAGTATCATCGAAATTGGTTTACCCGGTAAAATGTTATGCGATAACACATAAAAAGAACACAGTCGAATGATGACCACTTTTTTTAAAATCGATTAAATACCATTAGAACTAGATCACTGTAGCCCAGTGGAATATCGTCTAACTGTAAACGTTACAGTTTTAAGTTCAATTCTCGCCTGAAGAAATGATTATATTTAACGGCAATATCGAGTTCCGCGTCTCGACTAAATGTCGAATCGAATTCTAACGTCATCGATTAAAAATGTCTAGACACTAGGATCTATTCCTTATATTGCTATGCAAGAAAAGGCGTGTAGCTTTTTAGATAACATTATGCGGCGTTGAGTTTCGCCACCCAGCATGAACTTTGAAATAGATAAACAACACAAACAAATACAATACCACCAACAATTTCTAAGAAGCTAGATTGCTCGATCATAAGATGCATCCCGTATTCACTGTAACTTGACACGATACGTGATAATACAGTAAACAGGTGGATGCTAAAGTAGAAAAATTTTAATATTAATCTATGGATAATAAATGTGTGTTACGTTGTCACCGAAAACTACTGAACAGATCTAGATGGAACTCTATAGTAATGTGGATTATGTATCCGAATGACATATTGGCTACTATTAAAAAAAAAGTTTTTTTCAACAAATTAGCGAAAATCTGACTATACTCGTATATTAGAATTGTGACTTCGATATCTACTCAAAAAACTCTATTTTTGCTTAAAATTTAACATTTATAAAATAAATAATAAACAAAGTGCATGTAAATAAGAAATAATATAGACCCTAAACTTAATGTATTCCATTATCATTATGAGTTCATTTTTAATATGTGTTTCGAAGGAGGCATTCATAGGATCTTTATGGTATAAATTTCCATTTCATTTCGGTTGGTAGAAACAGAGTGTCTTAACACTACGTTCTTGTCTAACGTGCTTTACAGGAAATATCGTGACCCTTTAATAATACAGACAATACTAGACCTAAAACAACACATACATTTAAAAGCGTTCGCATCTAAACCAACTAAAAGGCTGGTCACCCTCCCAAAGTTTCAGAGTCCGCATACCCCAATTTGTCGATGGATTCGTACCCAAATCGCAGTAGAACTCAGTAATTGGTCGATTACACAGCGCCACTCAAACATAGTTAGCATAACTTCGTAGTTCTCGTAAATACCATCCAAATTTAATGCTAAATTTGGAAGTTAAGGACTGGAGATATTCTTTTTGGCAAGTACCAGTATTATAGGCACAAGCGTGCGACTATAAACGCGACAGGTTGTGGGTTCGATTTTCACTCCAGGAAAAGGAATTTTTTATTGTAACAAGGCAAAAGCGCGGCGTTGAGTTCCGCCACTCAACACGCAATGCCTCAATTCAGCGGAAATTGGGGAATGGAGTGTCTAAACACTAGGTTCTCTCTGTCTATCCTGCTATATGCGGATACAGCGTGAAGCTGTGTATGTATGTAAAAACACTTTGCTTTTTGTCCAGTTTTCTTAAACAGAGTACCCAGAAAGGGTCTAAGGTTAAGACACTCCGCTCTCCGCTTGGCAGAACTCATCAACGTGCTTTGTCTTACCAGAGTGACGAAATGAAAGTGGTTACTTCCTTCTTCATTAAATTACTGCCCCTTTCGTAGACAGGGCTTATGAAAAAAATCTAGGATTAATTAGTAGAACACGTAGTGTCTTTACACTAGGTTATCTCTATACCCAGCCATGTAAAATAATTTATAAAATATATATATATCTATATATAATCATAATAATATTTATATCTAGGTTCTCTCTATAAAAGCGTGAAGCTGCTTCTTTATCTAGAAACTTGACACTCTTTTTTCCAATTTTGATTCACTTAGAGTATTTCTTCGTTTTGTTTTGTCTTACCTTAATAAAGACATGCCAATACCAACAATATTTCAACTATGCCACGAAATAAATAATACAATAGCCAAATAACACGGCACGTACAGTGTTTTTATGGACAAACTAAAGTTTGGAATGTTGACAAAACCACAAGCGAAACTTAGTATTGAATATTAATACTGAATCAAAGATACCGTCGTGGCGCAATTGGGAAACGCCTGATTGAAATCCATGGTTATGGATTCAAATAGCACACGAGGGAATGTTTAAATATATTACAATCTTTTATGTACCTTGTGAAATTTTGCTACTGTTGGTCAAATTTTGCAAGCTTAGTCTGACCTACTTTCAAGTGTCCGATTGAAAATTAGAATACATAATAAGTTCTAATGACTATATATATTATATATAACTAGTGTCCCCGTTGACGCGTTAATAACGCGTCCTAGCAGCGTATATGTCACTTTATATAAACATGGATGTCCAACCATGGTAGTGTGTGTAACATGTATTTTATTAATTTTATATATTTTTTATGTATTATTTTAAAAAGATACCTATCATTCTGCCCTCCTTCGCTATATAAACTATGAGTGTGCTAAGTTTCATGCTCCTCCGTCCGCGTAATTTTCGTAAAAAGGGGTCCAAAGTTTTTGTTTTACGTATTAATATATAGATATAAAATTTGCATTGTGGTAAAACCAAAATGTCCACTACATCAAAATGGCGCGTTACCTATTTTTTTACAACCCATCCAACATGGATATCAAATGAAACTAACTTGTATAATGGAACACAATATACTTAATAATTTGACCCACTCCCGCCCGTTTAAGATGAAATTTGGAATATTAATCTTTTCATAATTTTTTTTTTTGTAATATAATTAGTATTGCTGCTTATCCAAAATGGGTGCCACAACAAAATGGCGGATGACATATTTTGGCACATTATACCTATAGAGGTATCAAACAAAAACATTCTACAACTTGTTTTCAAAAATACCTTACCTTACCTAACTTCACGCTTTATCCCTAGCGGGGTAGTCAGAGAGAACGGAGCGTCAAGCGCTACGGTCCCTGCATACCTCTTTCGCCTCGTCCACAGTCATTAACCTCTTCATGCATCCGGGGGGTCCTCATGCTTTTTACGCGACCTTCCTCCAGTATCATTGATACTGTGTTACTCGAAGGTCAACCGAGGTCAAACATTATTATCTAATTCACAAAAATACAACAAATAATGGTAAAAATATTCATCACATAATTTACAACGTCTTATAATTCTTATATGTTATATCATAAAACTTGAAATTCCAATAAATAATGAATTGTTTTGGATACTTACCTATCTGCGTATTTATTAGACATTTTTATACAATTTTTATTGTTTTCAAGAATATTTGTTTAGAACGAGTTTCAGTGTTTTAAATTTATTTTAAATGTTAACTTTTTATGTTATCTTCATATAAATATTCATCAATTCTTAGAATATTGTTCTAGGTTATATGTGCCTTAGGAATTTGCACATGTCTCATGGGTGATGTAAATAAGCAGAAGTCAAGTATAAGAAAGTCATTTTTAAGACTTCTCAAAAATTATTAACTTTAATTGATGTACTTGTAAATATAAAAACGCCATCGTAGCGTAGTAAGAAAGTCTCACAGTAAGCGCAATAGATATGAGTTTGATTCCCAGGAATGATTATACTTGAATTTTATTTTTATTTTGGTCAGTTTTCGGTAAAAAAGGGATGACAAGTAATATTATGTAGTATTTAACCCGTAATTTAGCTTCATAGACAAATTATTGGCCAAAAACACAATAGGTCAATTAACATTATTTATTATCATAAAGAGGATTTTCTTTGTTCTTTTTGATTTGTAATGGATAAACTCTAAAATTACGATACCGATTTAATTTTTTTTTTTACCAAATAAAACTACAATATCAGCGAGTTGTATAGGCTAAATAACAACACGCTACGATCAAAAAGGGCAATAAACGTAAAATCTTGCAAAAACAGGGAAAATTTATTATTTTTATTACTTTTGAAAGTATGGATACTACTAGCTATCCCGCAACTTCCTTTGCGTGGACATCCCATTTTTTTCGTTTCGTAGGAGACTCGAAAGCTCTCTCTTACTTCCCCTACACTTACCAAAGGGTCTACACGCCAAATTTCATGTTTCTACGGCCATTAGTTTCGCCTGTAAGGTTGTCTGTCAGTCAGTTAGTAAAACAAGCATTTTATATATATATATACATACATACATAGCTTCACGCATAGCAGGGTAAGCAGAGGGAAGCTAGTGTTAAGACACTCCGTTCCCCACCTTCCGCCGAATTGAGGCATTGCGTGCTGAGAGGCGGAACTCAAAGCCGCGCTTTGCCTGCCTGTTACCAAACCCAGGAAATGAAATGAAAAATTCTATTTTCTGGAGTGGGAATCAAACACACAACCTGTCGCGTTTACAGTCGCACGCTTGTGCCTCTGCGCCGATTCAGTCATTATTTTATATATATGGACATAAAAATCTATTTCACTCAAGTCATAACAGTTCAAGGCTACAGCTGGATTAAAAATTAGCGTAAGCGTTTTACCATATAGGGTTTAGGAACTGCATCTGTTCGTCTACACATCGGAAACTGCACTTTATTACATAGTATTAAAGTGCAATTTTGTGTACATTATGTATATGCTAAGTAAGTTGACATATTTATTTATGAACATGTGTTAAGTTTGTTTTGCAAATATTTTAATTATTATTGTAATTAGTTATACAGTCTTTAAAGAGGAATACATTTGTTGTTATTATTGTTTTAAGCTAAACATAGTGTTAAAACACTCCGTTTTCCTCTTTTCACCTGAATTCGAGGCATTATGTGTTAAGTTACGAAACTCAATACTGCAATTTATCTTGCCAAAGCACGGAAATGAATATAATTTAAATGTGAACTTTCCCCCAACTGGTAATCGAACCTATAACCATCGCGTTTACAGTCCTGTGCCATGAAGGCCTCATTTATTCTTGTCAGTATTGTTATTTAGTACTTAAACACTCTTTGGGATGGAATTGAACATAAATCATTGATATATTATATTATACTTAGATTTATACATGCTAGTGTCCCCGTTGAAGCGTTAACAACGCGTTGTCTTTAGTAATGTATATGTCACTTTGTATAAACATGGATGTCAAACCATGGTAGTGTGTACCATTTATTTTATTATATTAATATACTTTTTAGACATTTTTAAAAAAAAATATTAGCATTCTGCACACCCCTTCACTTTATAAACTATGTGGACCAAGTTTCATGCTCCTTCGTCCGTGTAATTTTCGTAAAAGGCATCCAAAGTTTTTTCATCATGTATATATACAGTAGAATGAATTCGTTATAATGTAATTCCTACATACATAACATTTTGTTTGAAAAGGACCCTATGAACAAATTATTTTAATTTGTTCATAGGGTCCTGACACTAGGTTGAAGGTTTTTCTCCTTAAACCACATAATTTTTTTTTTATGGATAACTGATGGCAAACGAGCAGAAGAACCACCTGATGGTAAGTGGTTACCTTCGCCCATGAATATCTACAACACCAGAGGCGTTGTAGATGCGTTGCCAACCTAGAGGATACAGATGGAAGGGGAGGACAATGTAGAAGTCCGCTATCAGAACCATTATGGGGAAAGGATGGGTGGGATAGGGGAAAACCTGGCTTACATGCCATCGAACCGGAACACATCATAAGATATTCGGCAGTTCGTCTTTGACATGATAGTGGTCGCGAGCCAGACGGAGGACGAACCTCCTACCACCAAACAAAAGTAAGAAATAAACTAAAATTGTTCAATTTTACTTTATTTCTTACTATTAAATATACCTATTATCATAATATTTTGTCTTTCAATTACAATGTAAATTGGCCTGTTGTAATTTTCTGTATCAAACATATGCAAGTACTTATGTCGTTTAATTCTAATAGAAGGAAGGGATAATAACGGTTTGCAAAAATATGTATTCATAGTATAGCGATAAGTATCTCAGAAAGTTATCGTTAAATTATCAATGGATTATTCAAACGCTTTTATACTAGTTAACGCTTCACGCTGTATCCCACACATAGCAGGGTAGACAGTGGAAATACGTGAACCTGGTGTTAAGTCACCCGATCTCCTTCATTTCCGTTCCCACCTTCTGCGGCATTAAGGCATTGCGCTGAGGCGGTGGAACTCAACGCCGCCATTTTTTTATATGTTAATTTTAAATGTCCATGGGGTTATTAGTTATACATATTAGGCTAGTAACAATAATTATAATCTGGTTTAGTAACAAGGCAAAGCGTGGCGTTGAGTTCCGCCACTTAGCACGTAATGCAATGCCTCAATTCGGCGGAAAGTGGGAAACAGAGTGTCTTAACACTAGTTCTCAGGTTCCCCCCGCCCACCTCAGTTATTTGCGGATACAGCGTGAAGCTAAAAAACAATAATTATTGTAACAGAAATGTTTACAACTTAACTTTTTCGGTAAGGATCTAGTTCTAACCATTAAGATAAAGCCTCCGACAGCAAAAGATTTACAACCCGCATCCCTATATAAATTTATTTTTATACTGTTCTTTATGGGAGGCGACGTTTTGTCATTTCCAATGGTTTTTAGGGAAGGCCATTCGAGATAATGAGTACACAAGAATGTTACGTCCGAATCGTTTTTTTATATGGGTCCAAAGATTTTCTGCATATTTATGCCTGTATGTAATGGTGATTAAGAGTCCAAATTTCTTCTGAAGCAATGTTTGTGAAATTTAAGAAGAAAAGTATTTAAATTATCGCAGATTTCTTACTTTGTGTTTTACGAAGTCATCATGGGCCCAGTACATCATCTCATTGTAAACGTGAATGGTTGTAGGTTCAAAATCTCACTCACAAGAATGATTATATTTAAATTAATTTTATGGCAATAAGGCACTCAACAGATAATGTCTGTATTCTCTAAGAATACTAAAATATAAATATTTTGTCTTTATTATTATGTATCTCATTATAATTCCTAGGTTCAAAGGAACCCGGTCCTTTGGAAGCTTGCATGGGGACACAGGTCCAACACGTAGAGGCCCCTTTGAGACAAAATAATATTTTTAATCTGACGCATTGATCGGGATCCATCTCTGAGCAACCATAGGCAATTGCTCAGAGATGGTCACCGGTCATTGCGTAGGAGCTATGGAACATATGGAAAACTAAAATAAGGCTATGGAATGGAGTTCGATGGACTAAGTACTGGGCTATTGATTGAGATCATCAGACGTCCGCCTTTTTCAACAGTCTCAAATTGAAAGGTTAGCGATTCGCCTCCCATCAGATGGGCTCCCTACAGCGGCGTAGTGCCTCGGGCGCAACATCGGTGTGGTCGGCTAAGGGTGTCGAGAGGTTGTCTTTATTAATATAAAAGAACTATTTTCTAAATTAAATATATCAATATAGTTGTTTCAGTTAAAATGTGTTTAACTTAAAAAAACTCATTTTTTCATTCTTGTTAACTAGTTCTACTTAGATAAAACGCGGTTTAGTTCCGCCGATTTCAATGAACAATTTCCTCTGCTTACCACAGAAAATACATGTTATACGTAAACATCAAAAATATCGGAATATTAAAAGTTCCTAAAAACCATGCTAAAAATAACAATTGAAAGGGCAAAAAATGTCAGTCACGATATTAATGCAAAGCATAAATAATGAAATTGATTTTAGTAAAACTATTTTATGTTACGAAACGAAGATTTGAAGCTGTACAGTAAATTTGGGTATAAAACAGTTGTATCAATTTGTGCCAGCATTTTTTATTTGTTTCGTAACTTTTGAAGAATGATGAGCCCATCCTAGCGCAATGGAACAACGTCTGGTACACGATTAGGTGCGGTTTCAATTCCTATTCTGGGGTAATTAAAATATTTCCAATTCTCATATCTAGTGGAAGCTGATCTTGTCATTGTCTTGCCATTCTCGTCTCTTTGTCTACCTTGATGGACAAAAACTCAAAGTCAAATAAATTACGAGTTAAGTGGCGGAACTCAATGCCGCACCGTGTCTTTTTAGCGGGAAAATTAAAATAACTTAAATATTATAAACTCTAGCGGAAATCGAACCCACAACCACTAACACATTTACATTAAGACACTGTCCACTGTACCCCTGATGACATCTGTGAATGAAAATTAATATATTTATAGCTTCACGCTGTATTCTACACATAGCAAGCAGAGGGAACCAGAGAACCTAGTGTTAAGACACTCCGTTCTCTTTTTAACATCTCTGTTCCCCACTTTTAGAAGAGAAATCGGTAAAATATTAATTTGTATCTTAAAATGAAAGACAAGAATTTAAACATATCATATACCAAAACAAAATCGATACCCAAAAAATGACATTGCACTAAGTATCCCATTGCAACAATATTCAAAAACAAAAGGCAATAAGATAACACTATATCAAGTGTATGTAATATTATACCCGTGCGTCCCTCCGGTATATATGTACCGACCGCGACACCTCAAAGTGAGCAGACATCTTTTTATTTTTCTTTATTTTTTATTATTTTTGGTTGAAATTGTGTGTTTTTTGTGACTATCGTGGTACAGTGGTGTGTCTCACTTTATGATGAGTAGTTATGGGTATGTTTTTCATTTCTTTGCTCTGGTAAGACTTAGCGCGGCGTTGAAATCCGCCGAATGTCTTGATTCTAAGTTCTCTCTTACTACACTGCTATGCGAGATAAAGCGTGAAGCAATAACTCTATTAAATAAATGTAAAATGTCTTTCCTTTTTAAAAACGCGGCGTTGAGTTCCGTCACTCGACACGAAATTTCAAGAATTCAAGCGGAAAATGAAGAACGTAGTGCCTGACTCTAACTCTCTGACCGTGTTACGTGTTAAAAAGAGTGAAGCTGCCGTTTTTTAACACGTTTTTATTAGCTTCACCGGTATCTTTCTAATAATAGGTTATTACAAGCACTTTTGATTCTCGTCAATTTACAAAAGATGTTAGGAGTGTCAGGCCTAACGAAAGCTACCACCGGCTCGGAAGGCAGTTCTGCTGAGAAGAGCCGGCAAGAAACTCAACAGTTGCTCTTTTCAAACACAATACAAACAGCATTTAATTCCACACATTAACAACCGTATAGTATTCATGGACAGAATAATATACTTTCCTTAATAATATATTTTTAACCTCAACTTTGAATTTTGAATTTGAACTTTGAATTTTTCAAATGGCAATTTAAATTTTGAATTTTTCAGAGAGTGTCCGAATCCCCCCATGTCTGGAATGTTAAGGCGTGTGACGGAACTCAACGCCGCGATTTATCTAACCAAAGCAAAGAAATAAAAATAAAACCAACATATTTTCTTATCTAAATATAAACTAAACCAATCTTCCTCTTACTATAATAATATAATAAGCAATAAATAGTATTTAAAATTTGTATACAATTTATAACTAATATTGCTTGAAAGCTTTCACTTGATTTGTGCCTAATAAAATCTAATGAGGGCATTGTTTGTTTTCAACTCGTAACTCTTCCTTCCGTAATAGTAAAAGGATTATCCCGTAACTGTAAATCTAATGTATTAATAATGAAATTTATATTTATAATCGATTTAGAAAAAGTATTGGGTGTATCGATTTTTTTAATTGTGCTATTAAAAGTTAAAAAAAGTTTTTGGGATGGATGGATGTTTGTTACTATCACCAAAAACTACTGAACTATAGATGAAACTTAACATTAATATAGCCTTTATAATAATATATAATTATACTTACAAGTAATTCGAACTCACAACCGTGACGCTTCTTATGTCTCTTTTTTTTCTTTTTTTTAGCTTCACGCTGTAGCCTTCACGCTGTAGCAGGGTAGGCAGAAAAAATCTGAGAACATAGAGTTAAGACACTCCTTTCCCTACTTACCGCTGTATTAAGGCATTGCGTGCTGAGTGGCAGAACTCAACGCCGCGCTTTGCCTTGTTACTAAACCCAGGAAATGAAAATACTAAACTTTTACATTTCCCGGAGTGGGAATCGAACCTACAACGCAGGCTTGTGCCTCTACGCTGCGACGGGCTCTTTTTATATAATAATGACAGTATTATTCTAATAAAATCCATGTTTATATTTCATTTAATTCGACTAGAAGCGGTTAATAGTGTACAATGTATATGTGTATGTAAAGCTGTAACCGCTAGTACATTAAGTCACGACACTTAGTGGAGGCTTCTGAACATTATTTTATATTTATGTGTTTATTTTGTGCCTCGCGCTCTATTGTGGACTCGCTTTATTACAACCTTTCTATGTATAGACGCGTAGACAAGTTATATGCGGGGTATAAAACGGGAGATAATAAAGAGAAGACAACATTGGTTGTGAGTTCGATTCCCACTCACGGGAATGGGTTTTATAATAGACATAAATTTAATAGTTTTGTAAAAAAATACTATTACACATTGTGTTTTGAGTGGCGGAACTCAACTCCACGCTTTACTTACTCAGAGCTTGGAAATATATATATTTTTTTTAACTTCACGCTGGAACCCGCATATAGCAGGGTAGACAGAGGGAACCTGAGAACCTAGTGTTAAGACACTCCGTTCTCTTACAACAATTTTGTTCCCCACTTTCTGCCGAATTGAGGCATTGCGTGCAAAGTGGTGGATGTCCGGACTTTACCTTGTTACCAAACCCAGAAAATGAAAATACTAAACTTTTACATTTCCTGGAGTGGGAATCGAACCCACAACTTGTCGGGTTTACAGTCGCACGCTTGTGCCTCTGCGATACCACAGGCGTTAATACAGACATTAGACCGGCTAATATACTAAGAATATCTAAAGTTCCGTACATCCTTAAAATCATAAACCTAAACAATTTCACAGCCCTCAAGCCAGAACAGACTAGAATATATTATGCAGAATACAAATCTCTTTATCGAAGTTCCATCTTGATCGGATCACGTCTAGGGATTATTAGGAAAGGCTTAACTAACGTCTACTTACCTATTATAAGTATTGTCAATATGTTGAAGATTACAATGTACCTTTGTTGGAATTCAATGAAGGAAAAAAGTTGTCACAATATATGATTAGGAAATAATCCTTTAGTTGCTTTGTTAATGGATATATGAATATTATTGTTAAGTTAAAGGAGAATTTAATTCGAGATTTTTTAAGTGAAACCTTTTTTAGCGGATCTGATCGCAAATTCGTAAAAGGAAATTGTCATGTTTTGTGTATGATAGCACAATAAATGAATATTGTATTTTTCCAATAAATAATAGTGCTTTAATACTGACTAGTGTCCCCGTTCACGCGTTAACAACGCGTTGGTTTAATATACTTTTTATGCATTAATAAAAAAAATATTAGCATTCTGCACTCCTCCTCTATATAAAATATAAGTGTGCCAAATTTCATTCTCCTCCGTCCGCGTAATTTTTGTAAAAAGGGGTACAAAGTTTTTGCTTTACGTATTTATATATAGGTAATTAATTAAATCAAAATTATTTCCTAACCATAACAAAATCTCAAATGCACAACAATAATATTAAAGTTTTCACTTCTGCGAGCACTTCTGGAGTATAGATCCTAATGCCAAGACACTCAGTTCGATAAATTTTGCCCATATTTGAGATATTGCACGTGAAGTCGTATGACTCAACACCTGACTTACATACATTCTTCACTTCACGCTGTATCCCGCATATAACAGGGTAGGCAGAGGGAACCTAGTGTTAAGACACTCCTTTCCACATCTTACTTTTAACTTCATTTGTGAGTGAGTGATGGATCACTAAGCTAATCATATACTCTGTGTATACCGCACAAAAAACAATGCGAATCAATATGTAGAATAATCAATAACTATTTGCTATTAAAGAAACAAATTAGATAATATAAGCAAAAAAATACGTTTTTAAATCTTAAAAAAAGCCTGTTCTAAAATAACATTTCCAAGTAAGAAATAAAACGTCTTTTTCAACACAGTGTACCGCGCCCACAGTGATTGTGCCACAATAGGCCCACATGCGTTGTTCTGCGCTGTATAGTGTACACTGGCTGTATGGGCCTTAGTTACTATGTTTGTAAACGGAATTTTATTCTATTCTCGAATTTAAATGATCTGGATTTGAACTAGTTATCGTTCGCTTCACGCTTTATCGCGTATAGTAGGGTAGGCAGAGAGAACCTAGTGCAAAGACACTCCATTCTCCGTTGTCATTGAATGCTTAAAAATCCGCCATTTAGCATACAGTACATACATACATAGCTTCACGCTGTATCCCGCATATAGCAGGGTAGGCAGAGGGAACCTAGTGTTAAGACACTCCGTTCCCTACTTTCCGCCGAATTGAGGCATTGTGTGCTGAGTGGCGGAACTCAACGCCGCGCTTCGCCTTGTTATTAAACCCAGGAAATTAAAAATTTAATTTCCTGGAGTGGGAATCGAACCCACAACCTATCGCGTTTACAGCCGCACGCTTGTGCCTCTGCGCCACGACAGGCGTCACATACAGTAGTATGAGGTTTTGTATTTCAGATGTCAATTATTAACCAACTTGAAAACATAAGGAGGTTCTCAATTCGATTGTATTTTTTGTTTATTTTTTACTGGATGAACTAAGTTTGATGATCCTTTTTTGAATTATACCTAGTGCTTCTGATAGTGCCATTTAAATTAAGTTAAGATCGGACAAGCAGTTTTTGAGTAATTCGTAATAATTTTACTTTTTAGTGCATTCAAGTTGAGGTCAGGTTTTCTTTTTTGTTAAAATCTGAATAATTATAGATATCATATTTTTGTTCGGTAAGCAAAAATAAAACACTGCCAATTTTGATAACACTGGCTTGCGATTATTTCAATATCACTTGGGGTCAATTCAAGACGTAGCTGGGTTATCTCATGCACTAAAAATATTGCTAAGAAACATTGACTTTAGCGCATTATCAATATTTTTTTTTATTTCATTATATAGATATACGAGTACTAGCTATGAGGCGCAGGTGTACGAGCGTGCGACTGTAAAAGCAACAGGGTGTGGGTTCGATTCCCATTTATTTATAATATAACCATAACTTACCGGATACTTATTGTTATATTATGAATACATTTTTAGCAAACCGTTATCATTACTTTTTTTTTTTAGCTTCACGCTGTAACCCGCATATAGCAGGGTAAGCAGAGGGAACCAGAGAACCTAGTGTTAAAACACTCCATTCTCTTTCAACAATTCCGTTCCCCACTTTCCGCCGAATTGAGGCATTGCGTGTTGCACTCAACACGCAATGCCTCAATTCGAGCTTCAAGAACTCAACGCCTCGCTTTGTCTTCTTACCAAACCCAAGAAATGAAAATACTAAATTTTACATTTCCTGGAGTGGGAATCGAACCCACAACCTGTCGTGTTTAAGCACCCTTTCTTCTATTAAACTAGACATGCATATATTTGTTTAAAATTACAGAATATTACAACAGGCCAATTTACATTACAATGTAATTGAAAAACAAAATATTATGATAATAGATATAATTAGTAGTAAGAAATACGGCCATACGGCGTGAAGCTAAAAAAAAAAGAAATGAAGAATATATGGAAATAATACATTAGAAATACATTAATTAATAAATTAAAACTATATATATTGAGTTTAACATAAAATTGTACCTTTTTATTTTCAACACAATAAAACTTTGTCTAATAATAAAAATATACAGAAAGACCAAAAAATTGTACACTTCCTACTATTCGTAGGACTTTCTGTGGAACTCAACGCCGTGCCTTATCTCATAAAAATCATAAAAATATTTATTTAGTAAAGTAAAATTTATAATAGCTAGCCAAACGCTTAATCCTATAAATATTCAACACTTCGAAAGTGAAACAGATTAGTCAACATACACAAAATAGGCTAATATCCATTATACTACTAACAGGAAAGTGTGTTTGTTTGTCCTTCTTCATGACATAATGAAGGAAAGCGAAACGAAAAAATAAATGTTTAAAACAAAACAAGACGTCGTGACGCAGCGACATAGCATCTGACTGTAAACATGATGGATTATGAGTTCGATTTCCACTCGAAGAATTATTATTTCTCTCTATTAAGACAAAGTACGGCGTTAACTTCCGCCGTAATTACCGTAAAAGCCTCTAAATATTCAACATTTCGAAAGTGAAATACTTAAAATAGGGCAACATCCCTACTAATATTAATTATAAATGTGAACGTCAGTTTGTTTGTTACGTTATTACGCCAAATCTACTAAACCGATTATCATGAAACTTTATACACATATTCTTAGAGATAATAAAAAGGACATAGGATATTTTTTATCAAAAAAAAATATTCCCACTCGAATATTCCATATCGAATAAGTTTGCCTTGTTACCAAGGTAAAGCACGGCGTTGAGTTTAGTTGAGTAGAATTTGGCGGAAAGTGGGGAACGGAGTGTCTTAACACTAGGTTCTCAGGTTCCCTCTGCATTCCTTGCTATGTGGGGGATACAACATGAGGCTAAAAGAAAAGAAAAAAAATGAAATATTCCATATCGAATAAGTTTGATTGGGAACTCGAAGAATAATTATATTTATTCATTTCTCTCTAAGCGCGGCGTTAACTTCCGCCTCAATCAAACCTTACTAAAATGCTATAAATATTCAAACATTTCGAGCAAAATAGGGCACTATACGTACATAAATAAAAGGCGTTAGTAGCTATCCGTAACGAGGCATGTCTATGACATGACAGATGATAAAGAACATAAACAATAGCCTAGCGATAGGTCAGATAAAAATGATTTATTGTAGACGCACAGACTAAATCAATTATAATGGCGCTACCCGATGATATATGTTGCTTGGAAATATATATATTGGTTTATTATTCATATATGTATATACGAGTATATACTTTGTTGTAACGTATTATGTTAAAGTTGATCTTTTATTAGGTTCGCTTGTATTAATTATTATGAGAAATGTATTTTTAGAAAATTTAGTTTGAATGTAACGGGACTCGAACCCGTATCCTCAACGAGCTTCTTCGCTTACCCAAGAAGTAGAACAAAGAAAAGAAGAAACAGGGGAAAGAGATTATGTCACTATAACAATGATTTTATGTCATTACCTAATTTAAACAGAAAAGAAATTTGTCCCTTGATTTTTGCTGCCTCAATCACATTTTTTTTATAATTAAATAAAGATATTGATTTAAAACAATAAAATTCAGATTTAGACTATAGTGTCAAAATATTCCGTTCGCTTTCGCCCGGTGAATCAAGACATTGCGTATTGAGTGGCGGATTTAAACGCCGCAACGAAACTTTACATACAAGACATTCTTGCGAGTGACAATCAAACTCAAAACCACCGCACTTACAGTCACACTGCGCCACGGTGCTATCCAATTAAAAAATAACATTAATTTTATATGGAAGTACCTACTTCCTGTATTTGCATGATTACTACAAACCCCATTCAGGATTCGAAGTGACTACTTCGAGCAAACAGTCGCGTCGTCAAAAGAAACATTTATAAGGTTTAATTGAAATACAACATTCGCGAGTTCCAATAATTATTTCTCTTTGCCAGGGACGGCTTTTGGTTAAGAAAAAGACCAATAAAATAAGCAATATTTTTTAAAAAATGTATAAAAATTTTAAAGTCGCGGGAATTGAACCTGTGCCTTTTGGACATTGTTCAAGAGACCAAACACTTAACAATGTCCGTGATCATTCGTCTTGCAGTTAATACATTATAGTAATATGATTGTGTTACGGCTCTCATATTACTGGTAAGTGATATGAGACTTTTCCCCTATCCCACCCATCCTTTCCCCAAAATGTAGTGGTTCCGATAGCGGACTTCTACATTGTCCTCCCCTTCCATCTGTATCCTCTAGGCTGGCAACGCATCTACAACGCCTCTGGTGTTGTAGATGTTCATGGGCGAAGGTAACCACTTACCATCAGGTGGTCCTTCTGCTCGTTTGCCATCCGTTATCCATAAAAAAAAATATGAGACTTATAAATAGTAATATATGAAAACAATTTATTCATTTATTTGGAACCACAACTGACATACATACATAGTTCCACGCTGTATCCCGTATATAGCAGAGTAGGTAGAGGAAACCTAGTGTTAAGACACTCCGTTCCCCACTTTCCTCCGAATTAAAGCGTTGCGTGCTGAGTGGCGGAACTCAACACGCCGCGCTTTGCCTTATTACCAAACCCAGGAAATGAAAAATTCCATTTCCTGGAGTGTGTATCGAACCCACAACCTGTCACGTTTACAGTCGCATGCTTGTGCCTCTGCGCCACGACAGGCGTACCACCAACAATTATATTAAAAAGTAAATAAAAAGAAACAACACAAATTACAACTTAAAGCTAAATGCATCATCCTATAGTTTCACTTAATATGCTATGAAACCAGCTTCTCGCTTTATACTCCATAGTGTAGTTGGAAAGACATATTTAGTGTCGACTGTCAGCAATCAAAACCTTGTATGGCAAGTGACGGAACCTAACACCGCCCTTTGTCTGTCCAATGTAGAGAAATTTTAATCATTTAAATATAGACCTCAAAATGTTGAACCCACCAATCATGCTTTACAATTAAAAGCTGTCCACGATCGTACTGTGAAATGTGAACCCTCATAGACTAAAGGACGTAATATAAATAAAATATTAAAGATATTTTAGGGTTTTCTTTTTCACATTATGCCTGAATCCGGTCCTGTCCACCACAGTAATGTAATGTACACACTCATTTCCTCAGACAAATTTTAAATCCCTGCAAATTGATTCCGGACATTGGAGTATTCGGCAAAGCGCACTCGACGCCCGGTGATAATTCAAAAACACTTTCCTAATTCCACGACAGACGGAAAATACACGAAAAGCTTACCTAATACGTACCTATTGGAATCTTTCTTCTTGCTTTTTATTGAGAATTCAATATGTACGTTTATTTTTAATGTTTCTTAATTTAGTTGAGGGAATGTGCTTGCATTTGCGATTCCACGAATTGAAATGCCAAACCTTTACAATGCCGAATCCTTCTATGGCCCCTTCTAGGGTGTGTCTTGGAATGATTGGGAAACCTAGGAGAATTGCAAGGTAGATAAATAAAAACTTAGAAAAGATAGATAGTTTACAAAGACGTCCAACATCGTTTTACCTGATTAGCACACTGAATATATGTTAAACATAAACAATCATATTTATATAATTATACTATATGTCTAAATCTAATTAAGCAAGCGAAGACCATCGTGGCTCAATGGGACAGCGTCTGACTGAAAAAAAGGAGTGTCTTGACACTCTGTCTACCTTGTTGTGCGGTATAGAGTGATGCCGAGGAAAAAAAAGAAATATATAAGTATACATAGCTTCACGCTGTATCCCGCATATATAGGGTACGCTATAGCAGGGTAGGCAGAGGGAACCTAGTGTTAAGACACTTCGTTCCCCACTTTCTGCCGAATTGAGGCATTGCGCGCTAAGTGGCGGAACTCGACGCCGCGCTTCGCCTTTTTACCAAGTAAATGAAAAAAAACTCAGGAAATGAAAAATTCCATTTCCTGGAGTGGGGATCGGACCCACAACCTATCGCATTTATAGTGGCACGCTTGTGCCTCTGCGCCACTACTGGCGTTAATAAATTAATATACTCGTATAAGTATTTAAGTAATAATCCAGAAAAAACTAATATAAGACAATGACAGATCATAAAAACAATTCATAGATGGAAATTGCAATAGCATGTACCTATTGCACTTACAGTTTATAATGACGTCATCGTTGCACAATAAGATCGCCTTTGCCTTTTTTTTTTTTTCAGAATCGAGTGAATGGCTATATGATATTTAAGAAACAAGTCTGTTAAGACAAAGAGACCATCGTGGCGCAGTGGGACAGTGGCTGACTGTAGGCGCGAGTGAAGTGGGTTCGATTTCGACTCGGGTGAATAATTAGTAAAATATTTCAACTATTTTCAATACCCCACTCTGGCAAGACAAAGCGCGGCGTTGAGTTCCGCTACTCAATACGCAATGTCTCGAATTCAGGCGGAAAGATGAGAGTGGATTGTTTTGACTCAGGGTTATCTGTATCTACCCTGCTTAAGGAAATTTAAATCTGCCTAAAATTTGTAGTCGTCAATTATCTCTTTGATAGTACGTGGAAGCAAAATATGTGAATACGATTCACAAAAGGAAAGGAAAAAGTATTTTTGTAAAATTTTGTATTACCAGTTACTAATATTAAAATACTCGTATAGCACTTTGACTACACTATGACAAATAACAAAAAAATAAAATACTGAAAAGCGAACAATAGCGATATATCCGTTCAAAATAATTTCATTTATTAATTATAATGTCTTTTTACATCCTCACTCTTTATGCCGCATACCTTTCTAACCAGATCTCTCTGGTTAGAAAGGTATGCGGTCCCTAGTCCCCAGTGTCAAGACACTCCGTTCTCCGCTCACTACTCAAAATCGAGACATTACTTGCATTCAAGTCAACAGTGCTTTAAATAAGCTTTCACAAGCTACCAACGCCATCTATTGCTGAATATTCGTACCCCGCCGCACCCCGCGCTCACCCCCCGCGACTCCCCGCGCTCCCCCGTTCATTCACTCCAACCCGTCAGTCTCTCACCACACGTCGTCGCGCTAACACGTCCGCCAAAACACATAACTATTACCGATATATTGCTACAAACAATCGCTCAGCTGACTGTGACTTACATATATAACAGTGATTCTATAAAAATAACATAACCAAAGTGTCTTCCATCACGTTTATCAAGTTAATATCGATATTTTGAGGCGAATGTAAAAATATACGCGTCGCAGAGAACCGTTCCAACGCGTGAGATCGATACTTTTAAATGATAACATGGATTCAATTAGATTTAAGACGGTGAATAGTGTTTGTGTTGTGTTGTGGAAGTATATGTTGTACTGAGGTGAGTTATCGTTACGTAGTTATAGTGTATAGATAACGACAGGATTTGTTTTGAGTGATAACTCCGAGATATCTTGCGATTCGTTCAGAAATCGATTACTATCGATCGAATATCGGAAGGTCGTTATGCCCTTCGTTTGTTTTGATTAGCTGAAATTAAAAATAAAAATTTTGTAATTGCTGTTACTATATTCAATTTTAGAATTTAATTTTTTTTGTGAATATATTTAACTTTTTTGCTCCAATAAATAAAATATTCAGCCAAGATAATAATAAAATAATAAATTAGTAATTTATAAACCAAATAAAAACTTTTAGTTATATTTAATAAAAATAACAATAAAATGTTTATATTATCTGCAAAGATATGTATTCTTTATTTAAATTTTATGCAACAGCATCCGTAGTTTTTGTCATAAAAAAACATAAAAATTAAATTATTTGCGCTCAAAAGGCAAGAACTTGAGGCGTGCAGTACGTTGCACCATTAAATCTAAAACCACATTCGGCTACATTAGCAATGCAAGAATAACTATTGACTCACGGCTATTTATTACTAACTCGATTCATTTAACTAAATCGATTAATTCTACAACTATAGTATTTTTTTTTTAATTTTATGCATTTTGTAGGGTAAGCAAAGAGAATTCTAGATTCTCTTTATATATTAGATACTTGAAGTACTCTGCTTTTGCCATTTTAGAAAAAATTGTATGTATAATTAAATGGGGGAATCACCCAAGTTTGTTACAATTATAAATTCGCACCGGTTGTAATGTGATCGCTATATAAATAATTACCTAATATTAAATTACAATTATATTATTTAAATGTATTTTTTCTTAATAGTCATCAAACTTTACAACTTGAAAACATTTATTTTTTCGTTTCTTTTTTCTAAAAGGGCTAAATTTAGGTACGAACAGATTCCGAAACTTAAATTACATACTTTCCAAATGAAACTTTAATTTTTTTTTCGTTTCGGCAAAACTAAGCGCGGCGTTGAGTTCCGCTACTAAACCGTGAATTGACATTGAATTCTCTCTATTTATACTGTCAAGCGGCAAAAAAGCATGATTTTTTTTATTATTCAATAAAATAACCTATTAAAATTTTAAAATAAACGAACGACAATACTTTAACAATGGCTTTGTTCTTTGTAATCAAAACTTATTTCACCTTGTAAAAAAATATGTATGCCAAAATTACTATTCTATTGTAACGATAGATTACTACAGCACTTCCTGTCGATTACGAGCTTAATATGCATAATTGTAGCTTATAGTTCGGGATATCCGTAACTGACTAACTTGTATCTAACCTGTATTGAATCTAAATACTTTATTATTTAAATATTTTAATTAATCGATGATTAATATTATGAACTGTTTTAGAATTTGTTTTTTGGTTTAATATAAATATCCTAAAAAATATTCTGACTTGGTTCTGGGTTCGATTCCCACTCAAGAGAATAGTTATATTTAAACCATTTTAATTTCTCCGCTCTGATAAGAGAACACGCGGGGTTAAGCTCCGCCAATCACTACACAATATCTCGAATTGGGGCGGAAAGCGAACGAAGTGTTTTGCCGTTAGGTTCTCCCCTGTTATGCGGGATAAAGCGTGAAGCTGCTAAAAATATATTTTAAATGTAAAAAATCAACGTCATATAAATAATTCTATCCAAAATAAAAAGATATGTGCATCATTTTTTGAACTTAAAAAGGTTTACCATGGGTTTACCAATGTTAATGGCGCAGATCTGAGAAGATTCTTTCTTTTTACAATACTTCGTTTACGGATAGATGTTTTTACACTATTACGCAAAAAATGCTGAACAAATTTAGATGAAACTACCTTATATTATAAGCTTATATATCAAAATAATAAACGGCCTGTTACATACTATTTATAAATATTTATGTGTAATTCATTTTAATGTTATAACTAGTAATGTACAACGTCTTCAACATCATCAAAATGGATACAGTAATTTCCAACATAAAATTCGAACAAATAGACAAGTTTATATTAACATATTAGTAAATGAACATATGTGCAGTAAATAGGTGATTTATAAGGAAATCACGATTTAAATTCCAATTTATTTCATGTAACAATGCGTTAGTAATATAAATGAAGATTGTCTGTGGGAGATTTATGTCACAGACTAAACCTTTTTTTTTTTAACCGATTTAAAAAAAAAAAGCCTTTCGTGGCGCAGAGGCACAAGCGTGCGACTGTAAACACGACAGGTTGTGGGTTCGATTTCCCACTCCAGGAAATGTTAGTATTTTCATTTCCTGAGTTTGGTAACAAGGCAAAGCGCGGCGTTGAGTTCCGACACCCACCACGCAATGCCTCAATTTGGCGGAAAGTGGGGAACGGAATTGTTGTAAGAGAACGGAGTGTCTTAACACTAGGTTCTCAGGCTTGTCTCTGCCTACCCTGCTATATGCGGGATACAGCGTGAAGTTAAAAAAAAGAAAAAAGGTTTTCAATTCACCAGTTTTTTTTTTCGTGTTACCGCGTAACTTTTTAATGGCTGAACCATTTTTGATAATATTTTTTCATTTGATAGCTAGTGCTTCTGATATGGCTTAAATAATTTTAGTTAAGATCTGATGAGTAGTTTTTGGGTTATTCGTAATAATCGTAACTTTAGTAGGTTTTGTTAAAAGATTATTATCTTTTTTAATAAAAGCTAAATTATTCATATTTTATTTGTGTTTTTTAGTTTGCTGTATAATATTTATGTTATGAATAAGGCCTGTTTATTATTTGTTTTAAAGTTATTTTCAGCTAATATTTGTAATTTACCTATAATATGTATAACTTTATGAGATTAAAAAAGTATATTTGCTTCTTTATTTTTAATTATCTCTTATATTTGACATGGCGCGGCGTTAAGTTGCGCTAATGAACAGGTAAGCAATTAGCAAGCACTTGGATAATATCAAAGTGTTGCAGGTTCGAATCCTGCTTCAAATTTTGCCCTAAAAATTCTTTACCTTACATACATTGGAGGCGCGAAAATATAGTCGTAGCGAAATAAAACTTCACACTTACCGAGAACACTTCGACAATTACAGCGTTTTCAGCTTTTCCAGCTGAAAATAATATTTTCAACGTAATGAATGGTATAATGGCCTCTAAAATGCCACGATATTGTGTTTTAAATTTTATTCCTACAAGAACAGGTGTAAGTTTAGTTCTTTTATTATTTATATTACATACATACATAGCTTCACGCTGTTTTTTTTTTGTTACCAAAGCCAGTAAATGAAAAATTCCTTTTCCTGGAATGGAAATCGAACCCACAACCTATCGCGTTTGCAGTCGCACGCTTTCCTGCCTCTGCGCCACGACAGGCGTTTAAAGACCAAATATAATAATTTGAAATTAGCGGGGCTCGAACCCGCGCCTCTTGGAAACCGTACTAAGCTAACTACTATCCAATCGGTATTCTTATACACTTGTTATTACTTATTTATATTGTTAATATCTCTCTAGAGAGATTTTTACAAAATTTCTGCCACTAAAAGATTATTTCAACGAAGAAATCTCATAGAAAAATCCATTGGTTTTTTGTTACACATACAAAAATGTATGAGCTATAAATATTGACAGCAATCGCGTTTTAAATACGCAAATTCTGGCAACATTACTATACACGCGAAAGTAAAGTAAATAAACTCATAGCCGTGCGCCTATACGATACGAGGCATTAAGGCCGCGGTTAAAACTTTATATTATTTTACTACTAGTTTTAGCTCGCGACTTTGTTTGCCTGAGCTATATAGCCCGTTTAAAGGGATTTATCTTTTATCAAAAGGGGAGAGGCGAAGTGCGCAGAGGCAGGTTGTGAGTTCGATACGCATTAAAGGAATTGAAAATTTTAAATAATATTTAATATTTTCATACCCTGGATCTGGTAACAAGGCAAAGCGCGGCGTTGAGTTCCGTCATTCAATGCGTCGCGGCGGCGGAAAGTGGGGAAAGGATTAGAAATCGGAGTGTTTTAACACTAGGTTCTGAGGGACACAGCGTGAACCTAAGAAAAAACTTTTAAGTGATTAAAAAAAAAATCTCTTAGTGCACTATATTCCCCAAGGAAACTATATCCTTAACTTTAATTTTCTATGGCAAGTAATTTTGACTAGTACGCTGTCTGTCAATCACTCAGTAGCGTTTCATAAAAAAAATCGAAACAATTTTTTAAACATTTTCTAAAAATATATTTTTTGTCCAAAATCTATGATTCATAACACTTAAAACAGCAGTTTCACGCTTTATCCCGCATAGCAGGGTAATCAAAGACTAGGTTCTCTTTACACTAGGTTCTGTCTAGTGGCAAGACTCTCCGTTCTCCGCTTTCTGAATTTAAGACATTCTGTACAAAGTAGCGAAATTCAACAAATTAGGGACTTTTTAATTAAAATATGTATTGGAAACTAGCTGATTTCACGAACTTGCTATCAATATTGAGGATACTTTTTAAATCTTGCTATTTTTTTTAATAGAAACATCCTTTTGACAATATTGCACACACAAAATATGAATTTATCTGATTTGCGGCTATCATTTGGGAGTTATACGCTTACAAACATTTTTATGATTCATTTTTATTTATATATATACATATATGAGTTATCATACCTACATGTATTCGAATACACTACCTCCATCTATCTGTCTATATAACCACTGTGCATCAAGAACAGCGTGGGCGCTGGAAATGCCTCATAAAGCACTTCTGTTCAAACAATCCCTAGTACAAGTTTTGTAACGGTTAAACACTGCTGTATATTACCTAACACCTACTAATTAGTAGCATTAGTATATTCGGATATAAAGAGGTCGTTGAACTACCAAACTTTAACTCTTTGTTGTGTTAAATGAATGTAATTTTGAGATTAATGTTGTGTGAATTTGTATGGAAATTTAATTTAGATTAGGACTTAACACTTTTTGATGTTGTTTTTAAGTAATTGATTTAAGTCAAACTATAATCGCGTGGCTATAATGGAATTTTTCATTTCCTGGATTTGGTACAAATGCAAAGTGCGGTGTTGAGTTCCGCCACTTAAAATAATGCCTCAATTCGGCAGGAAGTGCGGAACGAAGTGTCTTAACACTAGCCTTCCATCTACTTCTTAAACTCGTACCTTGATAAGTAAAAGGCAATATATATATTTCGCGTTTCTCGAATAAATTGTCTCTTTTTTTAATAAGTGATATTAAAAATGAAATACCTTTTTTCTATAGTACATTACTGAATATTAAGAACGATTTACATATAAAATCGATTATACAACATCTTGATATACAAATGACAACCATATTCGGTCCACAGATAATCTAAAAAAATATAATTTTTAATACATTAAACGTTTCCCAATAACATAAAACTTATACACATAAATTTTCCATAGACGCCATCGCTATTATAACCAAAACAGTTATTTACCTCATTAATTTGAAAATAAAACGCGAATAACCTAACAAAAACTTTAAATTCTATGCTAAATAGCATTTCTTAAGCATATGTCATACATTTATCCTTATAAGCGTTGAATACAAGAAACAGTTTAATGTAAAATTAACAATAAACAATGCCTATTCAGGAAGGCAAATTAAAAAATTCCTTACAGTAGACGCAATTGTCTTGAGAGTAGAATACTTACTTGAGGAGGGTTGGAAAAAAACTTGCCACATGTACCTACAGGTGCGTCCTTACCGAGTCCTTCATGCATTATGTAACGAAGATTTGTATCTGCACTAGCTGTATCCGGTGACTTCGTTTGTTGGACTATTAAACCGAAAATCTCGTCTTTTATTGTTTTTAAAACAATTTCGTGAAATCCTCTGTGTTAGTGCTCCCCTACACTCCCCAAAAAGCTTATATGCCAAATTTTAAGTTTCTATGGCACTCATCACGCAATGCCTCAATTCGGCGGAAAGTGGGGAACGCAGTGTCCTAACACTAGGTTCCCTTTGCCTTCTCTGTTGTATGAGCGTTGGGTATACAGCGTGAAGCTATGTATGTATGGCCAGTAGTTTTGGCTATATGATAGATAGGCAATGTTATCATAATTTTACTATTATTAATATATCTACAAAAAGTAATACAATTTAGACTGTGTCTTTGATTAGTTGTGGATTCAATCTCTATTCTGAGAAATTATTTTTATACATTAGAACAGTTAAATAAACCGCGGCGTTGACTCGATCAGAAAATAGAGAACGGACACTACATCTTAATTTATACCTGAGTCAGAGAGAGCCTGGTCTCAAAACACTCTGTTCTCGCCTTTCAGACTAAAATCGAGGAAATAAAATAACTTAATTATTCCCATGAATTGGAATCGAACCTACAACCGATGGTATTAACAGTAGAATATTAAATTAAATTATAACATACTAACAACCTAAATTAGTATAACCCGTAAATAACGCAAAACGGGGAACGGAAATTTTAGTAGAACGGAGTGTCTTAACACTAGGGTAACCTTCACTACCCTGCTATGTGCGGGATATAGCGTAAAAATGGCCATTACATTCATTCACATAAAACATATAGTATTTAGGCGTGCAGACAGAGGGATTTTCAAGTCAAAAATAGATATCCTAACACGAACAGCGACTCGCTGCCCGCTGGGCTACCGGTATACATACTACCGGTATATACTCATACACTGCTGTGTCTCGGGACATCAAATTATTTATACATGCACCGGCCACCCATCGCTTACGTACCTATGGCATGTTGTGCTTTACCTTTTTTTATCATACGCACACTGATTTTACGATTCTAAATAAAAATAACGGGTTGGATACACTTTTAGTTTCGATTTGTGTGAATGTGTGTGTTTTAATGTAATTTGGTTGTGTTAATTTATATTGTAAGTTAATTATTTAAAAAATGTAGTAGTTAATCAAACAAAGGAAAGAAAAATATTCCTTTAAAGTATATAATGTTAAATCTGCTCATAACGGGAATCGAACCCAAGCCTCTTTTGTGAAAATCAAATATATAACAAAAAAAACGCACAACAATTTTGATGTTAGTCGAAAAAAGTATAGCGCTTTATTTCTGTCCTCAGTTACATCAGACAGAAAGACAAACATTTTTATATTTTTTTATAGTATTTATATACTTTTTTACCCAATAATATTTTATTTGGTAGATTTTATTATACGCTTACATACCTGTCGTGGCGCAAAGGCACACGCGTGCGACTGCAAACGCGACAGGTTATGGGTTCGATTCCCATTCCAGGATATGGAATTTTTCATTTTCTCGGTTTGGTAACAACACAAAGCGCGGCGTTGTGTTCCGCCACAGCACGCAATGCCTCAATTCGGCGGAAAGTGGCGAACGGAGTATATTAACACTAGGTTCGCTCTTCCTATATGCCTAATAGCGGGATACAGCGTGAAGCTATGTATTTAAATATACTATAAGGCGAAAACAAAGTATTTGCAAAGTAAACATACAAACAAATGAAGAACATTTCGTTACAAATTACAATAATAAAACATTAATTGTGTAAGCCGTCTCGCGTTTTTGTACTCTGTATTCACATTCCTCGCGAGCACAATCGAGTTAAATTTGATTGCATGCCTCCATCATTTCTCACAATAAGCTGATGTTCATTAAAAAAATACACATTTATCTGTGTAATATATGCATTCGCATTATTGTTGAAGTAGATTTAAGTACATATATTAAATTTTTTAAAGTATCTCTTGAGATATGCAGAATCGGGAACTATGGATTTTGTTTTAAAAACATTGTTATACTTACTTACTTAGCTTCACGCTGTATCCCGCATATAGCAGGGTAGGCAGTGTTAAGACACTCCGTTCCCCACTTTCCGGCGAATTGAGGCATTACTTGCTGAGTGGTGGAACTCAACGCCGAGCTTAGCCTTGTTACCTTACCCAGGTACTGAAAAATTCCATTTTCTGGATTGAGAATCGAATCCACAACCTGTCGCAACGTCAGGCGTTTAAATAAGTTAATCTAATCCAAAATAAATACAGACGGACGGATATAACGGAGTGTTTTCACACTAAGCTCTCCCTATTGTCCTTAAAAAAATTATACCAATACAAGTACATATAATGAAAAACATTTATAGCCTACACAAATGATATTGAATAACAATTACCGTTTTCTAGACACAAGAAGCTTATTATTACGATATCTCTCAAAACAAACGTGTATGTATGTAGTAGGTAGTGGACAGTGTGCGGGCCGAGCGAGCTCATCAAGTCCAAACACGTGGTACACAATGAATGATTATTAAATATTCGAATCGTTCTAAGTTAGTAATCAACCTGGAAAACTTTTAAACGTATGGTTATCGCTATTTAAATAATATCATTATAATAAAAGTTGCTTTATATTATAATTTTTACATACATACATAGCTTCACGCTGTATCCCGCATATAGCAGGGTAGGCAGAGGGAACCTAGTGTTAAGACAATTCTTTCCCCACTTTCCGCCGAATTGCGGCATTGTGTGCTGAGTGGCGGAACTCAACGCCGCGCTTTGCCTTGTTACCAAACCCAGGAAATGAAAAATTCCATTTCTTGGAGTTGGAATCGAACCCACAACCTGTCGCGTTTATAGTCGCACGCTTATGCCTCTGCGCCACAACATTATTCCACAATTTTCAATAATCTATAATTATTTACTAAATCTATAATAATACTAATATTTTAGTTTTTTAGCTTCACGCTGTATCCCGCACATAGCGGAGTAGGCAGAGTGAACCTGTGAACCTAGTGTTAGGGCACTCCGTTCATATCAGCTATACCATTAAAACGTAGTTTCAACTGAAACCAAAACATCAAACGTTAACCCTCCAGTCAAAATTCACGCCGTCTATAATAAAGGCGTTATTTTTCAATTCGCGAGCAAAAACTGAATAACAGAACTTTCGAATCATATCACCAGATGCCCGCGTGACGCATTTTCAAGCTCGGACGTTTGAAATACTGTTTTCCGGTGTGACGACGAAATATAGCTTTAAATAGTAATAATAGCTAGTTATATAACTATACAAGGGAACTTTTAGACGAGATTTTTAGAGAATAGGAACTAATAAAAATTTGACCTTAGCAGGATAAGAACCCGCGCCTCTTAGGTGCCGTCTAAGTACTTTAGACTACTATACTATACGTTTTTATCGAGTTATATCGAAATTCCTATACGTTTGTTGCTAATTTTTGGTTTTGGTATCTCTATACGGAGATTTTTACAAATTTTCGCTATCCAAACATTATTTCTAAGAATAATTATATTTAAGGGAAAGGATTTTATGGTATTTATGTAATATATATTTAAAGTATTATTCAATCATTTAGAATAAGAGAAATTATTGAAACATTTCAAGGTAGCTGAATTCGAACCTATGCCTTCTTAGCTTTGGCGGATCAGCTAATCACTAGGTTGTCGCTGTTTTAGTAGTGTTACAAAATGTTACAAATTGTTGAAGACAGACCAAAATTGTCATTTTACCATTGTCATATGACACGATATTTTTATTATACTACTATCCAATGTAAAAGTAAGATTATAAATGTTAAAAGCTGCAAGAATTCCATTAAGAGATTTGCAAAGAGGATGTGAATAAAAGCGAATCACGAACGATAACTGCTGAATTTAAATTGAAAAAACGACTTTTTAAAAAAAATACTTGGCTACTGAAGCAAAATCGCCCTCCGATGATCATATTCAATTTTTAAAATCTACTTGCCAGGTTATTCCGACCGAAAAACGCATAGAACAAGCAAGACTAAAGTCTAACAGGTAGTTAACATTCTTTAGAAACGTTTTCGATGATTTGATGTTATTTCCAATGGGCTATAGCCACCGATTGCGGTGAAAATACTTTGAATTGGAAACCGAAATGGGTACCTAAAGAGGGAATCTATGAAGAGACGCAATATGTTGTAAAGCTTCTGTGCACGTGCTAAACCCCGTTTTGGGAAACGCCAGCTTTAAAAACACTAGTGCTTTTTACTTTTTAAACGAAAATATAGAGGCATTTTAGATTTTAGCCGAAAATTGGTTTTGGTGAGGTTTTTCTAAATAGTTTTGTTTGTCTTTTCGTTCATTTGTGATTTCTGGGTGGAATACGGTTATATTCATCAATATCTTGTTATTAGATTGTAGTGATAATAATTACTCGATATTTACTATAAATTTATAGCAGCAGCAGGGTAGGCAGAGGGAGAGAGAACCTAGTAGTGTTAAGACACTCCTTTCTCTTTTAACATTTCCATTCCCCACTCTCCGCCAAATTGTGGCATTGCTGAGTGGCGGAACTTAACGCAACGCTTTGCCTTATTACCAGAGCGAGGAAATGAAAATACTAAATATTATTTTGATATTTTCATTTAATGGAGAGGAAATCGAACCCACAACCTGTCGCGTTTATAGTCACACGCTTGTTCCTCCGCACCAGGACAGGCTTCGATAAATTAAAATCTTACTAATATTAAAAAAAAAAGAATTTCTAGTGGACTTATCAATCTATTCACGGTACGGATACAATCTTGAAGACCTTGACAATTTCGTTCTAATTTGATAAAGAAATGTAATTAATTAAATATTATATGTATACTTATAATAAGAAACTTCGCTGGAAATACTAATCACTCATTAATTTTATCTATGTTGAGGCGTGCTTAAGTGGAATTAAGAATTTAAATTCGGCGGGTGCCTTTATGAAGTGTTATTTATGACTTTTATGCCTCATAAAATGCTTAAAAAATCCATTTAATGATTTTTTTTTAAATATTTGTCGATTTGTTTTATTATTGTTACCAATTTTGTCTGATCAACGCCTGTCGTGGCGCAGAGGCACAAACGTGCGACTGTAAACACGATAGATTGTGGGTTCGATTCCCATTCCAGGAAATGTAAATGTTTAGTATTTTCATTTCTTGGGTTTAGTAACAAAGCAAAGTTCAGCGTTGAGTTTCGCCACTCAGCACGCAATGCCTCAATTCTGCGGAAAGTGGGGAACGGAGTATCTTAACACTAGGTTCTCAGGTTCCCCCTGCCTACCCTGCTATATAAGGGATACGGCGTGAAGATAAAAAAAATAAATAATCATTACCAAGTTTTTAAGTTAAATAAATGATCGAAAATCGTTATTGAAATTATTTCCTATGTATACATAAAAACATAAAATTATTTTCATAGCTCAAGCAGAAAATGGAGAGTCCTTACACTAATCTGACCCTACCATGTGGAAAGAAGCGTGAAACTAAATTAACATATACCCAATACAAATGCCACGTTGACAAGCAGCTTAGTCGAAGCGGTTGTGACAAGCAATTATAACGTTCGATGAACAAACTAGGCCAATCAATGCGTTACACTATAACTGTGCTCTGATTGAGCTCGTTCCACAAAAATACTATTGTTATTTAATCATTTCAAATTGAATTATAGAGAAACTAGTTGTATCCCGTGACAACGTTTGCGTGAACTGTACACCTAAAGTTCTTTTCGTAGGAATTTTGGGAAATCCTCTCTTGAGTCCTCACCTACACTTCCCATGGAGCCTATATGCGAAAGTTCAGTTTTTTATGACCAATAGTTTCGGCTATGCGTTATTTGTCAGTTACTTAGTAAAGAAAAGCTTATAAATATATTGATTATAATATTTTTTGACATATGCATGTATGCAAGTACTCGTGATTATTGGGGTTTGGCATGGAGTCCAATGATTTTTATTTATAATTATAAATATTCAAAGATATTTCTAGTGGTAAGGCAAAATGACTAA
Organism: Philaethria dido; assembly: GCA_033558755.1. NCBI lineage: Eukaryota > Metazoa > Arthropoda > Insecta > Lepidoptera > Nymphalidae > Philaethria > Philaethria dido. Next base: position 624,641 of record JAKGSA010000317.1, on the reverse strand, counting down.
AGCAAATCAAATTGAAAGAAGAACAACCAATCATTAGGCGCAGAGAGACCTTACTCCACGTGAAGTAGGAGATTCAATGAAAATATGTAATACTGACTTTTTTTTGCATATGTTGTATTTGATTGTATCAATTTTTGTTGCATCTACACGCTCTTTCCCGCACTCTGCTCTCTACTTTTCGCCTGAATTCGAGACGTTACGTGTTGATTGACGAACTTAACGCCACTCTTTGTCTTACCAAAATGAAGATATTATAATAATTTGTATAAGATAATTTTCACAATTCGATATCTTTAACAGACGCTATCCTACTACGCCATAGCCTCCACCAAATTAAGCTCAAATAATAATCCAATTGCGAATTATTTTAGAACATTCTCGACTACGCGAACTGCTGTAACAGGTAGCCAAAATATATTAATAGAAAATGTAACATTACAAGTTGCAATATCAATAAATCATCGTATCGATAGCGAGTAATTAAACGCTCGCATCCATGACTGATAGCCTATCGAGTCGCGTTACATGTGTTACGATAAATGCTAAACACTTGTTGAGAAATGTTTTTATAGATTTTATACTTTTTTAAATAATTAATTGGACTTAAACCTAATAGCTTTCTGCCATTGCATATCTAATAAAAAATATTGTTCTTTTTTATCTTTATGAAAATTTTGAATAAAAAAGATAGAAACGTACTAAAATTCCAGTTTCATACCACATATGGTTTAATGTGTGATTCTCATTCAGTTATTGTCTAAAATAGTTTTTTTTCGCACAAATGTTGCAAACAACTGTGATCGGAAATAAAATTCGAATACGAACACGAATAATAATAGAAATCGATTTTTTTTTTCAGCTTTTTAAACTGTGAGTTTTGAATTTATACAAATGAATGTTAGACTTTGACACTTTGTTATAAATGAGTGATTCGAATGAACTGATTGATGTTCAAAAGCTGTAGACTATTTTTTCGTTGCGCTTGCAAAAGTCCCTGTGTTAAAGTAGTTTTTTCGATTTTAATGCAGTTTGATGCAATATTTCAGAATCTTTATATGATTTATTTAATATTTAAAGTTTTCCAATAAAAAAAAAATTTAACACATATTGAGTTGCACGCGCAACGATGATATATTGGATCGAGACAGTACTTTTTCAGAATAAATCCTATATGAAGGTCGAATGAAACGTTTAGAAATACAGTGATAATTGGGATGATTTTATATATGCAGCTGGAAAATGACATACACTACTCTCTCCCGACACTTTACTTTTCTCTGTCAATGTAAATTTATAGGAAACATAAAATACATATGTGAGGTGGAACCTAACGCCGCCTTTAGTCTAACCAGTTTGAGGAAATTTCTAAATATAAAAAGTGTCGTCAATGCAAAAACTTTCAAATTCATTCATCTTCGCCACAATGAACTGTCCAACACTGTCTTTTAAATGTCGTTTCAAAGCTGATTTATCGGTTTTTTGGGCATAAAAATCATTTTTCAATGCAAACGGAGACAAGTTCATGTCACATCACTACTTCTTTTTCTATTCTTATTATAAGATTTATTTATTAGCTGTTTCCTACTTCGTTTGCGTGAACGACAAAAACTAAAATTTTCACCACGTTTTTTTCCATTTCCGTATGATTTTTTTGGAGAAATCCTATCTTAGTGCTCCCTTTCGTTCCCTAAGGGACCTACATGCCAAATATCAGCTTTGTATGTGCAGTAGTTTGGCCTATACGTTGTTTCTCTGTCACTCAGTATCGCAAAAATTTTATATTGTAGATAAATAAGGAAATAAATGAAAAGGTATCATATTTTTTATTTCACAAAAAATGTTATTTCTTCCGAAATGACACAGGAATAGCGGTCCATTGAAGTGTTCGATAAAAAATATTTTCGTACGCGATATTAGGTATCTTATCTCGCTATCTGCAATCTGGCCGGTACAAGCTATACCTTGTATACGACACTATTACAACCACACTACAACTTTATGACTTATTTATACATTTATTCAATCCATGCTTTTCATTTATTGGACGAGATTATGATTTATTACTGATAGGGATCGTGGGTTCAATTCCCTTAGTAGATGTAAAATCTATATGTTAATATGTGCAGGGTAAACTTTGGACCTTTTTTTTTGATAATTATTTGTAAGGAGCAGTATGTCACTTATTTGTGACAGTTTAAAGTTCAGAAAGCTTATATTTTTCAAAATAATTTATAAAAATATATTACATTCATTAATTAATAAAATAAATTATTCTCTGTCATAAATATGTATCATCGAAACATGTTGCGGTTTTCCGCCCAAGTTTGGTTCATAACTTGCTCAGTGGCGTAACTCAACGCCGCATGTAATTATCCTCAGGCGGGGATCGAACCCACCATCTTTTACTTAACTGCTATCTCACGGCGCCACAAAGGCCTCATTATCAAAACATTTACCAATAGATAACTAAATTCACAGCTACCACTTACAATCATTTACAATGTACTTGTAATGTATACAAAGATATTAACTTAAGTATAATATTTATTTGAATTTAATTATATTTATAAATAGGCGCCATCTTAGCGCAGTAGGAATGCGAATGAAAATGTCATTGATTGTGAGTTCAGTTACCACACAGGAGAATAATATATAGATATATCTATTATGTATTTTTTTCCAATTACATATAAAGAGGGGAACGGAAATCTTGGTAGAACAGAGTGTCTTAAGACTAGGTTCCTTCAGGTTCCCTCTGTCTACCCTGCTATATGCGGGATACAGCGTGAAGCCAAAAACATAAAACAACGGTAAACTAAGGGATGGAGTTGAGTTCCGCCAATTAACACTATGTGTCTTATTTGTGTGGAAAGTGGAAAACGGAGTGCCTTGACACTTGTCTCTCTGACTACCCTGCTATACAGGAAAAAGCGTGAAAGTTCAAGCTAAATAGAAGAGTGTTAATTAATCTTTTTGACATTTATGTATTGTTTTCATTTCTTTACTAAATTATCAATAAAGTATTTTGTATCTTTTTTTACATACATACATACATACATAGCTTCACGCTGTATACTGCATATAGCAGGGTAGGCAGAGGGAACCTAGTGTTAAGACTCTCCGTTCCCCACTTTCCGCCGAATTCTCACTCAGATCATAATCACTTGCCTGAGGCAATGCGTGCTGAGTGGCGAAACTCAACGCCGCGCTTTTTCCTTATTACCAAACCCAGGAAATGAAAAATTCCATTTCCTGGAGTTGGTATCGAACCCACGACCTGTCGCGTTTATAGTCGCACGCTTGTGCTTCTGTGCCACGACAGGCACAGTTATATTTTAGTTCTAGTTATCTTTTTTAAATTTTAGTCATATTTAAAGAAAAAAAGCTATATTACTAGAAACCGGAGAGGCATAGATTCTTATAGAATCTTTAGAAACGTCACTTTCTTTTAAGTTAACATTCGTAATATAGTGGATGACATATTTTGTATGAACATCTCGCACATATCGTAGTTTTAAATACATTTTAAATGAGGACATTTTTAATGAGCTTCATTTCAATCACCTATTTGTACTTTTGTCTAGAAAATTTTAGAGCGGAGTAAAGAATATATCTATGTATTTAATTAAATTTATATGTTTTGTTCTTACATGAAAAGTTTTTTTTTAACGTGAAAAACTAAATATTTTAAAGACTAAGTTATTTATGTATAATGAAAAAATTATGACCGAAAAATTTAAAAAAGATTGAACGTAGTAGATCATTATTTGGTATACATGTCTAAGTATTTTAGATATTTATTAACAAGCGTTTATTTGTCTTATACTGTTAAAATATTATCACATTTTTTTCCTATATTTAATGTTTATACTGACAGACAACATACAGGCAATACTGGCCAAAGAAAGCTGAAATTCGACATGTAGGCTTCTCGAAGAATATAGTGGAGCAATATGATAGGGTTTCTCGAACATTTTTTTTTGTTAACTTCACGCTGTATCCCGCATATAGCGGGGTAGGCAGCGGGGACCAAAGAACATAGTGTTAAGACACTCCATTCTCCTTCTACAATTCCGTTCCCCACTTTCCGCCGATTTGAGGCATTGCGTGTTGAGTGGCGGAACTCAACGCCGCGCTTTGCCTTTTTACCGAACCCAAGAAATGAAAATACTAAATTTTACATTTACTGGAGTGGGATCGAACCCACAACCTGTCGCCTTTACAGCACGCTTGTGCCTCTGCGCACACAAACGAAGTCGAGGAATATTGCTAGTACAAATTTCAAACAAGATTTGAACCTATATCTTTACTTCTACAATATAAAAAAGCCTAGAATATATTAAATAAGGAAATTATACACCATTGACTGCCCCAGATATCAAGTATGCGACTAGATGCTATTTACATACTACAATACTCGTATACTATAAGATCACTCAAGTTAGCATATCTGGAGTACTTGCTGTGATTTGATGACTTATAATATGGCGTTATAGAGGGCTTTATTATCTATTATCATTTATAGGCCATCGCAGTGGGACAGCGTAATTGTAAACGCGATTGGTTGTAGGTTCGATTCCCACTCGGGTAATGATTATATTTACTAGCTATTAGCCGCGGATTTGCTTTCTCTTACATGACATTGATAATTATATGAATGAAATGTTATTGATGGCGGTAAATTATTTGCAAAATCCTTTGTAATATGGTAACGTCAAAAATTTTAGTTTTTCCACTAGCGAATAACCAATTTAAAAAAAAATACCTTAAATGGATTCAAAACTACAACCACAGGGTGATTGTAATAAAAATGCGAAAGTTTATGAGGATGTTTATTACTCTGTCACGCAAAAACTACTGAACAAATTTAAATTAAACTTTATAATAGTATAGCTTATATCTCAGAAAAAAATATCAACACGCCTCGAGCAGAAACTAGTCGTCTATACAACTGTGCCATACACCAGAGATACCTGAAGTTAAAAAGACAAATAAAAGCAATTTCCATTGAAATGAAATCTGAAATGACATTAAAGTGTAATCATTTGCTGTGAATTTATCCATCTTCTGCAAAGGGGAATGCACCCTACACCCTACACTCTACCCCAAAGCGACCCTAACACGTATTAATATTATTCTGACTGACCCTCCTCCCCTGTGGATGTAAGATGAGGTCGTCTGATACGTGTTCTGTAGGTATTTTATAGAAAATACTTTATTTATATAGCTTTATGTGTAATTTCTTATTTTCTTTTGTCTAAGTTTTTATTGGCCAAAGCATTTTTCACAATATTTAATTTTTTTCTCCAATTTACGCCCAAAATTGAGATAATATGTCACAGAGTATCTGAAATTTCGTAAGTGTCTGAACTCAACGTCACAATTTATCGTACCATTGTGCGTGACGAAACAAATTAAATTGGGGAATTATGAAAATATAAATATGGAAATATTCCCCCGAGATAAATATAAATCCGCTACCGTCTCTTTCAGTCACGCACGTGTATGTGCTAAATACAAATACCCACGTTTAATAAACCAATGTAAATAGTATTGTCTATTGAGTTCACGCTGTTTCCTATACTTCAGGGTAGCCAGAGGATATCTAGTGTAAAAATACTCCGTTCTCCGCTTTTCGATTGATTTATATTGCGTCTTTATTACCAGTGCTTAATGCATTCATCTGCCTAACTAGAGCGAAGTAATAAAAATAATTTAACATGATAACTCTACGAGGGGATCGAACCCAAACCATTGCGCTTACCATCATCACTGACCCACTGACCCATTAAGAATTTTAATGAAAAATATAATATAAAAATTACTAAATATTTTCAGTACAGTAATCGTAATTGTCATAAACTACACTCATACTCGCTTTGCGTCGGGGTTACGTTTCAAAAAAACACGACGCAAATTGAAACGACGCAAAGCGAAAATAGATTTTCTATAGCAAACCATTCCAGCAAGCAAAGATTTCTATAGAAACGTCGTAAGCGAGGTATTGGTGTAGTTATCTTTTAGTTCACCTAAAAGACGAAAAATTTGTTCCTTACACTTAAAAAAACAGCAAACGGTCAGTAAACCCGCTTCGTTAACCAGAAATGTCACTCTCTTTTGTTTCAAAATTCCCTTTTTTTCCATCTCAGGTAGCGGGGATGATTTATTGCCTTGTTGTTTGTTCAAATAATCGATTTCTAACCACCACAATACATAGGAATAACACCCTTAAGGTGTTAGATGTAAGGGTGGCAATTCAATGCGTTTGTATCCATCTTGTTGAATACAAAAATATCACATGTGGCAACAAAGGTTCGCTCGTGAATTCGGCATAATCGTTCGAGATCAGGTTTTATGGCTCATTTCGTAATCAATTTGTTAGTTTAAGTTGGGAATTTCGAGGTGCATTTTTGTAATGTCAGGTGCATAATGACGTTACGGTCTATAATTTAATTTGAATATTTATACAAATTTTGCGAATAATTATTATAATTACGTAGTCAATTCAGCGGAAAATGGGGAACGGAAATGTTAAAAGAGAACGGAGTGTCTTAACACTAGGTTCTCTGGTACCCTCTGTCTTCCCTGCTATATGCGGGACACAGCGTAAAGCTATATAAAAAAAAATACTTAACATTATGTATGAATATTTGTAGGCTTTTGCGCAATGGCAACACGCCTTACGCGATGATTACGGGTTCCATTCTCACTAGAAGGTAGAATTATATTGCAATTATTTTCACTCCCCCGCGCTGGCGAGACAAAGCGCGGCGTTGAATTCCGCAACTTAAAAACAATGTCTTGTATGTATTTGGATTAGAAGAGTCTTTTGTTCAACAATAAATGCAAAAATAAATAATTAGCGCGGAAAAAGCGGAAAACGGAGTGCCTTAACACTAGGTTCTCTTTACCTACTCTGCCATGCATAGGAAAAAGAGTAAAACATAATAAAATAAAACATTAAATTCAAATAACATTATACGGTATCAAACTCGAAATGCTTTCTATATGTTTAGCGGATTAGTTTACATGCCAACATTAACAACTATAACTTTGAAACTGGTATACAGCGACTAGTGTTGTTACCTATATGCACATTACAATATTAATTATATATTTTTTTTAACTTCACGCTGTATCCCGCATATAGCAGCCTAGGGTTAAGACACTCCGTTCTCTTTCAACAAATCCGTTCCCCACTTTCCGCCAGATTAAGGCATTGCGTGTTGAGTGGCGGAACTCAACGCCGCGCTTTGCCTTGTTACCAAACCCAGAAAATGAAAATACTACATTTCCTGGGGTGGGAAGCGAACCCACAACCTGTTGCTTTATAGTCGCACACTTGTGCCTCTGCCCCACGAGAGGCGCATATATATATATATATATATCTAATGCCCCCTTCGTAATATTTGCTAGAAATTAGAAGAAAGAAATTAACTTCAACAATCACAATCAATGTCTTGATCACAAGTAAAGGATTTCGCTTGCGTCTTCTATGCGTCACGTCTGATCACTTTTATTTTTCTTAAAGTAATATATTGAGAATTTTTATTATAAATGTATTTATAAATACGTGAAGCAAAAACTTTGGACCACTTTTTACGAAAATTACGCGGGCGGAGGAGCATGAAACTTGGCACACTTATAGTTTATATAGAGGAGTGCAGAATGTTAATATATTTTTTTAAGAATGCATAAAAAGTATATTAAATTAATAAAATAAATGTTACACACACACCATGGTTTGACATCCATGTTTATACAAAGTGACATATACATACATACACTGTTAAAGACAACGCGTTGTTAACGCGTCAACTGGGACACTAGTAAAAAGAAAACGAAATCATACATAAATAAAACAAAATCATCAAAATATTAAAATTTAAACACATAAAATGATATCTGAAACGAGCCATCCCATAACTTAAATACGTTGTTTATTAACATTCCGTATTCACAAAAGCTAATCTAAAGAACCAGTTTGCGATCGTTTATTATCTTATTGTTTGCATATTTTAGTTTCTAGATTCTACTTTAAATAACGGCTTTAAAAGCTTGAAGGTCGCCAGTTCGTTTCCTAATTTTTTTAGCTGTATCCCGTACATAGCAAGGTAGGGTAAAGGGAACCAGAGAACCTAGTGTTAAGACACTCCGTTCTATTAAAACTTCTATTGCCCACTTACCGCCGAATTAAGGCATTGTGTGCTGAGTGGCGGAACTCAACGCCGCGCTTTGCCTATATGATAAATATGAAATATAATTCCATGTGTACCCATTGGTTTAACTGCAAGTTTTTTATGCATAACAAGGTAGTTAAAGAGAACCTAGTGTTATGACACTGTGCTGCAATTTATGGCGCCAATCGTAATATAGCGTTTTGAATAGTGGAGCTAAACACCGCGCTTTGCTCTTACTAGAGTAAAGAAGTAAAGATAATTTGAATAGGACTTCTCATGTTACAATTCCATCTATTATTAAATATTATTACTGTACTTCAAAAAGCCATAGTGGTACATTGGGTCAGCCTGAGGATAAACGTTATTGTTTGTAGGTTCGATCTCCACTCGAGAAAATAATTATATGTAAACTTACTAACTAATACATTTCCTGTCTGTCGTGGCGCAGAGGCACAAGCGTGCGACTGTAAACGAGACAGGTTGTGGGTTCGATTCCCACTCCAGGAATATTTTCATTACCTGGGTTACCAAACAAGGCAAAGCGCGGCGTTGAGTTCCGCCACTCAGCAGATAATGCCTCAATTCGGCGGAAAGTCCACTTTCCGAGAAAATAGTGTCTTAACACTAAGTTCCCTCTGCCTACCCTGCTATATGCGGGATACAGCGTGAAGTTATGTATGTATGTAATACATTTCCCCACTCTGGTGACACAAAGCATGACGTTAAGATACGTCACCTTCACTTGAGAAGTCTTGAATTCGTGTAAAACACGGGAGTGTCTTAATTCTACATTCTCTCTAATCTCTACTATACGGTAAAAGCATTAAGCGAATTGTATATATAAAATATAATGACAAATAATATACTAATATATTGTACACAATTAGCCTCGTGTAGTCGCCAAAAATATGATGTCAATGACATTTTAAAAGCTACCGAAATGCGTAAACGTATCGTGTAATATGGAGGCACCTGTTTTTTATGGATATTTATGTTTGTTGTATAAATATATGAGTATATTTAGGACGCTATGTCTTTTATTGAATTAGAAACGTAAATAAATAACTTTTAATGTAACATACTAAAAGTTTTTGATATTAGCTGTGAGCAGCGTGAATATGTTGACAAGTTCACATGCATATACAATGTTTTAAATATTAATAAAGTGGTTTGCCTTTGTCAAATATTTCAGATTTGTATTATATGCACGATACACGATTCCCACTTCAGGAAATGAAAATTTTAAATAATATTTAGTATTTTCATTTTTCTGGGTCTGGTAACAAGGCAAAAGGCGGCGTTGAGTTCCGCCACACAGCGCCCAATGCCTAAGACTGGCGGAAAATGGAGAACGGAGTGTCTTAACATTATGTTCTCAGGTTCTCTCTGCCTACCCTGCTATATGCGGGATACAGCGTGAAGTTATAAAAAAAAAAGTTAAGTACACAGCATATTACATGAGATCTAAGAAATATACATTTTATAAATACCATTGTAATGACCAAAACACCTGCAGATCTACCTGCAGATTAAATTCTAATATTCTTTCTTCATACACAGCTGTTAATAAAACAATACTCATAATAAATTATCGTAAAATTACCGACTTTTAGGACAATGGTCGCGAAGGAATAAATATTAACAACTTTTTGTCACTTTTTGCGAAAATATTGCAAAATTACAATTTATATGATCCTATTGACATTTAAAGTGAAGCTTTTTCCTTCTAGGAAATATATATAATAAATAATTTTTCTATTATTCGGTTTTTATTTTTATTTTATGACTTTCGAGTCCTTTGATTTGTCGAGGTTATTTTATAATGTCCTATTCAATAGTTTGCAAGGGAAGTGGGATAGTTCCTAACTGTTAACGCGATTGGTTGTGGGTTCGATTTCCACTCGGGGGTAGGACACCACAATAATTATTAATTATCAAACAAAAAAAAAAAAAACAAGTTTGTATGTATGTATATGTAACGGCCGTCATTAAAGTTTCGTGAAAATTATAAAAAAGAAACAAACAAAAAAAAAGTCATTCAAACGGACTCGATGGGTCCGTTTATATACATAAAAGCTAGTTGCATTTAAAATACTCACTATTTTAGTGACAAAAAGTGTAGTGACTCATCCCTCTACCTTCCACTCTCTTCCCATTTACATTAAATAAATCTATACATTCCCAGACACTCGTGTAGTAGATTCGTTTTCGTCGGACAAGCAAATCGTCTCATCAAGCCGTACTGAATTACGACGAAGTTTGATTTGCGAAGCGGAAAATTGAGTGAACAAGAAAACTTTGACCTTAGAGCTCTTAGGTGCGCGCTCCACCGCCCACCGCTATATACCTATTTGTAGCAAACTTTTTTTTATTTTTTTTGTGTAATTTTTAGCTTCACGAGTGCTAAAAATTGTGACATGGAGTGTCTTAACACTAGGTTCCTTCTGTCTATCCTGCTATATGCGGGATACAGCGTGAAGCTATGTATGTATGTATGTATGCATTTAGCTATCCCGCACATAGAAAGAGCCTGTGTAAGACACTTTGTTCTCCACTTTCCGCCTATGTTTAATAATATCTTTTAATCATGTACATGAGAACCGTATCAGACGTGCTAAGTTAGTGAAGTTAAGAAATTAACAAATCAAAAATGAAACTTCAGGACAAAAGTTTAAATTCTAAATTTTATATGTAAATTCTGTTTTAATGTTATTCAAAAACATTTTTTTACACCAAAGAGTATAATTTTATAGAAACTTTTTTTAATGTATATGCAAGTCGACTTACTAACTTATTCACGCTGTGTACCAATATATTTCACGCTTTCAATGCTTGCAAAATGTTGATTACGTCTTCATCTTACATAATAAAGTAACGTAATTTAAAACTATATTAATAGTTTAAAATTATTATTATTTTGAAATACCTTACGAGTATTTAAACCGACTTCGGCCCGCTTTAATCGCACTCATTATTACTTCACAATGGGCATTGAAATGTTAGAATTTTTATGACAATCACCTTCGCCACGTATTTCTAATAAAATAAGTTCATTTAGGTCACCATTTGAGGCCATCGTGGCGCAATGGGACAATTTCGGTCTGTTGTGATGATGTCATGGGTTCGATTCTCACTTGCGGTAATGATTACATTTAAATGATTTCCATTGTTTCACTCTGATGAGATAGTGTCGTTGATTTCCACCATAACACGCAACGCCTAGGAGTATGCTAGGTTCTCTTAGTATACCTTCTTACGAAAAAGTGTAATTAAAAAAACGGCATACATCGTCGTCACGCAATTGAGACTTGAGTGATTGTGTAGGTTCGAATCCCATATCCAATGGGGTCCTTGGAAGACGGGTAGTTCCCGTGGCTCCGGCTAGTGGCAGTCGAGAAGGAGCTCCGTGAGGTTTTAGTGGGTAGTCGGTCGGCCACCTGCTGGTTTAGGAGTCCCACATAACTGGGTACCCGTAAAAGGGTTTCAGCAAAAAAAATGGTTTGAATCCCATATAAAATATTCTAATTTACAATGTCTAGGTTGCATAAAGCGTGGCGTTGAACTCCACCATTCACTAATATCAGCGTCCTCGAGTAATACAAATATAATAAAATACAGCACTTCCTTTTATATCTTTACAACTAAACATAGTATGTCAATTGACTACAGCAAATATACTATTTGACATATTTACATGTTAATCAAATCAGCAACTGTACTATGCACTAGTAGAATTCTTATGAGTGTAACATGATAAAACAAAGCATTTTAAAACAATATTATACTATATTTTTCATAAAAACCAGGAAAATTAACAAAATTAACAAAGTTAACACTAATAATTAATAAAACTACAATCCCCAGCGTATAACTCCAAGGAAACACAACCACGCCAGTGTGCCTCAGTTGTAACATCTTTGATTGCCTATTAAAAGTTGCTTATTCGAAGCATTCGACTGATGATGCTATTATATCAAGACGTTTGAACTTGATTCACACTTTAAATTGGATTTGTTTCCTTTGACAAATACTTTACTCAGAGTTGGAGTTTAAAAATTAATGTTAATTACTATATAATTGACAGTACGATACAAGTAAGAAGGGAGAGAGTACCTAGTGTCTAGACACTCCGTTCTCTGGCCTATATTGATGGATATTTAGTGAAATGATTCTACAAATAGTAAAAAATGAGTTTGAAATGAAGTCCTTAATAATTGAAATATGTTTTCATTTCAGGATTTGACGCGTTGATATCCCCACATGAATAAATACATACATACATACATAGCTTCACGCTGTATCCCGCATATAGCAGGCTAGTGTGAAGACACTCTGTTCCCTACTTTCCTCCGAATTGAGGCATTGCGTGTTAAATGGCGGAACTCAACGCCGCGCTTCGCCTTGCTACCAAACTCAGGAAATGAAAAATTCCATTTCCTGGAGTGGGAATCGAATCTACAACCTGTCGCGTTTACAGTCGCACGCGCCACGACAGGCGTTCATATATAATAATAGACATATAGTTCTTTTTTTATTTTTTTAATATCAATAATAGGGCTTAAGCCGCATCGTTTATGTATACGAAGTATCGTACGTGTCATATCCGGATAATGTCCTGAAGTTAATCCAAATCCGATCAGCGGGCTTTACGACATTGTATGACAAAGTTAAATATTTATTATATACTTAGGTATATTGTTTTTTTACAGTTTTATCTTTTTTTAGATATACGATATTCAGACTCTTTCTGAATATCGTATATCTAAAAAAAGATAAAGTGTTAAGACTCTCCGTTCTCCACTTTCTGCTTGAAATTGAAATATTGGGTGTTGAATGCCAGAAGTTAATGCCTCGCTTTATATTACGAAAGCAGAAAAATATATTTTTTTAACTTCACGCTGTATCCCGCATATAACAGGGTAGGCAGAGGGATCCTGAGAACCTAGTGTTGAGACACTCCGGTCCCCATTCCAAAAAATAAAATGATTTAACAATATTAAGATTTTAACAATAAAAGAAACTTCAAATAAAGTGGATTAAAAATTACAATAATTACAAATATCTTAAAAACTAATGCCTGTCGTGGCGCCGAGGCATAAGCGTGCGACTGTAAACGCGACAGATTGTGGGTTCGATTCCCACTCCAGAAAATGGCATTTTTCATTTTAAGTTCCGCCACTCAGCACGCAATGCCTCAATTCGGCGGAAAATGGGGAACGGAGTGTCTTAACACTAGGTTCCCCTCTGCCTACCCTGCTATATGCGGGATACAGCGTGAAGCTATGTATGTATATATCTTAAAAACTACGCGTCTTAATTTAAATGGGATCAAAAGCACTAGCTATCATATATTAAAAAAATAATCAAAATTGGTTTACCCAGTATAAAGTTGCAATAACATTCAAAAAAATACGTTTACGAATTGGTAACCTTTTTTGAAGTCGGTGAAAAAGTTTAAATTACATTTTTTTATACAAACATGTCAAATACAGATAATAAAAAGATTATACACAGCCAATTACAAAGCTAGAATCTACCCTATTTGTTACCAAATGCCAAAACCTCGCAATGATAAATGAGTAACAATAACTCCCTGAGGACAGGGGCTTTTGTATTTTTGTGTTACGTGTTACATTTGTTAACTAATTAATACATTATAATAATAAAAGTCAACTGTCACTTATAAAGTGTTAACTTTATTGTTATTGACCTGTCATATTAATGGCCTATGTAAAAATAATATAATTCCTGGATTTGGTAGCAAGGCAAAGCGTTGAGTTTCGCCGCTCAACACGCAATACTTCAATTCGGTAGAAAATGGGGAACGGAGTGTCTTAACACTAGGTAGGTCTGCCTACCCTGCTATATGCGGGATATAGCGTGACGCTATGTATGTAAAAATAATATATTTTAAGTACGACTATGTCTACAATTACTTAAAATTATAGATATTATTTATTATATTGTAGCTTTCCGCCAAATGGAGGAATTGCATGTCGAGTGGCGGAACTCAACGCCGCGCTTTGCCTTGTTACCAAACCCAAGAAATGAAAATGCAAAATTGTACATTTCCTGGAGTGGGAATCGAACCCACAATCCCCTATCGCATTTTCAGAGGTAGGGAACGGAAATGTTGATAGAGAAATGGAGTGTCTTAACACTAGGTTCTCAGGTTCCCTCTGCCTACCCCGCTATATGCGGGATACAGCGTGAAGTTAAAAAAAATATATAATGTAGCGGTCGTGCGCTAAAATTTCATTTTCCCCTTTTTATTAGGAGTTTTATTAAAATCCTCTCATAGTGCGAATTATCACTTCCCAAGCAGCCTAACCTATTTGCCTGTCAGTAAATCAAATCGTCAGTAGCACAAACGTTTTATATATATATAGGTACATTTTCGATGTTACGCTGGGTGGTTTTTTCAATATTATAGTGTTAGCTGGGAGATTGACAAACTTATTGAAAATATCGCATTTTAATGGGTATTTTAAATTTACTTTTTGATCCTTCTATTTATGTTCACAAATGTATGGAAATTTTGAGAATTTTTGAATTTTTCAAAAGCCTTAAATATAAGTATATTTACGAATTTTTATATCTTTTTTTTAAATAACTTATTGACCAAAAATGGACTGCTAAATCGTTTTCTTATAACTTTTTGTCTTTAACATATTACTTATGGAGATGTAGTCATTTAAATAAGATGCTAGCCAAATTTATATTTAAATAGTTATAATAAAAATATTCTAGAATGCTTCAAACTTACTTATATAATGAATTATTTATTTATCATTTATACTTTATAGCATTATAAAGCACTCAGCTTTTAAAATGTTTCACATTTATTTCTATTAATATGTATATATTTATTTTACGTATTTGGTTATGATGAATAATAATATTCTTTATTTATTTTTTTTAACTTCACGCTGTATCCCGTATATAGCAGGGTAGGCAGAGGGAACCTGAGAACCTAGTGTTAAGACACTCCGTCCTCTTTCAACAAATTCGTTCCCTACTTTGCGCCAGATTAAAGCATTGCGTGCTGAGGGGCGGAACTCAACGCCGCGCTTTTGTCTTGTTACAAAACCCAGGAAATGAAAAATTCCATTTCCTGGAGTGGGAATCGAACCCACAACCTGTCGCGTTTACAGTCGCACGCTTGTGCCTCTGCGCCAGGCGTTATAGACTTGATGTCTATAACGCCTGGCAGTCATTCAATATTTTAAAAGTTCATTATTTTAAAGTTCAATTCATTTCTTTATTTTTAACAACCTTTTTAAACTTGACAAATTTTCTTTTAATACGTACATACATAGATAGCTTCACGCTGAATCCCGCATATGTATAGCAGGGTAGGCAGAGGGAACCTAGTGTTAAAACACTCCGTTCCCCACTTTTCTTTATTAATCACAAGTATTATATATATATATGTATATATGTACATATATATATATATATATATTATTTTCCCCTTTCCCACCCATCCTTTCCCCAAAATGTGGTGGTTCCGATAGCGGACTACTACATTATCCTCCCGTATCCTCTAGGTTGGCAACGCATCTACAACATCTCTGGTGGTGTAGATGTTCATGGGCGAAGGTAACCACTTACCATGTGGTCCTTCTGCTCGTTTGCCATCCGTTATCAATAAAAAAAGACAAAATAAAATTATAATTAGCGTATTATAATGAGTGAAAATGAAAATGTATTATAATGAATGGCGGAACTCAACGCCGCCCTATGTCTTACCAAAGCGAACAAATCAAAATAATGTTATATATTCGGAACTGCTTGGCTAAAACATTCTATTATAAGAAGCAACATAGATTTATTGCTAAATCCTTTCAGCTTTTCATATTGTTCTCGTAACCAATTTATATGTACATTAGTAAATTTATGATTTCGAAGTAAAGCGTAGTGTAATTATGAAATTCTCACAGCGCCACTTAAGTCATATTTAATAGCTTATTATATTTATTACCGCATTTAAACTATTCATGACGGAATGGAACGGAATGGTCCTATTGGCACATGCATTACGTAATAGTACTGGGTTCGAATCTTACTGAAGGAAAATTATGTTGTACGTACGGTGTTGTACGGTGTTAAGTTCCGCTATGTAACATGCTGGCATAAAATAGGTAATTAATTAATTTAGCATTGAGTTCTGCTTATATAATTGACAAAATTCATAAAATGAACATACCAAGATTCGAAGCCGTCTTTTAAGACGTACGCTTGTTACAATTTTTTTTTGTTGTGAATATCTTTTTAGGGTTATTTTTACAATTTTCGACTACTTATAGTAGTTTCTATGAATAATTTGGCAAGGGAATGGTATTTTTCTTTTTTTAACTTCACGCTTTATCCTGCATATAGCAGGGTAGGCAGAGGGAACTAAACAACCTAATGTTAAGACACTCCATTCTCTTTCAACAATTCCGTTCCCCACTTTCCGCCGAATTGAAGCATTGTGTTGAGTGGCGGAACTCAAGCCGCGCTTTGCCTTGTTACCAAACCCAACAAAAAATACTAAATTTTACATTTCCTGGAGTGAGAATCGAACCCACAACCTTTTGCGTTTACAGTCGCACGCTTGTGCCTCTGCGCCACGGCAGGCGTTAAATATTTATAATTTTTAAAAAAGTGATATAAGCAAACATTTTTTTTTACTTTATACTTACATTACGGAACAAGAACTAAGCCAGACGTCTTAAAACAAAAGTTATAAAAAAACTATACTTTACAGGTAAAATAAATGGAGACATTTACAAATCCTTTCTTAGCCTTTCTTAACCTCTTATTAATATTTAATAATTTCAAATCCAAAGCTTTATCTATCTATTTTTATACTGGAATTATAAAGACGTTTTAGATTTTTAAAATATACGTAAGAAACAATAGATTTATTCTTAACCTAAAAAGAAATCTGCAGATAATTAAATATTTTTTTCTTTATTAATTCTTATCTTCACGCTGTATTCCGCACATAGTAGGGTAGGCAGAGGCAACCTGAGAACCTAGTGTCTATAATTCCATCCCATTCCCCACTTTCCGCCAAATCGAGGCATTGCGTGCTATGTGGCGGAACTCAACGCCGCACGTTTCCTTGTTACCAGAGCGAGGAAATGAAAATATTATGTTTTTATTATTTTTTTAAGCTTCACGCTGTATTAGAGAAGACAGAGGAAACCTGAGAACCTAGCGCTAAGACACTCCTTTCTATTAATATTTCCGTTCCCTACTTTCCACCGAATTGAGGCATTGTGTGCTGAGTGGCGGAACTCAACGCCGCACGTTACCTTCTAACCAGAGCGAGGAAATGAAAATACTAAATATTGATTATTATAAATATTTTCATTTCCTGGAGTGGGAATCGAACCCACGACCTGTCGCGTTTACAGTCACTTGTGCTTCTGCGCCACGACTAGCTTGATTTTACCTAATAAAGATATCTGCAAATAATTGAATATTTATATATTTATATAAAAGCGCCGACATATTTGATATTCCTCGACAGCGGCTAGGTATGTATTGATCTGGGAAATCGTATGAGAAACATATCACGTACCCGTAATACGTAATTAGCTGAGAATACTTGCGTGACTCATTT
Organism: Philaethria dido; assembly: GCA_033558755.1. Taxonomy (NCBI): domain Eukaryota; kingdom Metazoa; phylum Arthropoda; class Insecta; order Lepidoptera; family Nymphalidae; genus Philaethria; species Philaethria dido. The sequence continues at coordinate 606,845 of JAKGSA010000317.1, read as the reverse complement.
GTGGGGATAACTAATGTATTTAAATATCCTCTTATATATTTATATGTAAAAGTTAATATTCATTAAATTATTTGTTGCATTTAATTGACTTTACTTAAGCAATGTTTGTACAGAAAGAGAACAGAGTGTCTTAACACTAGCCTTTCTTTGATTAGTAATATGCGGATAAAGCGTGAAACTATAGAAATATATAAAAAAAGTCTAACCGCCTGTCGTGGCGCAGAAGCACAAGCGTGCGACTGTAAACGCGACAGGTTGTGGGTTCGATTCCGACTCCAGGAAATGGAAGTTTTCATTTCCTGGGTTTGGTAACAAGGCAAAGCGCGGCGTTGAGTTCCGCCACTCAGCAGGCAATGCCTCAATTCGGCGGAAAGTAGGGAACGGAGTGTCTTAACACTAGGTTTCCTTTGCCTACCCTACTATATGCGAGATAGAGCGTGAAGCTATGTATGTATGTATGTATGTATGTAAGTCGAGATGTTTTCATTTTATTAGCGACACAAAAGACGAAGCCCAGTGGCAAGTCACTCCCTTTTCTAATTTCCACTCGAAAACAAAAATTGCATGTTAGACGGCGGAACTCAACACCGCGTTGTATATAACATTTAAAATACTATTTTACCAATATTTAAAATTATATATAATTTGTACGCAATGCCTCAATTCGGCGGAAAGTGGGGAACGGAGTGTCTTAACACTAGATTCCCTCTGCCTATCCTGCTATATGCGGGATACAGCGTGAAGTTATGTATGTATGTATGGTTATATAATTTTGAAGAAAACTTTAAAGAAGAAACTTAACATTCGATACACCTTGCTAGCAATGTCCATAATTAAAACAATGAGAAGTCGAAAATAATAAAATAATAACAATGTATAGAGACACCTTGTGGTGCATATGTTACTTACAATGAAATAAATTGAGCGAAAAAAGTAAAATATGTCCATATTACGATATTCGTGCTATGGCCGTCAAGTTATGTGACCACACATTGTGGTAATAACTTAGTAAATATTTAGAAACGTGCGTATGTTGTACGTAGCCAGATTCGAACCCGCGCCTCTTAGGTACCGGTCAAGATATACGTGCTTATCCAGCTGCATTAAAATTCTTAAATTAGAATATATGATTTTTTACAGTTTCACGCTTTTTTCGTTGTAGCAGGGTAAGAGAGAACCTAGATTTAGATAATCCGTTATCCACTTTCCGGCCGATATGAGAGATCGGGCATTGAGTGGTAGAACTCAATATCGTACTTTGTCTTATTTAAGCGAGGAAATAAAAATAATTAAAATAACATCATTTCCTAGATTAGAAATCGAACCAACAACCACCCGTGTCAGACGTTGTCCAACTACGCCACGATGGTCCATAGATTCCTATCCCTATTTTACATACAACAAAATATACTATGATTTTCAAAAACTTAAAATTCAAAATAAAGAAAAAACGATTCACCAATAACGTTATAGGTCGCAATGAATAATAAGTTAACACTTCATTATTACCAAACACCAAATATTTAAATGAGTGAAGCTTATGGCGTCGAATTTAAAATTTTAAATCGCCACTGCCGTTATCTTTTAACCAGATTTTCGAGGTTTCTCATGAATAAAACATTTGGAATGGACGTGACAATAAATGGCTTCGCACTATGTACGAAGTTCGGGCGAAAATAACCTTTGTAGGTAGATAGCTTCACTCTTTATCCCCCATAGCAGGGTAGTCAGAGTAAATCTGGACACTATTCTCCGCTTTCAGATCAAATTTGAGACATTGCGTGATATGTGGCGGAACTCAACACCGCGTTTTCTCTTAACAAAGCGAAATGTAGGTAGATAAGCTAGTAAGCTCGTAAACTGTCTGTGTGCAGTGAAGCTTGTTTCTAAGTTAAGTTTACAATTAGCAGTAGCCATTGTTGTACGCATGAACGGCTCATTGCATGTGAGGCGATGAGATATTAGTTTGGAACAATCGATGATTAAATCTATACTAATTTATAAATAATTTTGATAGAAGCTGTGTTTTATTATAATGCAAATGCAATGAAGCCAAGAGCGGAGAGGGTGCTACGTCACTCAGTTCTCCACTTTTCAGCCTGAATTCAATACATTGCTTAGTCTTATCAGAGAGAGACATTCCACACAAAAAAACCACCACCTCCAAGTCCCTATCTCTATATAAGCGGATAATGCAGAATGAATTGTCTTATCAATAGCACCCCTTTATTCTGCAATAGTGTGGGAGATAAAAATAATACATTGTAGTGTTTCTTTCATTTGCAATTATTACAATAATCTAAAACTCATACTTCAGGCCAGGCCTGTACTCTTAGCCTATACTGGCTCTAAAGTACACAGCATTGGTTATGGATTCGATGCCTATTCGTAACAATAATTACGTTACACAATAATTGGTAGAAAAATAAGGATAGAGATGATTGATACTAGATTTTCTCTGACGGCCCTGATATGAAAAATGAAAAAAATCATAAACGCACAGTGAAACAATGTTTGTAGGTCTTTCATTTAAGTCAGTCAAAAATAATAAATATTTTAAAAACAATATCATTTTCTATATCTTTACAAGTATCAAAACTATATCGCTGTAGCCGTTCTATATCAACAATTCAACTTCATTCACTTAAAATTCACAAAAGACCTATTCTCTTTGGTCGGTTTTTGTCAAAAACGTTTTAACTTTCAAATTCATCCGATTCGTTTACTCTCTACAATATGCAGTATCGACCTAGTTCGTAAAGTAACTAAAAAGATTTTTTAGCCCTATCACTGTTACGCTTATTGGAAAGTAGAAAAAATGGACCTAGTGTTAAGACGCTTTATTTTTAAAACCGTGGAGCCTATTTTTTGCCAAAAATAATTTGTTTATTAGCTTCATGATTTATTTCTAGCCAGGTTATGAGAAAGCAATACTCCAAACGCTACGGTTACATACTGTTTTCGACTCATCCACAGTCATCAATCTCATATAGCTTCATATAGGTTGTCCGGATTCCCATGCTTTTTACATAATTTTTCTCCAGTTTCAATGACACTGTATTCTCTAAAGTTAAAATAAATAAATAAGTAAATAATATCTTTATTGGACCAAAAGAAAAGTTATACAGTAAGCAGATACATAATATTGTTTTGTCACTGGTATTTATAAACTCTAACTCTAAGGTAACCGAGGTTTTACCCTACTACCGCTAATTTTTCCATCCCATACCGCTAATTTTAAGTCCCATATTAGCCTGAAGAAGAAAAGAAACTCCTTAGTGATTCACTTTGTATCCCATAGTGTTGTCGGAAGAGCAGCTCGAGACAGTGCCTAAGACTTGCGACCCAATTGTAGGTTTAAGGGGCCTTTAATATGCACAAACGCCTCTACTGTCCAAGTTCTTCTCTAACAAAACTAATGTTCGAGCCTTTTGTTAAAATATTGTTGTAAAAAGATTAAAGGTGACAAAAAATGAGCAACGTAACGCGGTCGAAGCTCTTGTATTGGCCGCGACGCACGTTTCTGTTTTTTGCCACCACTACGAATTTCTCGCTATTGATTACTCCTATACTTTCTATAGCCATAAAAGTTAATAAAACATATTTTTGGTATCGAATTTTACATTATATTTAGATAGGAATTATTTGGAATGTGGTTAATAACTACGGTTGGCAGTTGAAAATCGAAATATTATTTATTCAAAAAGGCTATTACAATTTTCACTTGAGAAAATTCCTCATTTTCAAATTTCTTCGATCTGGTCTACATAGTACAATGTGTCTTGAAAAATGCAAAAGCAGAGTTAATTTTTATTTCATGAAAATTCATGGTAAGGAAGCATCTGACTGTAAATACAATTGGTTATCGGTTCGATTCCCGTGCGAGGAAATTATTACATGTAAATTATTTTTATTTCACAGTTTCGATAAAACTGATAAACGACAGCATTGAATTTTCCATTTCCATTTAGCACGCGATGTCTTGAATTTGTATCGACAGAAAAGATCAGAGTATATTGTTACTAGATACTCTTCTTGCCCTGTTTTGCGAGAAAATCCGTGAAGCTAAAAAAACAATAAAAATAAACGTTCTTCAATATAATATTTCAATTTAAAATCATCCATAAAACTACAATAAATAAAAAACAACTAACCTATAGGTTATAAATATTGATGTTGACATTCAAGAACAGTGGGCATTGACCAGCTAGGTGTCGCAGGATGCAGGCACATAAAACGCTAGCTGGCAACTTTACGAGCGCGCGGTTTCCGCGACCCGCACCGCAAATAACAATCACTTCTCAAATTAAACTAAAAACTTGTATTACACATAGCTATATATACTAGAAAATCATGTAAAGAATTGTATTTATAAATACATGAATGAATGAACTTACAACACAGACAGTACAATAATTTAAAAATAAAAAAACTATTCTTACATTATAGTTCTCTTTGCTTACCCTACTAAATGCGGTAAGTATGTGAAGAAAACACGCTAGCTAAATATTCCAGAAAGCGTAGTAAACAATTGTATATTTGTTGTAATTACAACGCACTCACGGCAACTACAGATTTTAGAAACCCATGTAAAGAATTGTATTAAAGAATCATTTTTATACTATACATATATAAATCCTATACTACTGGCCATAGAAAACTAAAATTTGGCATGTAGGGAATTCGGGAATGTAGTGGAGCACTAAGAGATGATTTATTTAAATTCTTATGAATACGGGAATAATAAAGATTTTAAGCTTTATGTATGAAGCCTGTCGAGGCGCAGAGGCACAAGCATGCTACTGTTAACGCGATCTGTTGTGGCTTCAATTCTCACTGCAGAAAATGAAAATATTCAACATTTATAATAATTAATATTTAGTATTTTCATTTCCTAGCTCTGGTAAATGGGGAAAAACGGCGTTTAGTCCCGCCACGCAACACGCAAAGCTCAATTCGGCAGAAAGTGGGGAACGGAAATTTTAAAAGAACGGAGTGTCTTAACACATTGGTTCTCAGGTTCCCTCTGTCTACCCCGCTATGTGTGCGGGATACAGCGTGAAGTTTTTTTATAATCCTTACAAACGAAGTCGCAAGGTACATCTAGTAAGAAACAAATACACGCAAATAGAAGGCAAGGATTTTTCGTCTCGCGTGTAATATATTCACCCCAAGTGAAGGTGAGGGGATTTCTGGTGACTAAGCGAACGGGTGGACGTAGATAACAAGCTGGTCCTTTTTTGGACGCCTTGTTTTATATAAACATGGTAAATATCCGGTGTTTTTGGGTTTTTTCAGTAATTTCTAATTTTAATATTACTAGTAGGTCGTTTGGTTAGAAATTATCAAAGTTTTAACTATTTTCACATTCACGCTTTTTTCCCACTACTGTGCGAGTAGTCAGGGAGAAGGTAGAGCCAAGACACTTTGACTTCCATTTTCCGCCCGAAAATTGTTTTGTCTTGCTAGGGCGGGAATGTGAATATCGTAATCTATATATAATTATTCCCCGAGTGAAGGGAATAGAACCCACAAGCACTTACGTTTACAGTCAAGACATGCCACTACAATGTTATAAAATTGGAAAATTTTATGTAAAAATTAAATTTTGTTGTTATTCACGTATTTGTTACAAATACACAAAGATATCGCATTTAAAAACAAATTTGTTTTTTTTTTTATATTAAATTGCATACGGATCTTAACGCCGCGACTTCCTCTAATTTAGAAACTAAAGAAATACCTTCAAAATCCCATATCATAATAAAATGTAAACACACATAATTATTTCCACTATTTGCCATCTCCTTTACGTCCTATTAAAACTAAAGCTACATTTCAACATCTACACAAGCACTCGCAAGTCAGAAGTTGAGGCTCCACTCGTCCCTAACTAATATTTGCGGGAGCCCCACAAATATTTGTCGCATTACATCCTGTCTTGATATACGAATCATCGATGGGTTGACGATAGTTCTTGTATATGGTTCTTATATTTTTATACGTTATTATAATAAATATTGGTATCAAGCGTGAGTAAGTTGATAAATCGTAGCATACTTTTCAGGGCAGGCCCTTTTAAGTTAAAATTTTATTTGTAGATTCTGTTTTTTTTGTTATTAAAATACTTTTCTATCTGAATATGTATGGATTTGCTTAAAATATTTCGATTCAGTCATTTATTCACTCTATAAATAAAGCAATGCGTATTAATAATTAAAAAATATGCAAATTGTTTTATTAACTTATTCACGCCTGGTATATATTTATAAAGGGTTTTAGCCAATCTGGTTAAGAGAAGGCATTCCTGACAAAATGTAGTAAAACATAAAGCTATAGAATATATTTGATGCGGGTACTTTTATTATGAATCATGCGTTAAATATTTGAAAGTTAACATATAAAGGTTAATATATCCATATAACTATTACAAAAAAAAAATAATAAAAACAATATTGTTAATATTTGTATCATTTGCATCGTCTATGGTGGCAGATAAGACAAACGAAATAATTTAAATTGTAACAAACCACTTTGAAATTTAAATAGAGCGGAACTTTTACATTAATTCATACATTAGCTTAATTGGCTAGAGCGCATAGATCAAAGCCAAGAGGCGCTAGTTCGAATCCTACTAATTCTAATATTAAATATATTCTTGTTTATATAGAAATTAAAAGAAAAGCAATAAAAAAATATTAAAAATCTAGATGCCATCATAGTGTGTGTGTCAACCTCTGGCTATAAACGGTTGCAACTCGGGGAAATGAATATATTTAAATTATTTTCATTCCTCCGTTAGACAGAGCACGGTGTTGAATTTCGGCACTTAACACGCAGTGTCTTAACACTCTAGCTTTTTTTTCTATTTAGCTTCACGCTGTATCCCGCATATAGCAGGGTAGGCAGAGGGAATCTGAGTGTCTAGTGTTAAGACTATCTCTCTCAATTCTCTTACAACTATCCGTTCCCCACTTTCCGCCAAATTGACGCATTGCGTGCTGAGTGTCGGAACTCGACGCCGCGCCTTGCCTTGTTACACTAGCTTATTTCTGATTACCCTGTTATGCTTGCTAAATGTGAGCCTTTTTCAAAAAAAAACTTTAAATATTTTTGCACAAGCCCATACAAATCGTTTGTATCGACATTCACAAAAGAAATGCCGAAAAGGCGGCTTATTTCAAAGGTCTTTTATCAGATTGTATAGTTCTCGCCGAGCCAAGTGTATTAGCAACTGGTTATGCAAATAGTCGGGAGCGTATCGCCTACGTACCGCGTACACGCTCATTTATACACCGTTAAATTGTATATCGATGAAATAAAACTAAAGGTAATAACGAGTTAATTGGAACATATTTTGTGTGTTTTACCGTATTTTTAAGTATGTTTTTATTTGCATTTATATTGCTTAATTTTTACGCGTATGATTATTTGATAAAAAAGCTGGTGGTGATATGATGCTGTGTTCTCTACTTCGCCCCTTTGTCTTAGCATATTTAAATGAACATAATAATAATTACCTCAAGTGGTAATGGAACCCACAACTAATTATAATAAAACATGTACAGTCAGATGCTTTGCCACTGCGCCACTAGGGCCTTATAATTTAAAAAATATATATATTTAAATTATTTAATACTTCCAAATAGAGTTCGAACCTAGATCCATACAGTCAGACGTCCACTGCGCCACGATAGTGTAATTACCTACTATTAAAACATAAGCAATGTATATCATTTCATAGTAACAATAGTTACGTACATAAGGATATGAATAAACTGTGTTAGAATTGTATTTTCCCATTATCTATTTCTCTGTACCTAGTGTACCTTATACATAAACAGTCATGAGAAAACTGTAGTTATAATTATTTATGTACAACTTTGGTGAATATAATAAATATAATAAATTATTTTTTTTCTATTAAAATGTTATAAGAAAGGTAAGAAACCATCGTAACGTAGTGGGTCAACGTCTGACTGTACGTGAGTTATGTGTTCAATTCCCTGCTGGGGGAATTGTAATATTTAACTTGTATTCATTCCAATACTTCGGTAAGATAAATAGCTAAATAATAGTAAAATATTGGAATAGAGTGAAAACCAATCTATGAGATTGATTACGTGTATCAAGTATTCAAGATGTAGTGTGTTGAGTGGCGGAACTCAACGCCATAACTTGTCTCACCGAAGCAGGAAAATTAAAATATTTTTAATATTATCATACCCCGAGTGGGATTCGATCCCACAACAATCATATTTTGCAATAAAATGCTATCACTGCGTCACAATCGCCTCATAAAATAATTACAATCTACATCTAGTACCTATATCTATGTATACGTATTAAAGATAAAACACGTGAATATCATAAAAACAAAAAAAGTCCTCTTAGATTTAGTAAGTAATTATCACACTGTGTACACATTGATAACAATAGATAAATCACGTTAACAACTTAATCTATATTATAAATAGTTTTCTGGTATATTCGGTGCGAGGTGAACGTAGCTCAGGACAAGTAAGGTAGCAAGTTCGATACCGCTTATTACAAATATGTAAATATGAAAAGACATATTATTCATAACGCCTGTCGTGGCGCAGAGGCGCAAGCGTGCGACTAACTGCGACAAGTTGTGGGTTCGATTCCACTCCAGGAAATGAAATTTTTCATTTCCTGGGTTTGGTTGAGTTCCGCCACTCAGCCGCAATGCCCTAATTTGGCGAAAAGTGGGGAACGGAGTGTCTTAACACTGGGTTCCCTCTGCCTACCCTGCTATATAGCGTGAAGCTATGTATGTTAGTATATTATTTTTAGGCCATAGGGTGAAATAGTTTCTGACTGTAAGAATTGAAAGAAAGATTGCTTGTGGTGTTTCGATCTGCGCTTGAGGAAATTATTGTATTTATATTTTATTTTTTTTGTTTTGACAAGAAAAAGCGCGGTGTTAAGTTCCGCCAATCAACTTGCAATGTTTCAATTATGGTCAGAAAGTGGGAACGGAGTGACTTGATACTTGATTCTCCGTTATGAGGGAAAAAGCGTGAAGCTGAAAAATACTTATTCGTTGGCTATTTCTATTTTTTATATGTTATGTTTTGCTTCTAACAAACCAAGACTCCATGATCATAAAACTAAATATATAGACAGTCAGTACCAGTATAAGTATACCAAATAAGAAAATACCATTCATTCAAAATATCCCAGAAAATACGACATTAACATATTTTTTTCAATAAACAAATAGATATTTTAAAAATATATTTCAAATGAACATAATGATAGCTATAATAGTAAAAGTGTAAGATTGGCAAGTCGCCAGTCGATCGCACGTAAAGATTCTAAAGCCCACACCCGCCGTTGAATGACCGCTGTCGCTGACAATGAAAAATTACTTTAAACGTCACTCAACATGTTACTAACATGGAAAATATATATATTTTTTTAACTTCACGCTGTATTCCGCATATAGCAGGGTAGGCAGAGGGAACCTGAGAACCGACGTGTTAAGACACTCCGTTCTCTTACAACAATACCGTTCCCCACTTTCCGCCAAATTGAGGCATTGCGTGTTGAGGTGGCGGAACTCAACGCCGAGATTTGCCTTGTTACCACCAGGAAATGAAAATACTAACATTTCCTGGGGTGGGAATCGAACCCACAATCTGTTGTGTTTACAGTCGCACGCTTGTGCCTCTGCGCCACGACAGGCGTTAATAGTAAAATAAAAAGTATAAACATCATCTGTTAAAAGTAGATAAGTTGATATATATAGGATTTTAAATATGGTTGGCTCTCTAGACCGACTTCAAATAAAGTTCAGTAAAAAGTGAAATTATTATTTTTATTTTTTTATTGATAACGGATGTCAAACGAGCAGAAGGACCACCTGATGGTAAGTGGTTACCTTCGCCCATAGACATCTATAACACCAGAGATGTTGTAGATGCGTTGCCGACCTAGAGAATACTAATGGAAGGGGGGACAATGTAGTAGTCCGCTATCGGAACCACCACATTTTGGGGAAAGGATGGGTGGGAAAGGGGAAAATCTGGCTTACATGCAATCGAACCGGAACAAACCATTAGATATTTGACGGTTCGTCTTTGACGTAATAGTGGTCGCGAGCCAGACGGAGGACGAACCTCCTACCACCTAACAAAAATTACGAATAACGCAAAAACTGCTAGTCGGATCTTAACTAAATTTGAATGGGACTACATCAGAAGCACTAGCTATGATATAAAAAAATAATCATCAAAATTGGTTATGCGGAAACACACATAAACAATACAATGTAATTGAGAACTTCCTCTTTTCTTGGGCGTCGGTTAAAAAAATATATATTTGTATAAAAAATGCTTTAAGGCCATCGTGTCGCAGTAGGACAATGTTTGATTGTAATCAACATTAAATTATTTCTATTTCCCCGCTCGGTTAAGAAAAAGCTTATCGTTGGAATTGACCACTCAACGCACTATGTCAATCGATGTGCTGCGTTACATAATTGAAATAGACTTTTTAATGGTAAAAAAGTTATAAGATCTTTTGTTTTTCCTTATTTTTATACATATAATTATTTGACCTAATTAATAACGTTATTTTTGTATTTAAAAATATATTTTAGAAAACCTTAAGAATCTATCTATGACCATGGACTACTTGTAAAATGTTCAAAATATTTTTTAATAGCACCATATTACACCAATAACGCCTGTCGTGGCGCAGAGGCAGAAGCATGCCACTGTAAACGCGACAGGTTCGATTCCCACTCTAGAAATGGATTTTTTCATTTCCTGGGTTTGGTATTGGTAACAAGGCAAAACGCGGCGATGAGTTCCGCCACTCAGCACACAATGCCTCAATTCGGCGGAAAGTGGGGAACGGAGTGTTTTAACACTAGGTTCTCTCTGCCTACCATGCTATATCCCGCATATAATAATAAACGTGAAGCTATATTACACCAATTAAAATATACCTACTTATACAATAACATTAAATCTAATATGGCATCACATAAAGTATAATAAACTAAACATGACTAACACAATATATATATGTATGTATGTAACTACGTAACGTATGCATAAATACAGTTTATTCCTGTAACTGGAAATAGTAACGAGTCCAGTATTATTACTTGAACGTGTTGCAGGCGGCTTTCCGCCGATAGCCGCTCGTAATATCATTTCAAACTAGCTAGCTGGTTATGTCCGGATGTAAATACGATTACTTAGTATAAATTTTGTTATTTAAACCTTCTCATGGTAGGTTAAGAAAGCTTAGTGTTAAGACACTCCGTTCATCGTGCGCCAGAAAGAAAAAAAAATATTATTCCTCTTCGGTGGGAATTGAACTTACAACCCATTGTGGTTTCAGTCAGAATTGTTATTTATGTAAATAAAATAAATTAATTTTATATATTAAGTATTATTTTGTGTTATCCAAATAACAATTTCCAAAAATAATATAATAAATGCTTCTGAAACATTAGAAATTTACTCGTAAAATCCTTATTAAAATCGGTTTAGCCGTGTTTATAGTATAGCGTATGAAAATACATAGAGGCAAAAATGAGAAGCGATTACATTAAAACGTTAAGAACTCATTGTAAGTACCTACAAATTACTAATGATGGCTTTAAAAGTTTAAATAGTTACAAAATATATAACTCGCTTATTTCTCGTGATATCCATCTTGTATATATGCTTTCATATCTACACACACATTATTACTACCCACACCGGAATCGAACCTAGAATCAATGCGCCTCTTTAAAATACACATTTATATTGTAAAATTATTGTATATATTTTGATCTAAAATAAACTTGATCATCGCGAAATTCTATCAGTTTGTAAATCTCTTAACAAAGTAAACAATCGCCTAATTAAATGTGAAAACAAATGGAATATTTGAACGATTATTTACGTGTTTATTTAGACGAAACTCTAGTATCATGCCGTATATGTACGAGTATGAGTATATAGAGATACAATAATTTGTTCGCTGTCATTGTTAATTTTAGAGGTGTTCGTTGTTAGTGGCGGTGTTTAACGCCGTATTTGTCTACTAGGCCATCAGATTATAATAAGGAAAATATCCAAATCATTCCATAGATCCTCCGTGCAAGTGCCGGACCCATAGTGTTTGAGAGGAGCTCAGAGCAGTGCTTGGAACTTGTGACCCAACTGTAGACTTAAGGAGATTTTTAAAATGTATTAACGCTCGTCTTTCTCCTCTCTCTCTATCTAACTAAATTTAAAAAGATCCTACTAACACCGTCTTAGAAATACGTGCTACAAAAAAATGATTGTTAGTTCTAAATAAGCTAAAATTTGAACATAAACATTTATTGTAAAGAAAATCGAACCCCTTACTATCACGTGTACGATTACACTCATCCATTCCTAACTGCGTAATTGTATCGTCGAAATATTCTTACAAGAACAATATTCTGTAGACAATGAGAAGTGACGTGAATGTCATCTTATCATTTGATATCACGAGCAAATATTGTAAAGATTAATTACTTTACGTGTTTGGTTGCTGTAAACAGTGATAATTAAGATGTTCTATTGCAGCTTTTTACCATGTAAAAGAGTAGGCAGATACAACCTAGTGTTAAGACACTCTTTTCTCCTAGAATTGAAGACATTGGGCATAAAACTGAACTTACATTTCCTTACTAGAGCAGATAAACGAAAATAATTTTAATATTGAGTATATTTAAATTATCGAGTGGAAATCGAACCCACAAACAATCATGATATGCTGTCCCACTGAGCCATGATGGTAAAAACTGAAGAACGTGGAGCAAAAACTTTGGATCCCTTTTTACGAAAATTACCCGGACGTAGGAGCATGAAACTTAGCACACTCATAGTTTATATAGAGAAGGAGTGTAGAATGCTAATATATTTTTTAATTAATGCATAAAAAGTATATTAAATTAATAAAATAAATGTTACACACACTTCCATGGTTTGACATCCATGTTTATACAAAAACAACGCGTTGTTAGCGCGTCAACGGGGACATTAGTTTTTTTAATATCACAATTATGTAAAAGGATTTGGAACATAATCTCGAGAATATTAAAGCTAAGGTTACAATACCGTGTCGAAGTACTTGTGTAAATGAATCTTACGCGTAGCGGTTTTATGATTTTATATGAGTTTTTTTATTTTATAAAATATTTTATCGTTAATAAATTCAATGAATATAATGTAGTACAATTAAATGTTGTTCTGTAGGCTGGTTATGATTACTATGGATATATAATTAATTAGTGAGTCAGATGGAGTGCGGCGTAGAGTTACGTACAGACGTTAAAACAGCTTTAAAATGGTTAAAAAAAGAATAGTGACTTATATCATGAAAACAGTTCAGTAGCTTTCACGCGAAAAAAGGATAAATATCCATCCTTGCATGAATTTTTACATTTACAATATTATTAGTATATACCCACTATACAGAGAGGAACGGAAATCATAAGAGAATGGAAAGTCTTAGGTTCTCAGGTTCCCTTTGCCTACCGGGAGACAGCGTGAAGCTAAAAAAAATATATAATAATCATAAAAGAGGCCTAAGGTAACTTATCCAGGCATATTTATTTATCCGTACGCGTTATTCTCCAGACAGTCGTTACTAAGCCTATATCTTTAACGACATCGACTCGGCATACGACGGCATTGTTTATTGTGCTCGCGCGTGCACCTTACAGTACTGACGCCTTGCCGTTTGTGTAAAGAGAAACAAGAAACAGAACGTATTGAAGCTAGTACCATTCGATGTATGGAATTTCTTTTTCCAATGAGTTATGTTTTCTATGGATTTTTTTGTAGGTTCTTTTGGGTTGTAGTTTAGATATGATGTTATAAGTGATGAATATTTAATACTATTTAAATGATTATAAGTACTAAATCAGTATTATTTGATTGCTTATCTTAAAAGATTTCCTATAAAAAAATATTTTTTCCCTGCATAGTAGATCAGAGAAAGCCTACATGCCGTGTTCCGTCGCACAAAATCGAGACAATAAATGTTAAGCAACGGATCTGAACCCCGCGCCTTGTCTCATTTTAACGCTAAAACGAAAACAATTTAAATATAGTCGGAATGACAATATTTTAATTATGTAAAGATTCTAACCCGCAACCTATCGTGTTAGCAATCAGACGTAGTTCGCCTACTAAACGATGGCCTTCTCATAGGTATGTAATATATTTTTTAGCTTCACACTGTATCCCGCATATAGCAGGGTAAGCAGAGGGAAACAGAACCTAGTGTAAAGACACTCCGTTTCCCGCTTTTCACCGTATTGAGGCATTGCATGCTGAGTGGCAGAACTCAACGCCGCGGTTCGCCTTGTTAGCAGACCCAGGAAATGAAAATACTAAATATTATTTAAAATTTTCATTTCAGGAGTGGGAATCGAACCACAACAGTCGCACGCTTGTGCCTCTGTTATATTGTTCTTTATTTCATTTTTATACTTTTACGTATCTCAAAAATATAATATCTGGAGTGTTCCGTACAATAAGAATGAGGCATGTGTATTACTTAGGTATAAGACAAACAGAGCAGAAGGAGGCGAGGCCACGTGTCGATGCGCGTCGCGTCGTTAAAAGCGCATTAACGGCAACTACACCGGATACCGATCGGGAATATATCGACAACAGTGGTGCCTAAAATGACAGTTTTAAACTATTATACTCATTTAAATTATCTTATCTTTTAGAATATTATTATTTCCAGTACCTTACAAGATAGAAAGTGATACCTTAAGTTTAAGTCCAGTATTTACATACATGTTACAGCTTCACGCCGTATCCTGCATATAGCAGGGTAGGCAGAGGGAAATAGCGCCAAGACACCCGTTCCCCCCACTTTTCGTTGAATCATGTAATATTTGTAATATATGGGGAAAGTGATCGCTGATGGAAAAAGGTATCGAATGCCAATAGGCTCTCAAGAATTCTTAGAATCTACATTTATAAAATGAGGAAGTAGTTAACTTGCACTTAAAACGTACCTTTAATGCCAATACCGTGTTTCATTAGATTTTTTCTTTTATCCTATATAAAGATAGCCAGATACTTGTCGTTATATAATGACCAAGTTACACATAATCTTTTAAAATTGTGGCCTATTTGTTATTCTGTTATATAAACTGTATTACTATAAAAAATCAAGTAGATCCATTCTGTGATACGTGAAAAGATAACAAATACCCATACATCATCACAAGCTTTACGCATTATAATATTAGAAATATTTATAGCATCCCTTCTGTCCTCCCCGCAAGTGAGCCTGTAATTTTATTTTTATTACAATTGGGAAAACAAACAGCACTTACAATACGTCAAATTAACACATAATTACATAATATAGGCCAATAAAGTTTCCACTTATACATAAAGCATGGAGTGAATAATAAATATTAGGCTAATACTAAAATAATGTAAATTCTAATAAGTGCAATAATAATTGCTTTATCAAAAAAAAAGGCTAACTTATTTTAATCACAACAATATTTCATATAAAAAAAAAACAAAAATTTGAGGGCAAAGAGAAACGTTTACATCTTTTAAGTTTGGTAATTTTTATCCTTAATTCCTTTACGAAATTGATTAATGTTACAAATTGATTAATGCTTACAAATGAATTATATTTGTTGACTCAATTTATATACATTGCATCAGTCTCGTTCAATCACATTTGTATGCGGTCACCTGTCCCCACACAGTATGTCACACAAAAACTAGCAATGTTCATTTTAGACTAAAGGTGTTTGAAATTGCAAGAAACATAAGTCAAATAAAAACACTCGCTGCAGACTCGAATTCGCATAATTTTTGTAAAAATGTGTACGTATTTCCATATTTCCGCTTAATTACTAATTAAAATGCAATTAAGCAACTGACGGACCAGTCCTCGCGAGCGACGCCTTATATGATCTACCGCATGCTTTCCTCTGCATGATGCAAACGACCGCACCGAACTTGGACTAGCGCCCTGTAACCCATTACCGACCATAAAACTACTGGACTAAGGCTTAAAGTATGTTATCCTGCCGCAGAGCAATCGTCGGGACTCGCTATATTTACCGGCACATGGCCTGACTAAAATAAATAATGCCATTTAACTTAAACTAAATCTACGTTCGACGAACCTTAACGTACCGTCCTGGATGTAGGAACTAACAATTAACGTGTAATTGTAAAAAAGTAGCGTGGACTATTGATATATCTAGCAGATTATAATAATGTATAAGTATTGCTATAATATAGAGCTTTCTTTAACGCAGTTGAGTTACGTAGCGTTACTACCCTGAAGGTTTTAGGATAACTTTCTACATATAAAAAAGGTGAAAAAACTTAATGATTCGTCACTTAACTCGCAGAGTAAAACGCGTAATGATAAAAAATAAAAGCAATAATCATCGATTCCAAGTAATTCGAGACGGAAGTTCGCGTCCTAGGCCGACTAGACGAGCCATCACCAAATTATGTATAGTTCGAGTTGACGTCAATCACAAAAGACAAACAAAGCCCTCTGAGGAGTTCTCTTTTGATTCTTTCTCCCATTCTCATTGGTCGGGAATTGTAGGAATATTAATGACAGATTCACGTATTTCTTGTATGAATGCCGACCGACTAATGAATGCTAATGAAGCGATTTTATAACATTCTAACTCGAAGCATTCGCTCCAGCCACTAATTGCCACTTTTAAACGCTATCCCCGGGTTTTCCTTTTTACATCAGTTACTTTTGATGTTGTAGACAAAAACAAAAATGGCGCCAAGCTTTCTGTTCGGGCCTGAGCAGAAGTTCTCTTGGAATTAGAATTGTAATATGTTCCAAGTAATAGTTTTTTAATAACGTATCCAGCTGAGACATCCACAGTGCAACAATCGTTTTGTCATCAATACTCATTCTTTTCCAATAACATTATATAGACTTTAGCGAAGTGGCCTGGGAGTTTTTGCGACTTTACTTATACCATCTGTATGCGATTTCGATGAATGTTGAGAGCGTTTTGTCTGAAACTAATTTGTTATTCATCGCAAGTATTACAAGTGGTGTTCTTACGAATAAAATATCAAAAGACAATAAAAAAGAACTCCTCATAAATTTTACTTTACCGTATTTAATCCTATATGAGACAAACTATACTTCAATTCAGATAAGTTTAATGTGCGATATTTATGTATGGTTTATTTTATAGCTAATGGAGAATTATCTTCGCTATATTCATTACCATAAATTGCAAGATATCTGTATCAGTATAAAAAATCTTTCTTAGGCTTTTATAAAACATCTTTTATTCTTAATTTTGTCATCTTATTAACGGTGTGCTTCTTTGTTACAGATGCGATTAGCGTAGTGTATCATGATGTGGCGCACAGTGACGTGCGCGTTGGCGGCGCTGGTGCTGGCGGCCACGGCTGTGAGCGCGTTGCAACCGCGCTGCGAGGAGATTACCATACCCATGTGTCGCGGCATCGGGTACAACCTCACCTCCTTCCCGAACGCCTTGGACCACGACACTCAGGAGGAGGCCGGACTTGAAGTATGATTTACATTATACTCATCAAAATTTAAACCTTATACACCAATACCTCGTTCCTGTTCATTGCGTCGTTTCGTTTTGCGATTTTTTCGAAGTTGCGTCGCTGCTTAGTTTTAACTGATTTTCACTGTGCGTCGTTAGATTTTCGAAGTTGCGTTGTTTTGGATTCGAGTCTGTAATTTTTTTTTTCCTAAAATATGGCAACACTTTTGTTTTTAATTGTGTCATGTCACCAAATTGTCATCAATTTTATTTTTAAAAGGTTTGCTATATATAGAAAATCTATTTTCACTTCACGTCGTTTCAATTTGCGTCGTGTTTTTTTGGAACGTAACCCCGACGCAAAGCGAGGTATGGGTGTATTTACATTTCATTATTGTTTCAACTATAGAGAAAATGTAATCTCACTTATCACTCTTTATTTAATTAATTCATTGTTCTTTTCCAGGTTCATCAATATTGGCCCCTCGTCGAAATCAAATGCTCAGCCGACCTGAAATTTTTCCTGTGCTCCGTGTACACGCCCATATGTATAGAGGATTACGCGAAGCCGCTGCCGGCATGCCGCAGCGTGTGCGAACGCGCGCGCGCCGGCTGCGCGCCGCTCATGCAGAAGTACGGCTTCCAGTGGCCCGAGAGGATGGCGTGCGAAAAGCTGCCGCGCCTCGGCGACCCCGACCACCTTTGCATGGAGGAGAACGACCGCGCGCAAGAGCCCGAGCCGCCGCGTCCACCGCCGCGACGCCCATACAAAAAAGACTGCAAGGATCCAAAAAACTGCGAAGGCGGCCCGGCTGCAAGTCCGGGCGAGGCGAGCGACGAATGCGCGTGCGCGTGCCGGCCGCCGCTCGTGAGCGTGCGCGCGCCGCACAACGCCAGCGCGGCGGCGGCCGCGGCCGGCGTGCCCGCGCCCGCCTGCGCGCTGCCCTGCCGCGGCGCCTTCTTCACGAGGGAGGAGAAGGAGTTCGCGGCCGTGTGGGTCGCGCTGTGGGGCGGCCTCTGCGCCGCCTCCACGCTCATGACGCTCACCACCTTCCTCATCGACTCGCAGCGCTTTAAGTACCCGGAGCGGCCCATCGTGTACCTGTCGGCGTGCTACTTCATGGTGGCGCTGGGCTACCTGGCGCGGCTCGCCGTCGGCCACGAGGAGGTGGCGTGCGACGGCCCGCTGCTCAAGACGTCCGCCAACGGGCCGAGCGCGTGCACGCTCGTCTTCATCCTGGTGTACTTCTTCGGCATGGCGTCTTCTATCTGGTGGGTGGTGCTATCGTTCGCGTGGTTCCTGGCGGCCGGGCTGAAGTGGGGCAACGAGGCGATCGCGGGCCACGCGCAGTACTACCACCTGGCGGCGTGGCTCGTGCCGGCCGCCAAGACCGTGGCCGTGCTGCTGGCGGGCGCCGTCGACGGCGACCCCGTGGCCGGCGTGTGCTACGTGGGCAACACCTCCGCCGAGAACCTCAAGAAGTACGTGCTCGCGCCGCTCATCGTGTACTTCGCGCTCGGCGCGACGTTCCTGCTCGCCGGATTCGTGTCGCTGTTCCGCATCCGGTCGGTGATCAAGCGGCAGGGCGGCATCGGCGCCGGCTCCAAGGCGGACAAGCTCGAGAAGCTGATGATCCGCATCGGCGTGTTCAGCGTGCTGTACGCGGTGCCGGCCGGCGTCGTCATCGGCTGCCTGGCGTACGAGGCGGGCGGGCGCGAGCGCTGGCTGCGGCGCGTGGCGTGCGGCGCGGCGTGCGGCCCCGCGCCGCTCTACTCCGCGCTCATGCTCAAGTACTTCATGGCGCTGGCGGTCGGCATCACGTCGGGCGTGTGTGGATCTGGTCCGCGAAGACGCTGGAGCCGTGGCGGCGCGTGTGGCGCGGCGGCCGCGCGCCCGCGCCCGCGCACACCGCGCACGCACCGTGCGCTCGTGAAGGGCGCCGTCTGACGCGGGCGGCCGGCCGCGCCGCCCGCCGCGCCGCCTGCCGCGCCCGCGCCGCCCCCGCCGCCGCCTGCTCACGAAAAGCCCACCGCGCCGTCTGCCACGGCGCCGTCCGCGCGCCTGGGCAGCTGCGTCCGACACTACGGCCCCGCGTGTAGTGCGCTGCAGCGCGCGCCGTCTAGTCGATATCGTATATACGTAATAGTGTAAGTCCGGCGCCGGTCTGCGGTGGTCTCCGAGCCTCGAACCTCGAACTCCTAGTGCCGTGTCCGCGAGCGCGCTTCGACGTGGAGCTCCGACGGTCCCTTAACTGATTGACGGTCGAGCGGTAACGAGCTAAATACTCCGGGAACTCGCGACCTTGTTTCGGCGGAAAGTGTGCATTAAGTGGCATTACCTGATTAGTACCAGTACTGTGTCACAGTGAAATGAATTAATAGAGTAGAAGTGCGCATCACCACTCATCCGGCGACCGCTACTTATACTATCTTCGAAAGAGTTCACCACTGTAATTTAGTCAAAAAAAAACTTTCTCGAAGGTAGTGTGAGCTAGCGTCGTTCGTAAAACTGCCATACCGCGTTGAGTGGAGGATGCAAAACAAACACGAAACCCAATGTCTACATAGAAAAATATAATTAATCTAAGTCACCTGTAAATAATAAGCTATCGACACGTAAAATTCATGTAAATTGCAAAATGTAAAGCGCCATTATTGTATTTAGTCCGTAGTGAGATCGAGTGGAGTCAGCGCCACCTCTGATCGAGTAGCAATAAATAACAAATACTGCCATCTATTACTTAGTAGTAGTGTTCGTGGCGTAGATTTGTATAAAGCATATTTAAATGCGAACTTTTTGTATATCTTTTGGAGAACGACGGCTATGAATGGATACTATATTCTTTAAAGGAACCTAATTTTATTTTAACATTAAAACGACTGATTGCCGCCATTTTGTGATGTTCAAATAGTACTGTTGATAGCCGCCGTTGTCTGCCTTTCTAAGTGTAAGTCACGAGAAGTGGGATGTTTATGTATACACGGACACAGGCGCCGATAAATCATTATGTAATTTATTTTATATCCTAACTGTAGATAAATAAAGTGACTTTTTTATGTATCAAAGTAAATGTGTTTAATTTACCTTCAAATTTCCTTTTATGAATATTTTTGATAATTTCATATTGAGCCTGAATAGATTGATAAGTGGACTATATAATAATAAGTGGACTATATAATGATGTATATCATTACAATATTAATATGCATTGTTGTTGCCTAATTTGTAGGGTTGATAATTTACTTAATCAAAAAAATTATTGAACACTTTCATGTAGAATTATTCTAATTACTATAGATTTAAAATATTATATTTATATATATATAAGCCACAAATTTAAATGACTTAAATTTGGATTGGATATTTTCAAGGATATTGATTAACAAATGTATGATGCAATAATAAAACTGTAATAACAATAAAAAAAAAATTAACAAAAGCCAATAAAATATTTACAATAAATATATAAACTTAAAACTAACCTGAATCGATACAATTGTCAATAGCAAACCCTTATGAACGACTTCACCATTCACTCTAAATCCAAAAGTCAATAGTGACAATGTCAAGCTTGATTTGCTTATTACAAGCTTACCGACTTATATTAACGCCTGTCGTGGCGCAGAGGCAAAAGCGTGCGAAAGTATACGCGACAGGTTGTGGGTTCGATTCCCACTCCAGGAAATGGCATTTATTGAAAAAGAAGTATAAAAATATAATCAAAATAAAGAAAGATGAATTTAATAACTAACATTAACAACTTAAACGTCTTTTAGGTGCTTTTTCACAATTTCTCATTGCAAACTGGACAATTATAGTTATTCATCAATGTCGGGAACATTGACTTTCACTCTCATATTTGACATATGTATCTACAAAAGTATCTACCATTATTAAGACACGATTAACATACATATATGTAACACATAACACATAGGTTAACCGGACTGTACTGTACTGTGATAGTTCTTCAATAATATTTTGACAGTTGCCTCTCAGTACATCTTTGAAAATGTAATGTTTGTTAAGAAAAATATTAATAGTTTTACAAAAATTGGCGATGTACATATTATAAATACAAGAAATATTGCATCGAGTCCGCAATTCTTTTATGGGACAGTGCTGCTTTTACAATAGGATCCCAGAAAACGACCGAGAATTTTCCATTTCACAATTTAAAAAAATTGTGAAAAGACGTTTGTTTGTTAAGGTTATTACCTAATTAGTTATTTTATAAATGATAACACGCCTTGGGAATGAAATGCTCGCTCCAGTCTAGTTCAAAGGTACCATTGTCAGTAATGAATATTTGTAAAACATTGAATTATGAGGAAAAAAAAAGTCCCGCTGAGTTTCTTGTGCCGGCTCTTCTCAGGTTTGAAGCATTAAATTTTGTGAACTGGTGGTAAATTATTTGACGTTCTTAAAATGAAGCATATAACTTCTTATTTTGAATAAAAATGTTGGACTTTGACTTTGACTTCAAAAAAAAGTCCAGATCTTCAATTTATGTTATAGCAAAATGGCTATCACGCCGAACTTTTGTTAAGACGCCATTACATTATTTCTTAGAGTTATAGCTGGACTAAGATTGTCATGATTTTTTTATGCCAATGCTTTTCCCTATTTTTTCAAAAATATATTCAAAAATAAGTAAATAAATAAAATTTTAGTTGGTTAATTATATTAAATAAATATTTTAATCATTTGTACACCAACCCATATTTTTTGCATTCTGTTCTAACTTATAGCAGGGGTTGCCTGGAAGAGATCACCTGTGGTGATAAGGCCGCCTTTACACCAAACTTGTATTTTCTTCTTGTCTTTGTTTTATTACAATGTGCATTTATATTTTTGTTGGTGTTGTAAAGTAGTTATTGAGAAAATATTGAGTTATTATAATATAGATTAGGGTTGGAAAGAACTTAATGTCTATTGTGAAAGGAAAATAATTTAAATATAACCTTTTCTTCAACCGAAAATCGAATCCACAACCATCGTCTTCACAGACCGATACAATAACAACAATCATAAGGGAAATAATAAAATGAGTCAGTCTGTAAATTTTTATTAAAAGTACTACTTACGTACAACGTTATTGCTAGTTTGAACATTGTTCGACCACCAACGTAGAAATTATAAAATATTTAGTTCTATGGACGTCTCTGTGTATTGGAAAAAAACATGGCACTTGTATAAAAATATGCTGAATAATATCGAGTGAATAATGATATAAACAATAAATTATAGATAACCACACTCATAGATGTCAATTAGATATTTAACTCACATTAATATAATTAAATTTTCTTAAAAATATACATTTTTTAAATGTTGATAAGCATTAAAACTATTGAACTATTACGTTGAGTTCTGCCACTCAGCACGCAATGCCTCAATTCGGCGGAAAGTTGGGAACGGAATTGTTGTAAGAGAACGGAGTGTCTTAACACTAGGTTCTCGGGTTCCCTCTGCCTACCCTGCTATATGTGGGATACAGCGTGAAGTTAAAAAAAAATCTTCTTTGTAAAATATCGTGTTTAAATTTCACATTAAAGCAAAAAAGAAGCTTCACGCTTTATCCCGCTTAAAAGGGTTAGAGAAAACTTTGTGTCAATGCTAAAAATGAAGACATTGCGTGTAAAGTGGCCGAATTCAATGCCACGCATTGTCTTACTAGAGTGGGGGTAATGAAAATAATTTAAATATAAATACTACCCCAAACGAGAATCAAATTCGTTACCAATCGCATTTACAAACGCTTTTCACTGCGTCAGGATGGCCTCATACATAATACATTAACTGGAAAAAATGCTATTTTTTACAATAATATACTTAATTGTCGATAAACAAAATATAATAAATAATTTATACTTGTAATAAAATGTAATTAAACACTAATTGACGTCTCTGAGTGTTGGCTTAATGTATGAATTAAATAATATAAAACTGCTCTTTTTACATTCCTATAAACAAACTAGATGGCGCGTCTATGAGAGGATAAAGCGCCATCTGCTACCAAGAGGCTACACTTCCAACGATTTCATACATAAATAAGCTTATTACTACAAATATTTGTTAAATAACTAAATAATATAGCCATATTTAATTATAAAAAAAATCTAAAAAGATATAATATTTTAAATTTGTATAATAATGGCGTATTCTAATAAATTAAATGACAATATTATTCAAAAAACAAAAAAGAACAAGTTCATATTTACAATAATACTCACAATAAACGTTCCAATTAAAAAATCGAATTACTTTAAAAAAAAAATGGCAATAGAACTAAGAAATACTTTAAAATATCCATAAGTTCTAAAACTAAATCAATTATTATAATACCATTACATTACTTATCACATTAAAATTACGTATATCGTTATGGACAGAATTATATTAGAAATATTGCTAATTCCATATAAATATATAGTTAAATACTTATTAATTATACATTAACCATAGATAATAAATAATCATGTTTATTTAAGGTATTGTTACAGGTTATACAAAAACTAGCTGTATGCCATAAAGAAATATTTATATGTTTTAAAATGAAAATAGTCCTTAATATATATTAACCAATGAAAAGACAAACAAAATAATTTTATAATTCCAATACAAACTAATATTTAAAGCCCTATATATGTATGTGCTATATATCGCACCTTTGGATTTAGAGAAACCTAATGAAAAAAATCATGATTTTCATTTTTTGCTACGAAACGACTTAAAACAGAGATCTTCATCGACTTTGATGAAAATATAATTCTTTTCAAAAAAGTAAATGTACAAATCTTTATTCGATGTTTTCCAAAACATTTTTTTTAATAATAGGTCATTATAATTCTAAAGGTGCGATATAAATACCTGTTACACATAAATATACACCTAGCAGGCGTGAATAGGTTGATAAATCGACTTGTATAATATATATTTTTAAAATATTAAGACATTAGAATTTTTTTTATTTATAGGGTAAATAATTGACTAAAGACAAAAAATTCAAATAAAAAAAAACATGAATGTTCAAAGGTATTTGGGTGACATAAAAATAGACTATAGATAACACAATACACATTGCCTCAATTCGATGGAAAGTGGGGAACGGAGTGTCTTAACACTAGGTTCCTTCTGCCTACCCTGCTATTTGCGGGATACAGCGTGAAACTATGTATGTAAGTATATATGTAGATAACACTAAAAATTGTCTGACCTGGAATACTTTCCAAGGAAGGAAATTTTTAGTCTAATCTGTAAATATTTTCAAATATGCATTTTCAATATATAAACTTATTCACGCCAGGTACTAAATACGTTTATACTTTCAGTTACATATACATACATCATACATATTATATAAATGCAACAAATAACATCACTATGAGATCATTAAATAAAAACAGCTTAAATTAATTTATCTAGAATCTAATTCCTAAATCTAAAATAGGTATATGGCAGTTAATTTCTAGCAATTTCTACATTAGCTTAGTACATATACAATATAAATGACTAAATAAATATAAAATGAGTAAAATCACTAACCGTCTGACAACAACCTTTATATTCTACTGAAGAAATATTCTTCTTAATTATCAATTAAATTTATATTATTAATTTTATTAAATAAATATGGCGTTATCAGATCAAAGACTTTTTTACCTCATTATTAAAAAAATAAATAAGTATAATTATTTCAATGGATAGGTTGTCAATATAAAGTGTAATAACTTCTTTATTTTCATTTTGAACAATTAACATCAATTACTTAGACTGATGATTTTTTTACTTAATAATATCAGAAATTCTCGTCCTAAACCTGCCTCCTTAGAACACTTTGACTTTGACTTTGAGTGGTGTAATTGGATTGTTTTTAACAAGAAATAAATTAATAATCATAGAAATAAATTAATAATATATAATTTGTTATTTAAATCTAATAAAAACATTTTTGTACTTACTCTTTCTTCGAGACAAAAAATTCAAAACTTCAGACCATTTATTCCTCTTCACACTATAAAAACCAATTCCAATTCAACATCAAAACCCATATATTAAAAAAAAAACTAAAAAAACGTCACAAACAAACCATAGTGTCCCATCACTAACTATCATTCAGTTGACCTCAGCTAGTGACGTCACACTGCGTGTAGTACATTTGATACTGATAGTTTTCATATGAGACTTGCGCGTGTGGGTACATGTGGGGATGCGTTTGTGTGTGCGGCTGTGGGGTTGCGACCCCATAGTGGGGGTAGGGCTCGTTTGGGTCACTAGGGTCGATGGGGTCGCGGGGTTCCTCGGTTGTGATCGGTGGTTGGTTCTGAAAGTAGTTTTAGGATTTTGTAGTTAATATTAACTTTTGATTATTTAGGTTTTTGGTTTTAGTAGATATTTAAAATGTGGCAAAGATTTCTTAATAGATATTTTGTGCCATGAGACATTATTTAAGTATTTGCTATTTTTTTATGTAAATGGTAATAAGTACATAGAAGTAGATTGACAAATCAAAGAATTATAATTCTATAAAAATACCAATATTATAAAATGAAAATTTTCGAACGCCTGTCGTGGCGCAGAGGCACAAGCGTGCGACTATAAACGCGACAGATTGTGAGTTCGATTCCCACTCCACGAAATAGAATTTTTCATATAAGATAACAAGGCAAAAGAGCTCCGCCACTCAGCACGCAATGCAGATATTAACACTAGGTTCCCTCTGCCTACCCTGCTATATGCGGTATACAGCGTGAAGCTATGTATGTATGTAAAATTTTCGAACAAATTAATTGCGGTTGCTACAGTATATATATTTCTTTAATAATAGATTGTACTGGCCAAAAAATTAAAAATAATAATTTTATTTACCTGAACAGGT
Organism: Philaethria dido; assembly: GCA_033558755.1. Taxonomy (NCBI): domain Eukaryota; kingdom Metazoa; phylum Arthropoda; class Insecta; order Lepidoptera; family Nymphalidae; genus Philaethria; species Philaethria dido. The sequence continues at coordinate 580,403 of JAKGSA010000317.1, read as the reverse complement.
TGAAACTTGCATCTCTTGAATCGACCGTACAATGATGAATACGGCAAGTTGTAGTGAATAGCCGCTTGATTTATGGACATTTGACCAATTCTGAAAAAAAAAAAACAATACTAATTAATTATTAATCGTTAGACATTAACCTTTTAAAAATCATAAATAAATATATAATTTGTGTCTAAAAATTAGGTATTAAACTTAATGTTAAAAAGCATTTTTATTTCTTGTATAAAATAGTATAATTACATACCTGACAGCCTCGAGCGCTTCTTCCATGGCGTCTTCAGACCAGGGCGTGGGGTTAGAGCGGGACAACTCTATACCCTCTCGCTTACACCTACCGTACAGGGTACCTGCAACATTATACATATATAAATATTAGTATACTGTTTGTATTATGTTATTATGTTTTAATTGTTTGCATGTGACTACTTATCATTAGATCGTTTTTCTGTTCGCCTTTTGTCTTTTTTAACAAAAAAAAATAGGGTATTTTTAATCATGGTTTTCAAAAATGATTCATACGTTTTTTCCTAAAATTTATCACTGAAATAGTGACGTACCAGTATGTATCCCATACATGTACGGCTATTAAATACACAAATGATTAATGAGTAGTGATGTACCCGTATGTATCCTGTCTACTTTGTCTAAATAGTAACTGAATGAATAGTGATCAGTGCCGTATCCTAAATGAATAAATAGGTATAAATCAGAGGTATACTAAGAAAGGTAGCAAAGTCCAGCTAATACAAATTAACAGTATTTATAAAAATTAATAACAATGTAAGGATATTACAATTTTTAGTTGTATTTTTTTAATCGTTTGATACAGCTTATATAATTTGTATTTCAAAAAAGTAGACTACCATGTTTGTTAATAGAATATAGATCGCCGCTCTCGTTATTAGACCCCCGAACTAATATATTAACCGGCGGACTAGTGACGTACCCGTCGGTATTCTATTGAGCGGTAGAGTAGTACGCACCGGTAGGTATCCCGTAGAGGTGCGCGGCGCGCTGCACGGACGCGTCGCCGGCGCGTATGGCGGCGAGCGCGCGCTGCAGGTCGGCGCGGCGCCACGCCGTCGGCGCCGCGTTGAAGGGCGCCGCCAGTCGGATGCCCTCGCGCCGCGCGATCTTGTACAGCGTGCTGGACGGGATGCCTGCGGGGAGCCACTGCTAGTATCCGCCGGTATTCGTACACTACTCACTAATAAATTATTGTAAAGCATTGACGAATGAACAAACGACCCGCTGAGTTTCTTGCGCCGGTTCTTCTCGAGTCTGAGGTATTAAATTTTGTGAACTGGTGGTAAATTATTTGACGTTCAAAAAATGAAGCACCTAACTTATTATTTTGAATAAAATTATTTGACTTAGACTTCGGTCGTTCGGTACCCATCGATTCCCTCCATATAACCAGATATTAAAAAAGAATAAGAAGATATTAAAAGTTGAAATTAAAAGAGAAGATAGTTCTGTGTTCGTCTCTAAGTTTAAATCAGTGTCGCGAGATGTTCCACGAGATTCAATACTGAGCCCCATATTGTTTATTTTATATTGTTCAGATATTGTTAAGCATATTAAGAAATGTCGTTTTCTTATATATGTAATGAAATGACATTTCATTAATTCAAATTTGCCGCATGTCTAAGTTGTCTGTGGAAATCGGTCGAAGTAACGTGGGATTCAATGGTGGGTGATGTTCAGATTATTTTGTGCAAGTTATTAGAGACAGATGAAAGGATATAATTGAGGAAGCGATATTAATGAACTTTAAATTGTCGTCTGTTTGTATTTTCAGGTGAGATAAATTGATTGTTGTAATACAGCATTACAATCGATAATCGATATCGATACAATCGAATCGATAATTGTTATAATATTGTAAAGGCGTGTTAAATAAAACAAAACTTTGTATTTTCAAAGAAACAAATTGTGGTTTAATTTTTTTTAATAATATATTTAATATACATAAAACTCTTGTGTTACTGAGTGACTGACAGACAACATACACGCGACACTACCGAACCCGGAAATACCGGAAATACCGGAGTATAAGTAAACACTAAGAGAAAATTTCTCAATATTCATATATAAACAGACGTTTAGGTTGCCTTTATCAACCCAAATTCAAGACATTACATGTGTGTTAAATGGCGAAACTCAACACCGCACTTTATCTTTAATAGGTATATAGATGTTTATCTAAAAATAACTCGGCGAAAAGTGAGGAACGGAAATGTTAAAACAGAACGGAGTGTCTTAACACTAGGTTCTCTGGTTCCATCTGCCTCTCTGCTATGGGCGGGATACAGATATTAAAAAATAAACATACCATACGCTTTACTCGCTTTATTAGCGGATATGGCGCCCGCTCGCAGCGCGTGCAGGGCTCCTTTGAGGTCCGCCTCGCTCCACGACTTGGAAGCGCCTTCCTTCTTGGGAGTGTCTATGCCCAATCTGTGGGCCCTCTGCCAGAGTGTTGTTGAGGGAATACCGTACGTAGATGATGCCTGGAATTGGTAGGATGAGGGTTATAATAAATAGCCTGTCGTGCCGCAGAGGCACAAGCGTGTGACTGTAAACGCTTCAGATTGTGGGTTCTATTCCCACTCCACGAAATGTAGTATTTTAATTTCCTGGGTTTGGTAAAAAGGCAAAACGCGGCGTTGAGTTCCGCCACTCAGCACGCAATGCCTCAATTCGGCGGAAAGTGGGGATCGGAATTCTTGTAAGAGAACGGATTGTCTTAACACTAGGTTCTCAGATTCCCTCTTCCTACTCTGCTATATGCGGGATACAGCGTGAAGCTAAAAAAAAATTTAAAAAAAAATAGTTAGGTACTATGTTATATTCATATTAGAAGTAAATCAGTTGCTAACATTTCATAGCAGTTTGTTTAAGTTTTGTATTATATAATTCTGTTTTTATGTAACTTTCCTTGCTCCGGTGAGACAAGGCGCGGAGTGAGTTCTACCATTCAACACACAATGTCTCGAAATAGTACAAAAAATTGAGTCTACAATAATTTAAATAAATACATAATAACGAATTGATGAATACACAGTTCAGTTTAATTCTTTATTTTAATAAACAGCACAATAATATATTTTCTTTAATGAATACTCCACCTTAGTTAAACTCATATGGTGTTTCCTCAATGCTTCTAGAGCTTTCTCCATGTCCTGCTGAGTCCAGCTCTTGGGACTGGAGCGACTGAAGGTTTCTTGAGACGGTCCATTGGAATCTGTATCATCACCGCTTAGATGTTGTTGTTCTACAATTAATATGGTTTAAATTGAATTTCAATCCTAATTTCAATTACAATTCTAATTTCAATGTCAATTTCAATATTAAATACAATTGAAATTGCAATTCAATTTCAAAGTTAAGTTAAATCTCAAATATCAATTTCAAATTTATTTTTTTAATAAATTAAAACTTAAATATATTTTTTACATATAAATAATTTGGATGGTATCGCACATATACACACAGTAATGTAATAATGGTAGTAATTAGTATAATAACACATTATAAAAGTGAAATTATTTAAAAAATACACATTTGGATTTGAATCTACGTCTCTTTTATACCATTAAACCGCTTAAGTTATACTCGTAGTTTTTGATTTCGCTAGCTATCAAAAATACAGATATGACAACTTTTTTACTCATAAAACACATTAATAAAGAGATTAATCACTCAGTCTTCTACAAACTTGTAATACAAAAAAATATAAAATTCTTATATTAATAACTAATGATTAAAAAAATTACCGCCTTCAGAACTCGGCTCGTCTTTGATCATCAACGGAACAAACTCAGACGAGTCCGCCACTTCGTTCATCATTTCCATGTGTCTGCTAATGAGAGATGTTCCCTGGAAATAAATATTTAAAACATTATTTTAAAGTGGCGTCTCTCAAAATTTTATTTGCTTGATAACTTATAATGAATATCTATATATAAATATGTGAAGGAAAACCTTTGAATCCCTTTTTATGAAAATTACGGGGACGGAGGAGCATGAAATTTGGCACACTTATAGTTTACATAGCGAAGGAGTGCAGAATGCTAATATATTTTTAAAATAATGCATAAAATATATTAAATTAATAAAATAAATGTTACACACACTACCATGATTTGACATCCATGTTTATATAAAGTGACATATACGTCACTACGCAATGCGTTATTTATGCATTTACGGGGACACTAGTAGGAAGCTATGAATAAAACTTTAAAAATTTGTAAAATACTCATATAAGTTTAAAGTATATGAGGCCATTGTGCTGCAGTAGAACAACGTCAACTGTAAACGCGATCGTGGGTTGTGGGTTCGATTCCCACTCTGGGAAATGATTATACGTAAATTAATACTTATCTTATCCTAGTAGGGCAAATTCGCGCGTGTAGCTGCATTTGCATAGTGTCTTGACAGGATAAAGCGTGCAGCTAAAAAAATATTATTTAAATATAAAATAAATGTATTTCTTACCACATCATGATCTAGAGCGGGTTCGAGTGTAGCTAGCGATGCCTCATAAGGCGCGGATAGTTGCTCCCGCACGGGTGTTGCCGCGGGGCCGGCGGGCGCGGGAGCGAGTTCTTCCAGACCATGCTATGTACATTTTAATGTCTTTAGAATCCTATAGTAAAAAAACATCTCATTCTCCTATACACCACTTTTCTGAGGTTTTATTTCTGCTGTGTGTGAATTTGATTTATTTATGCTCTCGAATAAAAAATATAAAAATTGATAAATCACTCTCAATCGCAATCAAAATCTCAATCACTTATTATGCATGGATGCACATTTTTTATATATCGGCCTGGAGGTCGAAGAAACAAATATAAAAATATATAATAATTGTAATTTTTTCTATATGAAGGATGTGGAGAGGTAAAAAAATAGGATTTGAACCCGCCACCGTCGTCACAGTCGAAAACGCAAATGCACGCAATAGCGTTTAACTGTTAGCACTTATTCACACATTCTACTTGCAAATTTAAAATTCTAGACATTCGTCATATTTCGCAGTGAATTTTTTAAGTACTTTTTTTTATGAAATAATATCGATATAATTATGTTATAAAAAAGCAGCTTTACTGTAGGATAATCAGAGTATCAAAACATTCCGTTGACCATTTTCCGCCAAAATTCGACACATTGTGTGTTATAACGCTGCGCTAGTCTTACCAGGGCGGAAAATTGAAAACAATTTAAATATAATCATTCCCTCAAGCGAAAATCGAACTCACAACCAATCGCGCTTACAGACGCTGTCCTACTGCGTCGCGATGTACCCGAAATATACTATTATCTCGGAATTTATTGAAAACTATTTGTTGCCAGCAACTTTGCTTGCGTTAGCTTTGATTTCTCAAGCAGCTACCTATTTGTATACTAATTTGAAAATAAAGTATCGCTTCAATAAAAAGTCATATACACAATCTATATAAATATATAAAACGCTTGTCTGGCCATAGAAAGCCACCATCTGGCCAGAAAAAGGCGGACACATAGGCTCCTTGAGGAATGAGGAGTGCAGGGGAGCACTAAGAGTTCAAAAAACCCAAAAATCCCGCTTTTTTCTGTCTTTGTAGGAACAAAGACAGAAAAAAACGGGATTTTTGGGTTTTTATAATGAACGCAAATGAAACCGCAGCATACAGCTCGTCTCATAATAAAAAAAAGTAACGAATAATCAATACAAGCAAGCCGACGTCAAAGTAAACGCTTCAGTAATCTGAATCGTGTACACAATTGAATAATATAGCGATTTTAGTTCGACAAACACATTTGATTGCTATTCACGATCGACTTCCGCGGTTTAAGCGTCAATTATTGTACGAGTAGTGCGACTGCAAGAACAATACTATTATTTTTCCTTTCAATATCATACTTAAATAAACAAATAAAAAGATATTTATTCAAAAAATATTTTGCAAAGTGAGCAGCCAATACTTCCCAGTAAGTAGTCAAAGACACTTGAATCGGTGAGTGCAGAAACAACATAAGTCCGGATTTTCAAATTTTGCAGGAGGGAGAAAAACAACACGCATCTTGCCTTTCTAAGCTAATTTAAATCAATTACGATTTTTTGCAATTTTTGTGACTTACGTTGTTTCTGCACTCACCGATTCACTTGTATTGGGAATGTCTCGCTTCTCCGTTGGCTTAACAATAACATAATACATAATAATATAACATTATCCTGGATAACAGGGTAAGAAGAGAGAACCTAGTGTTAAGACACTCCGTTCTCCTCTTTCCGCTCGGATATGGAACATTGCGTCTTAAGTGATGGAACTCAACGCTGTGTTTTGCCTTATCAGAATGGAAAAATGAAAATAATTTAAATATAATTATTCCCCCGAATGGGTGTCGAATCCATTACCAATCGCGTTTACAGTAAGACGTTGTCCCATCGCGCCGCGACCTACCAGCTATACCATACTCGTATAATAGAAACAGAAAAAAAAATTCAAATGAAAACAATTGTTAGAGGCCAGTCCTGTCGCAAAGGCAACAAGCGTTCTACTATAAAGTCGATGGGTAGTGGGTTCGATTCCCACTCCAAGAAATGAAAATATCAAATATTTATAATAACGAATATTTAATATTTTCATTTCGTCGCTCTGGTAACAAGGCAAGGCGCGGCGTTGAGTTCTGCCACTCAACACGCAATGCCCCAATTCGGCGGACAATGCCTTGCCTCTGCCTACCGTGATATGTGCGGGAAACAGCGTGAAGTAGAAAAAAAAACAATTGTTATAATTATTTATATACTTATATGCATGTAAGTATAAACAAAACTTCCAGTACTGAACTGGCAGACAACGCACATCCGAAATTACCGGGTGGAGAAAGCTGAAATTTGGCATGTAGGTCCTATGGGGAGTGTAGGGGTGCACTAAGGGAGGAAATAAGGCGATTTTACGTTTTATAATCCACCCGAACCGAACGTTACGAATGATTAAAAGAATTTCTTGTATATTTTTATATCCCTACAAAAGCTTGAACGTTTAAAAATATAATAAAATACTATAGTATATAAAAAGCAATTCATTTAGTGTATTTTTGGTGTTTTACTTATAACGTAAAATTCAATAGCTAGATAGATCGTTTGGAAACGTTCTAAGAAGTGCGGATTCAAATCCTTTTACGTCCTAAGGCATTTAATGCATATACATACTTTTGAACAGAGACCATAGTAACGTATTGGGGACACTGTTTGACTGTAAACGTTATCAATTATTTATATAGAATATTTAAATTATAATCCGCATTAAATTTTCTCCGCTCTGGTAAAACAAAGCGCGGCGTTGAGTTCCGTCACTCAACACTCATCGTCTCGATTTCGTGGGGAAAGTGAAGAACGGAGAGTTTTAACACTAGGTTCTCTCTGGCTGCTGTGCGGAATATAGCGTAAAGTTAAAAAGCAAATTCAAATATTTAATTTATTTACCTGCAAATGATGCAGAAGGTGCGTCGAAACATTTTCATCTGAATGCGAAATATGCTCCAATTTGATTGGAACGTACTCAGTGGACGAAAGCTTAGAAGAAAAGGTATTTTTTATAAGATATAAAATGTTACAAATTTTCAATAAATTGCAAAATATTTGATTTTAATTTAAATTAATGAAATAAATTAAAAAATAAATATAATTAAAAAGGAGGTACTAATTAAATCAAATGATTTGTGTATTTAAAAGGTTATTATTCTGTGAAAAGAAGCATATTCAACGTCAATAACATTTTGTACCTAAGTGTCAATTTATATCGAAAAGTAGAATATAATTAGAATACGTACTGCTGCCGCAAAGACATATTTTTTAAATTTTACTAAAACCAACATGGCAAAGAACAAAAACGAATAATTCCTTACACATTATATAATATATAAAAAATTAAAATAAGGAACAAAATATAAACAAATAAAATATATACCAGACGTAACAATTAAAACTGTTCCAATGAATTCAAGTATAAATTGTTTTCAACAATAACAAAGTGTAGAATCAACAAACGTAAATAAACATACATACCTTATTAAAATAAGTTTTTGTAAATTGAGAACTTTCTTCTTCATCGGACAGCGGTTCGCATTTCACTCGGAATGTTTCCGTCCCAGTCATTTCCTAAAAGCGTTATTTATATTTAAACTTTACTACAAAGTACCTTTCACTTGAAATAGTCAAATTAAATGTGTTAATTTAGTATCGCAATATGAATAGCAGAGACCTATTGTGAGCGTTCGCAATACGAAACAAGTTTCCCATTTTTTCCTCCAAACATCTCGGGGATTGAACAGTCGTCATATTATAAGTAGGTTTACATAGGCAATTAGACAAAAGGAAGCGAGCTTTATTGAATTTTTTCTCGATTGGTGCACAGACGAAGAGTGCAAACCCGATTCCTTCTCTTTCGTTCGTCCGTAGTCCGTGGTCCGCGGGGCACATCGTCTCGTAAGCTTTTTTATTTGTGTTTATTTCCTCTCGCATACCGCACAAAGCTCACCGAGCGTCGAACGTTCCCGTCGGCCGCGTCAAAAGTTCGCACGAGGTTTACGTTCGCGCGGGATCAAATTCAAAAGTTTTTAGTGGCAGCAACTATCTAGACGGGAAGTCGGGGCGATGCGCGGTAACCTGTCGGCCGTCGGGCGGCACTCTGCACTCACCTAGTCGGCCGTCAGCACGGGCGGCGGTGAGCGGCCGCCGGCACTCGCGGCACGTGCGTCGCGCGGCTGCACCGTGACCTTCGGGAGAGGATGAGATGTCGCAAATGAAAGTGAATCGGCACCGCACGCCGCACGGCCTCCGCCCCGCGCCGCGTCGCTGCGTGGCGCATGTTTAGGAGGTGCAGGGCAGCAGGGCGGGCGCGTGCTCATTTTTTTCCGCGCCAAAGAAATAAAAACAAACGCCTCTTTGCCGGGAGCCGGCCGAGCGGCGCGCCACGCGGCCCCTCGCGCCTCCGTCGGCATCCACTGTAACGCAGTAACTCTGTAATGCGTTTTGCGACGTACGAATTGCCGTTGGCAGTTGGCGTCGAATATCCGAACATAACTCATTTGTTTAGGAAGGAAATTAGATTTGATTCAATAAGATAAAGTTTAATGAGGGTAGATGCATTCTATTGTACGCGCGTAGATGTGCAGGGGGCGGGGGGCGGCCTCCACTCGACGCCCGACCGGTCGGCGCCCCGCGCGGCGCCTTCTCTCCGCTCCGATTGATTTTTATTACAAGAATTTCACTTGTTTTTTTTGTTTCTCGCACACCAGCCCGAGACGCACACAGACGGGAGTCGTATAATTCATTTGTACGAAGTTACTAATGCTATCGATTTTTTTAACGAAGCTACATTGTTTCTTCCTCCCTCGCCAAATATAACCGGAAACGTATTTCAGGCGAGCTTTGTGGAGCTTTACTACTTTTATTTACGCTCTTACAATGTTTATGTTCCATATAAAATGAATGACTTAATGAACTTCTTAAGAGTCATTAAATATTTTCAATGAAATTAAATAACTAATTACTTTTAAGTTATTTGCACTTTCATAACAAATACTATTCGAATTGAGAATTTTAACTATAACTTGAAATTTTTAATTCATTTATAAAGGGACATTTTAAAATTATGACGTTCAATAAAGTGTTTAATATAAATAATAATACTTAAATAGAAACCTTTTTTTTAAAGAAACTCGAAACAAAGTACCTTTAAACATGTTGAAAAATGTTTAATCTTCTCGTTGTATTCAAATCTTATAATAAGTTTGAAACAAAGTACACTTTGTTTGTACTTAATTATAGATAATAAAAAAAATATTAATAAATTACAACATTTTGAAATAAAATTGCGAAAGGCAATAATGATTTATTAAATACAATCATTCTTATAAGACATATAGCACAATTAATGTAATTATTGTTAATAATTTCATTTCTAAGATTTAGGTCACAAACACAATTATCACTTAAGGGTTAGACCCTTAATTCTTGAAAACTAAACTGCAGAAGATAGAGGCCTCCTTCTCTAACCCATTCCGAATAAAATATATAATTAAAAATAAAAATATATCAAAAATGTATAAAGCTTAATTTATAACACGCCATAACACATGATAAATTATATCTCATAAGGCCAATCTCGCAGAGGCAAGGGTGCGACTGTAAACGCGACAGGTTGTGGGTTCGATTCCCACCCAGGTGCGAACTCTTCACTCTTCATGGTTTGGTAACAAGGCAAAGCGCGGCATTGAGTTCCGCCACTTAGCACGCAATGTTTCAATTAGACACGGAAGTAGCACCAGGTTCCTTTGCCTACCCCGCTATATAGCAAAGGGCACGCAAAGGAACCTGGTGTTAAGACACTCACGACTACGCGAGTTTTTGAAGCTATGTATGAACTTGAACACATAGGTAGCACCAATAACTTGTCAAAACTTTTTTTAGGGTCAGAGGAAGGAGCGCCAAACGCTACGGCCCCTGTATACTTCTTTCGCCTCGCTCACAGTCATCAACTTCTTCATACATGCTCTCCGGGAGATCCTCATGCTTTCTACGCTTATCAAACTTAACTATTTTAAAATTTTAATATTATGGCAAGCAATAATTATAAGAAAACATTGTTTGAACTCTAAACGCAATGGATTTGAATTTGATTCTCACTTAAGGTGGAATTTGACCACACTTAGTACATATTATATATCAACGCTTAACGAATTTACTAACCAAAATTGGCTATATCGTAAAAAAAAATTGGCGTAAGTAAAAAAAATAAATAAAAAAAAGTAAAAAAATAAATAAATAAATAAAAAATAAATAAAATGTGTTAGTCAGCATTTTTTTTATAATTGTAAATTCCGCTCTTTCCTTATAAACTTAACTTACTTAGAAACGTAAAACTATAAGGGCCTTCCTTTCTTTGTTGAACATTTCCAATTACTTTAAACTAGTGTCCCCGTTGACGCGCTAACAACGCGTTGTTTTTAGGAATGTACATATGTTAAAATGTCACTGTATAAACATGTTTGTCAAATCATGGTAGGTGGGTAACATTTATTTTATTAATTTAATATACTTTTTGTGCATTATTAAAAAAAATATTAGCATACTGCACTATTTCTCTACATCAACTGTAATTGTGCCAAATTTCATACTCCTCCGTCCGCATAATTATCGTAAAAAGGGATGCAAAGTTTTTGCTTCACGTATTTTAATACGATTTACTATTGAGATTGGAAGATGATGACGAAGAAGAAACAAATTATAATTATATACAGTCATTATTATTCAATCAAGCGCAAAACCCATAGATAACGAAATATTTGCAATAAATGTGTAAAATCAATTTTTTCACCTTTAACCTTGGGATTTTTGTAAACGCGGACACATTGTGATCTAAATAAAAATTTTAACAAATTACAGCCAACTATATCTGATTCCGAGATTCTTACCTTTATTTGAATAATTTGACTGGACTAATATACGAGTATATCGAATTGCAATTGCAATTGCAACGCCTGTCGTGGCGCAGAGGCACAAGTGTGCGACTGTAAAGCGACAGGTTGTGGGTTTGATTCTCACTCCAGGAAATGAAGTATTTTCATTTTGCAGGTTTGGTAACAAGGCAAAGCGCGGCGTTGAGTTCCGCCACTCAACACGCAATGCCTCAAGCTGGCGGAAAGTGAGGAACGATTTTGTTGAAAAAGATCGGAGTGTCTTAACACGTCGCTTCTCTCCTACCCTGCTATATGCGTGATACAGCGTGAAGTTAAAAAAAAGAAAAAAAAAAAGAATTGCAATTGAAAATTCCGTCACAATTACTTATTTTTATATAGCTTCACGCTTTATCCCAGATATTTTGACAGACAGTTTGCTATGTCAGAGGGAATCTCGAGCATTAGCACAGAGTAACACAAGCGAAAATAATTTAATATTATCATTACACCAAATGAGAATCGAACCCACGGCCAATTATGTTTACAGTCATACCCCGCTGCGTCTTCATGGCCTATATAAAAAATATTTGATTGGTTTACCATACAACCTATATGCAAACAAACATATTACACAACATTTAAAAAACACGTGTTCAATTCCGTTACGAAATTGTACAACTTTAATGTACGAGTACTAAAATATTTAAATTGACCTCTATTCTTAGAGGTCGTTGCGGCGCTGTGATACAGCGTCTGACTGTAAACATAAGTAGTTATAGGTTCGATTCCCACTCGAGGGATTGGTTATATTTTAATTACTTTCATCTACCCATTCTGGTAAGGCAAAGCGATGCGTTAAGTTCCGCCATTTAGCACTCAATATCTTGAACTTACGCAAAATTGGAGAGTGGAGTGTCTTAACACTAAACTGTCTGTCACATCACAGAGCATATGCGGGAAAAATATTGATAATATAAAAAATATATATATATAAATTAAAAACAAGCAGTTAAAATTAATTTAAGCAAAATATTAATCTAATTTATGACAAATCAATTGGTAATTTAATTGTATAATCTTAATGATAGAATTCAAATCTAGACGATACGCTTTACATTTCCTTGCATATTTGTACCATTACTTGCATACAAAGTATTATGCAATAGACGCTTTAGTGCAGCGAGCTAAATCAGAACTATACATTATGTTGTATGTACGATACATAGTAACGTTAACTAATACGACATCCGTCGTGTCGATTAAGCCAATAACAACAGGGAAGCTGTAATGGCGTCGTTTTAAATCAACCGTTTGTATACCATATACAAGTGAAAGAAATAAATAAATATTATCATTCAAATTACTTCAAACATTAACGTTTGCAAGTTCAGTTGCTTGTTTTCATAGTTTGTGCCAGTTCAAATGCCACGTTGTAGATGGCGCTACTTTACCTAGAAAACTTAACAAACATGCTAAAATGAATAAAAACACAAAGTATTTTATTCGAACATAACAATGAAGTTATTGTATATTTTTCAATGATTCCTCATTTATGGACATAATTATTACTAAGTGACATAAATCACGAGACGATTTCATACAGAAGTGGGTCAAGGCTGAACTAATTGAATAGTTCTCAATAGATTACAGTACTTACATTACTTTACATTACTATAAACAAGTGAAGATGACAAATTATATAAATATATTATAAATTGCAAATTATTTGATGTTTTTACAATAGAAAATATAGTTAAACCTGTATTATTTTAAAAATGTTTTATTTACAAGCTTTCTTTATTATTGACAATGGCAACATTATTAGAGCTTATTTTGGGTCATTCGTTTGCTCGCTTCCAACTTGTACTTCGTTTGGATTTTAGTAGAGGTGCCTTTCGCTTCGCTAAACTTGCAACATAGCATAGTTTAGTATTTTCATTGTAAGAAAGCTGGCGGGTGTGCAAAGCAAATGTGTTCATTATAAAACAACTGTGTCACATTTACATTGAGAAGAAACACCACTTCTGATTATCTATAATATAGTGAATGAAATAGTCGAGGTAAGTGCCAACGAAGTTTTGTAAACCGTCATGAATCCGACAAGTGCTTACCTTGCTCTTACGACTTTTCATCTTGAAAATTTCCACTTGTGAACTTTCGAAGTAAAGTTTCAAAAAGTTTTTAGCGAGTTCGAAACTTTTTTGAAGTTTCTCACGTATCGTGTGTACGTTTATGTTGTTTCTGTTAATGTGTCGCGAATACTTTGGCCAGAAAATAGTAAAACTTAGAATTTTCGTCGCCATTTTATTTTTTGTCGCGCTGGAAAAGCGGCCATTTTCTTTGTGCCGCGTCGCTTACGACGACTCGTATGTGGTCCATAAAGTTAATTTAGTTAAGTTGAGCCGTGATCTCATCATATGAAGTAAATCGGTGAGATAATTTGCGTGGTATATAGTGACAAACGCGTCCAACCAAATATTAAAGTGGTTCGAGTAAAGTTTTCGCAATGGCCTAATTACTGCGTGGTGTTTAGAGCGTAGAGTTAGACGTAGATAGCTAGTGTCAATTAAGTGTTGGGTGTCGACTGTCGTAGGACGAAGGGCGCGGCGCGTGGCACGACGACACCATGGACGACGACCAGCAGTTCTGCCTGCGGTGGAACAACCACCAGTCGACGCTGGTCTCCGTGTTCGACACTCTGCTGGAGAAGGGCATTCACGTGGACTGCACGTTGGCTGCCGAGGGACAGACGCTCAAGGCACACAAAGTAGTGTTGTCTGCATGCAGTCCCTATTTCGAGGTTGGTACTATGCTAATTCGTTATGTAGGTCAATTGGTATCGTGTATAACTAAGTTGCAGGCAGCACAGTTTTGCTCTAATAAACATTCTAGTTGTTTCGTTCTAGCTTTCATATGTTTGCAATTAGTTTAGATTAATGTATAGATGAGTTGGCAATTGAAAGTTGTTGCTACTACTTTTCTAAATACTCGTTTTAAAAACTATTACAAACGCCAACATTAAACTAAATTACAATGTCACCAGTAATTGATTTGTTAATTATACCCAAATTATGTGTTATTAACTTGATTTGTGTGACAAGTAATACTTTTACAAAAAAAAACAAAAGCTAAATACAATCATACAAACATTTCAATGCCTATTTATAAATAATCATCAATAACATTATAATTGTTTCAGAGTGTACTATCCCAACAGTATGACAAACATCCAATAATAATATTAAAAGATGTCAAATATGCAGAACTAAGAGCTATGATGGATTATATGTACCGTGGAGAAGTGAACATATCTCAGGACCAGCTAGCGGCTCTGCTTAAAGCAGCAGAGTCGCTACAAATCAAAGGTCTCTCAGACAACAAGCCATCAAGGCCACCGTCGCGCCCTGCCCAAACAACTGCACACCCGCCACGCGCCCCCTCTCCACCACCACAAGTAAATAAACATTTCTATTATTGTTTATATTCATAAATTTTATTGCATAACTTTAATAAATATAATCTGATTTAATTTTAAAATATATGAAAAAGGGACAAATTTCTAAACATAATCTTTATATAAGTTATCTATGACTTGAATACTTTTTTGGAACAAGAACATATATTTTTTTATATGTTACAACTAAGGTTTTTTTACCAAATGCATAAAAAAATGAAACTTCTAAATATAAATAACCATACAATTATTCATCACAAATTAAAAGAACAAACAATTTGCTAATAGATTCACTAAATATTTTTGATTAGTCCTCTATAAACAATTGTGCTAACTTGTGTAAACATGAAACATAATATGTGAGACATGATTGTATCATGAATATGGAATATGATAGCGTTCAAACTGTTATGATAGTGAACAAAAGAAAAATAATGCTTTAAAATAATTTATGAAAGATAACTTTCAAAGGTATATAAATAAATATTTAAATCTTGAAATGTAAATAAATTATTAACTTTATTACACAATATGGCATATTTATGTGTAATTTGATGTTACAAAGAACTATTCATGTAACATTTAAGCTAATTTTTATGATCTAAGCAATTAAATTAATGACAAAGCTAATTAATAAGTCAAATGGCTGTAGTCATATATCTCCACATATAAATATAATAAATATATATTTCAAAATGTAAAAAAAGAAAAGGTTGTAAAGAGGCCATTCTAGCACAGTGGGACAGCTGTCTTTAAATGAAAGTGGTTTTGGATTTGATTCTCACTCTTAAGAGTGATTATATTTAAATTACTTTAATTTTCTTGATCTGGTAAGACAGATTAGTGTTGAATTCTATCACTTAACATGCAATGTCTCGAATTCAGGCAGAAAAAGTATTGAGAGTTGTGGCACTAGGTTCTATGCACAGAAAGCATGAAGCTGAGTGAGAGTTTTTCAAATTATAGAAATACATCTTTTTTGTCATCTGCATATTATTATTTATAATATTATAGTTTAAAATTAACAGAAAAAAGTTAATAATTTAATATATCATAGATCATAACGGACAAAATTTTAAAATGTAACATCACAACTGCTATTATGAATATTTCTAATTTTCCAAGTAAATATTATGAATGCAACCTAATTAAAATTCATAACATTGATAACATTCAAATAATAAAGTTAATCCGCCAGATGTAAATAATTATACTTTTTTTTATAATTTCCTTATTGAATATATATATTTATTTACTAAGATATCTTTAACTGGTAACACAAAGCATGATGTTGAATTCCAGTACTTAACATGCAATATCTTATATGTTCTAATTATTTAACCTCAATATCTTGCTAATTATTTAACCTCAATTCGGCAGAAAGTGGGAAACGGAGTGTTTTAACACTAGGTTCCCTCAGCCCCTACCCTGCTATATTCGGGATACAGGGTGAAGTTATTATGGCATTTGCCCAAAAAAAATTATACCATTTATGTTTACACAACAAATAAATATAGATGACCTTGACCAATCCCATGTTACACATGTTTACCTCATTCCATAGTATTTATTCATCACTATTACTTTAAAGCTAGTAAATTGCTATTTTCTACTATATAAATACTAAATAACTTAACCGTATCTAAAAATACCTAGAATTGTTATTGAAGGTCATTGTGAGATTCCTTCCACTAATCATAATTCTATTTGTAATGTTGCTTGAAAATATATATATTTACTATTTTAGCTTTTACTCTACTCTTTGAGAAACATAAGTTCATGGATCGGCTCTATACTTAATTTTATATTTTGTACTATTTAGTGTATAACATAGAAGTTTCAAAATAATAAACAAAATAAATTTTTATGGAGATTTCTTATAATTTATAATTGATCAATTTGAAACAAACATAGCTCAATTAAACAAAGCAAATTATTGAGGAAATCTATTTGGCTTAAAGTACAAGTATGCTTATCTTAAAGTTATCAGGAGAGACAAGAAACTTTTTAAACCAATATATGTTTTATGAGAAGGCATTTGGTTTATATAGAGGAAGCTGTAAACTTATGAAGATTACAGATTTGACAGTTATACATATTTTTTTTTGACAATGAAAATCTTTTTGTTGCCGTTTTTTGTGTGATGTATGTAAATCACAACCAGTAAGTTTTCATATTTACTTTCGTACTGTATAAAAACAAATCATAACAATATAAAATGAACCCAAAATTACAGTTGAACGATTAGTGAAAATGGGCAAAAATTTGTTTCGCAGGTGCGAGATGGTAGCATCGACAGCCGCGAAGGGTCTATGAGTCCGACGCGGCGTCGGAAGAAAGCGCGCCGCGCGTCCGCGGACGTGAGCGCCGCCGCGCCCGCGCCGCCCGAGCCGCCCGTCGCCGACGACCTGCCTCTCAAGGAGGAGGTCTCGCGCGACGGCGTGGAGGACCTCACGCTGGACGAGGACGCCGAGGAGCCCAACGTCACGCACAACGATGTTGTACGCAGTGAGTGTCGCTTACACCTTAACCGCGTCGACAAGTGGAGTGACGGACGATATTGTCACTCAGACTGGGATTAGCTATTGCGGGATTTTTTTAATTAACTGACTTTTTGGGAACTTTTTTAAATTTAAACTTTACTTAAATCTAAACTAATATTATGGAACATAAGTTTAAATTATCAATAGTTAGTTCTTAAATTTTAAATTCACTCATGTATGACTGCAAATGCGAGTAAGGCCTCATTTATTTTCATGATTTCAGATTTTCAATGGCATATGGAAAGATCTCAAGATGAAATAATGAATTCAAATGATAGTGTTCGAGAGACTCAAGGTAAGCAGCTATGATAATAGCGATCGCTGTTACGGGCACGTCTGACCACACCAGAGTGCCTGTAAAAGCTATCAACTTGGAACATCTTGTATTGCAAGTACTTTTTATATGTTTTTATTATTAACGTGTAACATTTCACAATACAAGATGTTACGTGGGACTCGAGATGTTTGTTTCTGGGGCAATGAATTTTTCGTCTCAATATTTATATATATATACATAAGTAAAATATAATTTTTATGTTTTGTATAATCAAATAAAAGTTGATTGCCCCAGATGTACAAGGAACGGATGAAATGCGCAATGTCTTCCCATAATTTGAAAACAGACAAACAGTCATTGCTTAAAATAATGTATTTATCTTGTTATATATAAATATTATATACCACAACAGCGGATACGAGAGTGCTAGTGTTTTCACATGTGAAATTTCAACCTTTAATAATTACTATCTAATATTAATATTATAAATTACTAATCTTATTGCAATTTTATATTTCCTATATATAAATTTTAGGATATTTCAGAGCGAGGTAAAGGTAATGGTAAAGAGGTATTGTTTTATTGTTTGTAGCCCTTTGAGGCGAGGTATGCGAGAAGGTAAGTATCGGTTCACTCTATTATACCACTAGTTAGTGTAGTGTACTGTGTATTCGCTTTGTTTGTGATATGGGACTCGAGTAGATCATTGCATGCTTCATTAGTGTACGTAACGACCTTAAGTAAATACCGATCTCAAGTTGACGTTAGAGTAACTCGGGCAGCACAAAGTGGTCCATGTGTACATGTGTCCACATGTAATTATCAGTGCTAACTTTATTAATCTTTAACATAGTAACATTACGGAGTGGATTATGAGCCGGTGAGTACGAGTTCGTATCAATTATGCCTTTATAAGTAGAATATAGTTTTTATATCGTTTCGCACTACACGCAACCTAATCCAACGCAATTAAAGCCAGAAAAATAACATATTGATATTATATTGTCAGTAGTATTTTGTTATCGTTGCTACCGAGTTGAGCGTACCGTGTTCTTGCCAGTTGTGTGACGTCATCAAATCATTTGTTATAGAAGAATGTGGACCCTCCGCGCGCGCCCTGAACTTTACAAGGTAAATCAAATCTATTCATTTTTGTCGTAGTTTGTTGGTTTATGTGGCTTATTTATTTATTATTTATTTTTTTCTTTATTTGCATTCACATGTGATTTCACTGCAAATGTCTTCTTAGCAATTCATGTTTTGAAGTTTATTTTTGTCAATTTTTTTTTGCCAACGTGCATGTTCACTAGGTCAAAGTTTTTTTTATTTACCTATAGTAAACGGGCATGAAAGTTTCCTAGTGGATGCGCATTTCATTTCATCTTTTATTTAAATTGTAACAAAATGAATAAGGATTAGGGCTGATGTTTAAAAGTTTTACGAAATAAATAGGATAGGACATTCGAATATCATCACAACCTATTCCTTGTGCATACTCCTCACGCAAAGCTGTCCCAGCATGACTACACCTTTACTTCAATCATTTTTCTGTGCAACCCTTAAAAATCTGTATTTTATAAAAAAAAAATAATCATGCTAAACATTTCACTTGTCATTTACCTGTGCAACTAATTGTAATGCTTCTTAACCTCATTCTCGCTTACATTATTTCGCCTTCCAGAACCATCCACAAACCTAACAAGTATCTTGAATTACATCAAAACTCCTTTTCCATTAACTCGCGGATACCTTAAAAATATCAATGTGAAGACAGAGAGTAAGGAGGAATTGGCCGATAACGGGAAAGTTAGAGGTAGAAAACCGTATAAAAAAAGAACCACTAGAAAAGTTCAAGGAAAATTTAAAAGAAACCGCGATATGATAAAGAAGGAAGGCCAACACACAGACAGAAAATACGTTTGCTCGATTTGTAAGAAGAAACATTACAAATATCGAAGGAATAAATTGAGACATGAGAAATACGAATGCATCACTGGGCCGCAGTTCGCTTGCGAGATATGTGGCAGAAAATATTCACAGAAAAAAACTTTGACTATGCACATTGCGCAAAAACACGAAGCGCCCGACGACATGCAAGTCGAGCCTAATTTTGTCGATTGATCTATTTTCATTTTTGTTGCTTTTACTTTTGTTAATTTTTTATTATCTATATTTTGTTCCTTTATAACATGAATTGTTAGGATTAGTTTTTAGTTTAAAATCATGTTCCTTTTTGTTTACTTTTATTAAGCCAGTGCCATATTTGATTTTTTTTTTGTTGTAGTTAAGTTTTGGATAGTTTGTTGATTATAAAGAAGTTTTTTTTAAGTTGTTTTGTTTTAAAATCAAAAGTCTACGTTATATTTTTGTTGATCTTTAACTAGACCTGTTTTGTTTGAATATACATATTTTGCTATATTTGGTTTTTTTTTTCTTTAGCTTCTTAATATTCGTCACGGCACACGCGAGAGTCACAAGTGATAATCCGGACTGTACTGAAATTTTCATTTCAGGGAGAAGGACGACACCGAGACACAGTATCATGACACGTAGTAAAAAAGTGAGCGAGGAGACTTTCGCGACCACCCTCGCCATACTAAAGAACGTGAGCGCGCCTCCCCCCGCCGCCCCCGCGCCCGTGGCCCCGTCCCCCGCCGCGCCGCCGCACGCGCACGACGACGCCAAGGAGAACAAGCGTCAGCGCGCCAAGTCGCCCGACCGCGCCGCCAAACCGCCGCCCAAGCCGAAGGCCGAGCCCGAGCCGGAGCCGGAGCCCGAGCCCGCGCCCGACGCCAAGCCCGACTCGCGCTACCACATATACCCGCGCGGCGCGCAGCAGCTGCCGTGCGCGCAGTACAAGACGGACAAGGGCTACCGCTGCCCCAACTGCCACCGCTGCTACAACGCGCGCAAGAACCTCGTGCGCCACGTGACGCTCGAGTGCGGCCGCGAGCCGCAGTACAAGTGCCCGCACTGCTCCTACAGCAAGCACCGCCGCAACGAGCTCAAGAAGCACATCGAGAAGAAGCACCCCGCGCACGCCGCGCCGCCCGCGCCCGCCAACGCCGCGCCCGCGCCCCTCGGCGTCAAGTGACACCCCCCTCCCACGCACGCCCGCCATCCACACTCACCCAAGTGCCTCACTCGCCTACTTTTAGATGGTATTCGTTATAAACTTTTATGAGCCTCGTATACTTATTGTATTATGCGATCGATATTCGACGATATATTTTTACTATTAAACGATGTATCTCGTCACCGGCCTTTGATTTCGCCCCCTCGCCGCCCGTTTTCCGCTCTTATGGGAAGATCACTCGAACGCGGAGACGTTCGGTTTGTGCATGTCTGCATGAATTAGAAGCTTCGCCTCCTATGATTTCTAACCGAAATTATAATTTTATTTTATGATTTTTTTTATAATTATAACGCATTTCTTTGGTTCCTTAATTTAATTCGCCTCTGGTAGTAATTAACACGGCGTCGCCGGCAGTAGCGCTTGAGTAATTATTTGCAATACCGTTAATGTGTTGTATTTCAGAGGTGCGCAAGGACGGGCTGCCGTCGGCTCTGTTATCTCTGCTGTCGGCGCAGCGCGCGCAGTCGCTCGCGGCCCCGCCCCGCCTCCTGTCCGCCCTGCCCGCCCTGCCCGCCCTCGCGCCCCTCGACCCCCTCTCCGACATCCCCGACTCGCTCAAGACGCACCTGCTGCAGCACGCCTTCCTGCAGAACAACAACACGGTCAAGCAGCCCGTCGACGAGCGCGACTCGGACGCGGACGCGGACGCCGACGCCGACTACGACGACACGGACGACATCGTGCTGCCCGACGAGGGCGACGGCTTCTACGACGCGGCGTACGCGTGCGCGTCGCCCGCGGGGGACGCGGGGGACGCGGCGGACAGCAAGCCCGACTGCAAGCTGCTGGGCCGCCGCGACGACGAGGCGAGCCGCCAGTTCGAGTGCCGCCACTGCGGCAAGCGCTACCGCTGGAAGTCCACGCTGCGCCGCCACGAGAACGTGGAGTGCGGCGGCAAGGCGCCCAGCCACCAGTGCCCCTACTGCTCCTACAAGGCCAAGCAGCGCGGCAACCTCGGCGTGCACATCCGCAAGCACCACAACACCGAGTGGTACATCTACGCCAGCAACAAGGTGCGCCGCAACAAGAAGACGCCCGCCTAGCCGCCTCGCACACACACACACACACACACACACACACGCCAGACCAAAGTAGATACCTAACCAAATCGGTACTGCAATAATATTATTTATATTTACATTTTATTTTGTTAAAGACATATTTTTAATATACACTAAAGATGATAGTTATAATTTGCACATTCCCCGACGGCATTAGAGTTAATTTGTTGTTTTTTGTTTTAGAGTTTATCGTCGTAGTTAAGACTGACCCTAAGTATTTTGTTCGCGAGAACGTCTTTGATTGTATTTATTTCGCCGACCGTCGCGCGTCGGTCGAGTCCCCTTCCAAATGTTTAATCCGACCTGTGAGAGGTTGTTATCGTACGTAGGACACGTTTTGTGCTGCGAACTATATATTAACTCGAATTTGTCTAGTTTTAGTATCCTAACATTCCTTTTATGGAATAATTCCAAAATATGAAAACTTAGTGCAATTGATATTATATAAATGTTGATATTCATTTGAGTCACTGTTACGTTTATTTAGAGTCGCGGAAAGGTAACACTTTCGACACGGGTAAAATTTTTTTTTAATGTTCTCCACCTGAAAGTTTGTTTATATTTTCTTGTTATATTTTAATTTAAATTATCTAATGATTTATCAGGGACCATTTACTTGTCTTCCCGTTCGTAGACGATCCAAAGTTTTTAATTTAATAGTTGTATTATTATTTATTAGGTTAATGATGGTTTTGGACCGCGAGGTCCGTAGCGTATTAGGTAAGCGAGCTCATCGACTATGTGCCTACAATGTTACCTGTAGATAATATTACATATTTATTTTATATATTATTATGTGGTATATTTCGGTTAACTGGGTTAAAAAATGTGTTCAAAATTATAAAAAAATGTTGTTTGATATTATCTGATATTTTATCGCAATAATCAAGTTTCTTTTATCATATTGACTGTTGATATTTTTTGTTGTTAATTTAGGATAACAAAGCTATTTGACCAAAGTCAGTATTAGTTTAAAGTTGGTGTAACTTAAAAGATGTTATTTGTTATGAATAAAGTCATTGCTAAGCATTGAATAATGGATAATAATGAATGCAATGTTTCATCATATCAAGCTAGTTGAAGGTTTTAGGTATTAATTGTATGATAGAATTAAATTCGAATGTTACGATGTTCACATTGTTTGTTAATGTTATTGGATTGAATTAGTTAGAGTGACTTTTATATGAATATATTGGGGTTTACTTGGTAGAAAAGTTTAATAAAATATAAATATAGTGTACAATTATAGACTTTTTTTTTATTTTGTATTTACCCTTTTTTATTTTGCATTTGTTTTTTTTACATTATGTTGTTAGGTGAGTTTGCATCGTTTTTATTTATTTTTGTTTTACTTAACCGTGCATGTACGCATGATTCACCGCTTGCTTTTCGACTTTTGCATTGTTTTGTTTTTCTTTTCCTTTCGTTCATACTAATATAATTAATAATTTCAGGTAGACAAGAAAGCCCATGGGGTCGGGAGACTACATTTAATTAACAAAAGTTACTTAGAATAGCGCACACAGTGACTAAACCCAAAACCTTGTCGCTCATATATACAATGCCATGAGTCTCCTCGTACACGTTCGCTCTCAGAGCAGAGAACGGTTCACCGTTACGGAAACCGTATAACGCAGGAACGTTCCAAACCTACCATTTAGTTACCTTCGAAATCATTGATCGTTTGGACCTTTAAAAATAAACGTTATATGATTCCTTTTTGTTCTTTTTTTTTACTTTCCTTTTGCAAAGCTTTCATCACAGCACTCGGTGGACACTCACAGTAGAATATATCGTATGTACATGTATTTATCTCATATCTGTGTATGTATATATATATTTATATATAGTATGTATTAGTATCGTATGTATGTATGTATATATATATAATATGTGAGCCGTATCAGTATGATATAGTATCGTATATAACATGTATGTATAATTGTGCTTGTACTGGTTAACACTCGGGAATGTCGAATGTGTGTGTGGCGCGCGCGCGTGTGCGTGTGGCACGTGTAGTGACGGTGTCGCTGTTGCAGGCGCGGGTGTCGTCGGGGGTGCGGGGGAGGACGCGTCGTTCACGCGGCTGGGCGGACTGTCGTGGGAGCAGTGGTCGGCGCGGCTGGCGCTGCCGCTGGTGGCGGGCATGCGCGTGGCGGCGCCGGCGCTGCCGCCCGCGCCCGGCGAGCCCAGCTTCACGTGCCCCGACTGCGGCCGCGTCTACAAGCTCAAGTCGTCGCTGCGCAACCACCAGAAGTGGGAGTGCGGCAAGGAGCCGCAGTTCCAGTGCCCCTACTGCGTGTACCGCGCCAAGCAGAAGATGCACATCGCGCGCCACATGGAGCGGATGCATCGCGAGGTGCACATGAAGCCCGAGCAGTACATCAAGCAGGACAACGTCGACGCGTGCACCTAGCGGCCGCCGTCGCCGCTCTGCCGCTCTGCGTGACGCTCCGACACTCCTCAACTTTTGCCTTTGTCTGTTCAGTCTCCTCAAGATTATTGCCGATTGTGATAAATGTGATGAAATCTCTCTTGTGATAGTGACTCGGGACGGTCACGTTAGATGTAGTCGTTGCTGGCTCGTTACCGCTATACATACTGTATGAATTTATTAATCTCGCGTCGAATTTCTCTTAGTATTGACACTGGTTGCAGTTTTTGCAGCGGTGTGAGCGACTGTTGCATTTATCCAGTACGTTAAGGAAAGTGATTTGTATAGTTACGCTTTTATATATTTTTATGTACAGCATTTATCGTGTAAATTATCATTCCTGGTGTTCGACGACGTTGGGCGTGTAGCTTTGCTAGATCGTTGCTTAGAAAGTTTACTCCTTGTTACCAGTTACAGTTACTACGGACTAAATTTTAACATTGATTACGAGATTACTATGATCGTTGGCAGATATAATATACCTACCTACAGATAGATAGTCGAGTTGTTTTGTCGAGATTATGTGCGACGTAAGTAGGTATCTAATATAGTGAGAATGGAAGAGTTATGAACAGATGCGTTCTTTGTTTTATACTTTTACATAGTTATTAATTAAAATGAAGCTATTCGTCGCTTAGTATGCAAGTTTTAGGTCTTTGCCATAATGCATGTTCCATTATTTTTGTAATACTCAATGTAAGTTAATTTTTTTTACTTTTTCAATTATTTTAGATCTCTTTACGTGTAATGCATTTATTTTATATTAATCTAGAGCGTAAAGCCGCACCGTGCGTCGCGCGGAGGCGAGATCGTATATCATATAAGAGGTATTAATCGTAAGTTCCTGGAGATGAATGTGTAATGACACGTTATTTGATGTTATACTTGGGGCCAATTGTTGTTTTAGATAGGTCTAGACCAGTGGAAACGAGTGCCTTATTAAAATTGTTTGTTAAATTTTAGACTACACTTGTATAGACACTGCCATTGAGGGATTATCACTAGTGACCCGCACAAATCATGTCATATTAGGACGATATCAAAATCTTCCACTTAGTTTTTAAGTATTTTTTATACATTACCATTTAGATATTGTAAGTACGATATCGCGTCGAGCAGAATCTTTCGCGTCTGTATTTTACCCTGTTCCATTTATGAGAGGCCTAGTTTTTGACACGAATGATTTTGTCGCCGCGATAATTGATTAGAATTTTAGCTGCAGGAGTTACCATCATACAATCAATATGTAGAACTCGTTAAGTACAACCACTCAAAGTCATTTCAATTACATTAAGTGCCTTCGAAAAGTTAGTCATTAGGATTTAAAATGTTTACAACAGAATGTTTCGGTCAAATCAATCATGTTATGTAACTTATTATTGCAATACGTCTAGGTTGTGATCTTTGACAATAACCGCTGCGACCTGCGACGGAACAAAATGTTGCTTTCGTATTTCCGAACATATTTTTAAGTACAACATAGCTGTGATAAGGATATTCTCAAATTAACGTAATCAATAAAACAAAGCGCGTATTGCATTGCGAATTGTTTCACTCAATGACGAAGTCCCCGATCCAAGTGATCCCACGATAGACACCGTTTAGTAAGAAGTGCCACCTAGAGCATTCGATATACTGTAGCATATAATCTGACAGTAACAAGTTACAGTGATTATACGCATTTGATTGTATTTTATAACCTTTTTGTATTTTTAATAAAGTTGCTATTCTTGATATTTTCTAGTTTTAATTTATCATATGTTAACCTAGAATAAACGACTACGAATCGGGCTGTATACGTGGACTAAATACGGTAACTAAGATTATTAACGAATTAACAAATATATCCTGGATTTTAACACTGCATGTTCTCTTATATTAACATATATATTAGCGTTTCATGTTCACTCGAAGTGACTGTGTCAACACTTTCAATTTAAGTGAATGTGGAACTGACTTACTATGAAGTTTCAAATGGTCGCATGTTATTTTAAAGGGTTACTAGGAAAGTAGCATTAGTATAATAGAAAAGGAACAAATTAATGGGAGACATGGTGCATTATCCTACGCTTCTCACGTCAGCACTTGGGTTTGGCTTACTGTTACGGTGGCAGCTTATTATTTGCACGTATTTATTTTTATTTGCGTTTCAATTTCAGTTGCACAGTTGTACACGCCTTATATATTGGGTTACGGTACGCCCGGGCTCAGTGGCGGCAAAGCCTGGACGCTGTATGAGTGCGTGGATTGTGGGAACAAATACAAGCACAAAGGCTCTCTGCAGCGGCATATTAAATACGAGTGTAGAAAACAGCCGAGTTTCAAGTGTCCCTACTGTGTGTATCGCGCCTATCAAAAGCATAACCTGCTTCTGCACGAGAGGCATCTCCATAAAGATTTACCAGAGAAGGTGGATTTCGTGTCGGAATGACCAAAGTCAATGTCAGTAAAACAATTATATAAAACTAACTGGCTAACGGGGATACATCGGGTATTCATTGGGCATATTAACAACTAACTATACATATTACATCAAGCAGAAAAATTATTCTCATTCGTATGAAAAATCCACACGTCATCGCTTCTTATTTACGCTTGTTTAGCTTTTTTATGATATATTTTTTTGCTAAGTTACAAGTTTACTTATTTTTATGCTTTCCTTGTCAAATTCTGTATAATTGCCTACAACCTTTACTCATAAATTGAATTGAATCTATATTATAATTTTTTAATTATCTTTACGCATTTAGTAACTTTAATAAGAACGTATCAATAAAGTTCTTAAACAAAACTTTAATATTTATGTTACAGCTGATGAAGATCAAAGCAATACTTAAAAGAAGACAAATGTTGGGAGCACCCTCGGACCGCCGAATATTTGATTGCCAGTGATTAAACCGATCAAAATATTTTAAAGCTAACCTATTTATATAACAGCATTTTGAATTATATATATATTTATTAAATATAACTATACGTAGGATCACATAATTGTGGAACTTTGCGACGCTAGATCTATTCGTTGTAGACACGTGTGTGCAGAAAGCAGACGAAACGGAAGGCAGCGACATAATAATTAGCATAATATTTATAGTTACCACCGAGATTTTAGAAATTTGAAATTTTGGTTTTTGGTGGCAATGTTCACTTTAGTGTAGAGTATACGTAAGACATGTTTTTTTTTTGTAATTTTACTTGTAGTTTGTTAAATTATCTTGTTCTTGTTATTAATTTTTGTTTAGTGTGTGTTCCTTGTTGCCAAAGAAATTTATCAAAGTAATTTATACGAAACCAAATAACTGTATTATAGTTTCAGTATTTTTGTTAAAATGTATAATATGATATTTGCATTTGTTATTGTTAATAATAAGTTACCTTTTAGAGTTCAAATCGAAACGCGCAATATTATACCAAAGAATCTAAGTCGATTCTAGCCTTGGTAAGTGCCTTAACGCCTAATATATTGTTACTAAGTAAGTATAATGTTTTGTATTTAAGTATATAAATATATTTTTATCTCACGTGTTGAAACTTCGTTCTAGGGAAAACGATTTTATTGTAAATTAGAGACGCTGAGTGCGGAATTTGCCTAATGTTGCCTTACTATACTAATATAAGCATAGATACAAAGATTTTTACAAGAGACCGCTGGTGTATGATTAATTTGTTATAACCACTGAATGTTGGTTAATATTAAATATTATTTTTTATTATAAATAGAACCCACCAAAAATCCGTCAAAGAAAAAGTGGCCTAACAGCAAAAATTTGGGATATGCAAAGAAATCATTAACTTCAGTGACATTTACAACTAAGATTTATAATATGATTATATTTTTAATGAATTTATATAAAATATTGTACTTTGGTTCAAGTACCTATCCTCTGAATGTCGCATTACTTTGCGTATCCGATGAATGCATTAAACAAAGACTTACAATTTATTTCCATAGTTTTCGAAAAGGCAGCTATAAACATTTCAAGTCAAAATTTATACCTGTAACAAAGCAAGTTGAGCCACTTAAATGTTATTCTATTAAAATTAATAAAAGCAGATGTGAATAGATTGATAAGTCTTGTAACAATTTTTTAATTGTTAATAAGCAATAGGGCTGTTTTTATTTTTAAAGATCAAGCTAATTAAATACTTTCGAGTAAATACGTATTTAAATGAATTTTATTCATGTCTGGTACAAAAATTTTGTATTAATTTAGAAACATTGTTTACACATTATATGTAAACTTTACTCGTAAATAAAAGAAAAAATATTGAAATTTCTAATAAAAAGGAATAAACGTAGCTGGATTTGATTTCGCTTCTCGGAATCCATTTAAAATTGTGACTTTAAAGATAATTAAAGGGCGCTAGTACAAATCCTGATACGTTAAAATGGAGACTAAAATGTATTCAAAATATCAAAAAACATGTTGAATTCTGGTCTCGAAACTTATATAAAAATATTGTTTAGCAGAAATTATATCATTGAAATTTTTTTCTAAAGAAATAATTTATTACTTTTACAGAATCGTTTAGTGATTTTCTTTCAGAGCGAATAATTGGAAACTAGTTTTGTATTGGTACTTAGGGCAGGGGTGAGCAACCCGCGGCCCTTTCAAAAATTGTATGCGGCTCGCTAAACTTTATTTATATAGTATATTCTCCCGCTCAAATCTACCACTTTTTTTTTATTTTGTGTTTTGTAATCTAAATGAAATTCAAAAAATAAGAATACAATTTTAAATACTTTTAAAAAGTGTGATTTTGGCCAAAAATGTTAAAAATTTGGATAGTTACCAAAAAAAGGTTGCTCACCTCTGACTTTGTGTATATGCAAATGTATGTAACATTTACAAAATCGTGGCAATGTTTTACTAGAGAAAGGTTATTAATATATTTGGTATTTAATGTTCAATACGGAGTCTATTAGAATTTAATAATACTAAATGTCATGTTACAGTATAAACATTACACTTCTTTAATAAGCCAGTCAGTGCATAAATCGATTAACTTCACACATGACATAAAACTTGTAACATGACTGAAGATTATTTTTTGGCTTTTCTACTTATAAATGATATTTACCGTTAAATGTAATATATCATTGCATTTACTCATTTTACAATAAGTGTTCACTTTATATTGTAAAAGGATTTTTAAAAAACAATGTACATTATTGTATTATATCTTAACTTTTTTGGTTTTTGGAGTTATCGATTTATGACTGGAATATTTATATATGTCTAGAATAACTCCGTACCAGGCGTGAATAGGTTGATAAGTCAACTTGCATATACATTTTTTTAAATATTAAAAGGCATTAGGGTTGTTTTTTATGGACTTGATAAAGAAATCAAGCGAATCAAACACTTTTAGGAAAGAAAAGTATTTAAATGGCATAAAAACAAAATTAACAGATACAAAACTTAAACTTTAATGTGCCTATCCTCAAAATTTATTTTTGCCTTACACAGAAATGTAGTACCAAGAACTGCATAAAGCTTATAGATTGGGCATAGAGCGAATTTGCTTATCTCTAAAAAATACTGTTATACTTTACTATATATAATTTTATTTAAAGATTTTATAAGAAAATTCACACAAAATACTATATAAAAAGATGCCTCTATGACATCTCTACAAGCCATTATCATTTAGTAAAATTTGAAAAATAATAGCAAATATTAATATTTCAAGATATGTGTAATTTACTTATAAGTTGTTAAATATTCTTTTAATTCTATAGATTTGTGCCAAAGCAATATTAACTATTTTGTAATATTCAAGTTTATAATTGAATTAACATTTTAAATGGTGGGTTTGATTATATAAGGGTTGTTTTTTCCAGATTTAGGTAATGAGACAACAAATATCTAATATTTTCATACTAGGAAGAAAATAGGAAGCATAGCATATACTAGATACTTATGCAGAAAGAATTTAGATGACCTTTTTTAAACTCAGGGTGAAGTTGTGTATATATTTTTGATACCTTTACAAATTTAAAGAAAAATAAAATAAACTTTATAGATGTCTCACAATTAAATAAGTTTAAGAAATTACCAAAGTAAATGATTGTTATTTTTTCAGTATTTTTAAAGTATGCCTCATAGTTCAAATAATTCAAGTAACCTATTGGTTTTGAACACAAAACTAAAAGCAGCACAAAATACTAATGATATATTTTAATTTTATAAATTATTATAAAGTGGAGTGTGTTTGGTTTGTTTTAATTGCAATATGCATGAGAATAAATGTTCTGAGTTTTAATAAATACTGTTTTATGTATATCATACCCTCGATCCCAACGGCTATAGCAAAGGTTATCAAATTATGGTAGGTACGTAAGTAAAACAAGCAAATTATTTATAAATTGTGAGCATATAATTTGTTTCAGGTGAACTGGACTTCTTTAAAACGATGATGCACAATATCATGCCCATCGTGCCCATGAAGACTAAAAACTACTGGTCCCAGTGTGACTCCACTTTTGAATGTGAGAAATGCAAGAGAAAATATAGACATAAAAGCACGTACAGACGACACGTCACCTACGAATGTGGAAAAGAACCAATGTTTCGCTGCCCGTTCTTAGACTGCACGTACAAAGCTTATCAAAAAACTCACACGGACGCTCACATCAAGACGAAACACAAACTTCTAAGTATAGAATACAAAGGATGATGCATCGCTCAAAGTGAATATATAAAAATGTGATATTAAATATAGTTATAATTAAAGTTACGGTAAAGTTTAACGTAGTCATTTCATTTTTATTGGATAAGGTATAAAAGTAAGTAAAAACTTACCAGAATATTTTGCGATAAGCAAATTTATAAATCACAGGACTCATATTCAGAAAACTTGAAAATCGCGCCAAATAGGTAATACATACCATAGACAATAACATTTTTTAAAGATTTCACAAGTTAATTATTAAGTTTTTATAACAGGTATATATTATTTAATATCCATAATATATTTCTTATCTTTAAACGTTTATATTAATAAATCTTTATACATATTACGGTAACGTAATTAATACTTTCTGAACGTAACTAATATTTGTGTAATATATATTTCTGATGTTAGGTGAACTGTCAATTGAAGTTGAAACGTCAAAAGTCAATCAAATTTTTACTTATGAAAAAAATATTTTGCTATTGTAAAATGCCGTGATTTACTTCTTAGTAGCAAAAGCATAATAATTTGACAAAATGAATAGGTTACTTTCTATAAACAAGTGTCACTTTAACTCTTTAAGAAGTACCTTTATCAGGGCTCCCTCAAATATACTAGTACCCAAAAATGTATTACCGAATATGTATATTGTTCGTGCGGCTCACGAGCAAAAGAAAATTCGATCAACTATGAATTATATGATAGCATTAGGAGTAATGACAGTCGGTTTAAGTTACGCAGCAGTGCCTTTATACAGAATATTTTGTCAGGTGAAATAATCTAACCTCAGGGCATTATTCTTCTTATCTTACAAATTAAATCATTTAAGAAAGTGATAGATTAATTGATAACAATATGAATTAAATTCCAATACAGCTATGTATATTTTTTCTATTTTAAAATTCTTTGTAGGCATATAGCTATGGAGGCACAACAGGACAAATTGAGGCTAATGACTCAATAAGTGGGATGAAATCTATTAAAGATCGACCGCTCAAAATTCGTTTCAATGCCGATGTAGCTTCCTCTATGCAATGGAATTTTAAGCCACAACAAGGAGATATTACTGTAAGTTTAAAAAAAACAGTTATTAAGAATATTTTTTATAGCTTTCATTGTGGATAATAAATTTATATTAATGCAGGTTTTGCCAGGAGAAACTGCTCTAGCATTTTACACAGCACGTAATCCTACAAATAAGCCAGTGATCGGCATTAGCACTTACAATGTAATTCCTTTTGAAGCAGGACAGTATTTTAATAAAATCCAGTGTTTCTGCTTTGAGGAGCAGATGCTCAATCCTCATGAACAGGTAATACTTTCATATTTAATAAACTATGTATATACATATATTAGAAAGGGCAAGTTTTTTTTATTAAATGACTAATGGAAATAAGAATAACTATTTATAGCTATTCTTAAATTATATTATTCTTATAGTTATTATTATACTAAAAAGATAAAAATGACAAAATTTGAATTGACAACTCTTTAAGGTACACCATGTGTAAAAGAATTTCAACATATTACAATTAGAGTAATTATAAACAATTGAAATTCAATAATTCTAAGAAGTGCAAGATCAAATTCTTTTATATATACATTTAACATGTGTCTATATACATTTCAAAACCTAATATTTCCAGGTGGACATGCCAGTATTTTTTTACATAGACCCAGAGTTCATTGAAGATCCCAAAATGGAATATATAGATGAAATAGTATTATCATATACATTTTTTGAAGCCAAAGAAGGTCTCAAGCTTCCTGTTCCAGCATATGCAAGATGAAATATTTTAAAGTGTTACGTAAATGTAAATAATAAATATATATAGTTCTGTAGTAACTATAAGATTTTTTTTTCTGTTATGTTAAATTTCCACAGAAGCAAATAAAATTTAATGAAATATTTGATTTTGTCTTTATAATTAATAATTTATTTACATTCACTATTTAAATATATTGTTATACAGTTTTTAATTTAATTACATTATTGGTCCCATTTTATAAATTTCGATATTTTTTCTAATGCCTATCGTGGTGCAGCTGCACAAGCATGCGATTGTAAACACGACAAGTTATGGGTTCGATTCCCACTGCAGGAAATGGAATTTTTCATTTCCTGGGTAAAAGGCAAAACGCGGCGTTGAGTTCTGCCACTGGGCACGCAATGCCTCTATTCGGCGGAAAGTGAGGAATGGAGTGTCATCACTAGGTTTCATCTGCCTACCCTGCTATATGCGGGATACAGCTTGAAGCTATGTATGTATGTTGTTTTTATTGTAAAATTTAGGCTTGTATTCCCATTGAACATTTACTATATAGCTTAATAAAAAAGATGTTGCAGTTAGAATATGGACAGAAAGTGACATGCAAAGATTTTTGATGTATGCCAATTTAAGATGTTTCTCTAAATTAAATTTATTTCTCTCATCTGATAAAAAAGTAATGACTGTAGACAGTTAATATTAAGGTAAATTAAATTAATTAATTCCTTTATGTAGAAATCTTTTCAAATAACTCACAATTTGAATTTGCTAAAATTTAATAGGATATAAAAAGCGAAGGCTATGAACACTAAATTCTTGGGTCTATTTTTTTATTTCTTAAAGATGCATGACTGTGTCATGGTAATATTTAAGTGACTCTTGTCCCTTTTCTGGTATTTCTAGTGTCAAAGACCAGGGTTCTGTGATGTCTGTTTTTCGCCAATTTTTTTAACTACTGAGCAATGGAAGTTGTCAGCGCGTTTTGTCTTACAAGGCAATATTTGCAGGGCAATAACAATGGATGGGATCAAACCCAAAATTATCAAGCCATCAAACTTTTTTATTGCACCTCGGCATCTATACTTTTTAGTATAACAAAATAAACATACGTTATTAATTCAATATACCCAAATTATGTCACAATAAAAATAAAACATCTAAATTCTCAAAACATTTATTCAACAACACATAACAATGACAATTAAGACTTGATGGCCGCCGTAACCGGGTAGCCCCTCCTCAGACCCATACACTGGTCTCGGTCTATGAACAGTGTAGTGGTCTTGTTGCGGAGTTCCGCCTCGAGACCCGCGCGGACTCCCAGCAGGGTCTGGTGCGTACCTTCTGCTGTTGCTATCTTAGACCTTAGCATCTCCATGCTCTCTTGGAGGTCACACACTTCTTTTACCAGCCTGTGAATAATGTAATTAATGAATTATATATAAGAAGTAATAAGTTATAATATTAATTTTTTTTTCAAGCCATCGTGGCGTAATAGTACAGCATCTGACTGTAAATGCGATCGGTTGTGGGGTCGATTCCTATTTGAGGGAATTATTATATTTAAATTACTTCAATTATTCGTCTCTTCTGTAAAGATATAACGCCGCGTTGATTTTCATGACGTTTATTTCCGCACAGTAGTTTATTCCCGCTCTGCTTTGCGCCCGAATTCGAGATATTGCGCCTTTGAATTACGGAACTGAATCATGAACCACGATAACGTTCCATATCATTGATACTCGACGTATTTGTAAAAAAAACATAAGAATTTAGAAGAAATTATTTTAGTTGAAACGCAAGAGACGATGATTTCATAAAATTTTAGTTTAAAGTCTGTGTATTTTTCTTATAACAAATACTTGAGGAAAAAACTTATATGTTGCAATCGCTCATACCTGTTTCCTACTAATAAGATTACTATACATTTTGAATTAAAAAAAAAAATACACCATCGTAGCATGGTTGGAACGACGCTAATTATATACGCAATGGTTGTCTATTCGATTTCCAATGAAGGGATATTTATAAAAAAAATATTACAATATTTATACGGAACGGAGTGTCTTAACACTAGGTTCTTAGGTTTCCTTTGCCTACCCTGCGATATGCGGGATACAGCGTGAAGCTAAAAAAATATATATATAAAAAAACGAGGCCACCGTAACGCAGTGCAACAGCATTTAACAGTAAACGTAGCAAGTTATGGGTTCGATATCCACTCCGGGAAAAAATTATACTTAAATTATTTTCATTTTTTCTTCACCACGACGTTGAGTTGCGCAACTTCATACATAATTTGAATTACCGGTGTTGAGCCTCATCCCGGCACTTTTCGAGATGCGGTCTGTTAGTGCGCGCTTGTAGTCGCGTGTGAGCCACTTTCATCGGCTGCAACTTATCTTCAATTGCTTTGTTTAGAAGTTCCAAAGTCTTTTCCACGTCGAACATTTCTTGTTGTATCTTATGAAAAAACGATCAAAACATTTATGAGTTTCGCTTAATTTGCTATTTTTTTTTATTAAATTTTTTTTAGCAAAGATAACGAGTTTGAAATAAAATGTATAATTGTTACGAAACTATTTGACAGATCTTTACCAAATTTAAATGAGACCACATACGAAGCACTAGTTATCATATAAAAAAGTTATGCGCGTAAAAAATGCAGCCTATTTTTTTGAAGTCGGTTAAAAAAATTAAGGAATTATTAAGGTGGTGAAAGAAAATAAATTATTAATTTCTCAAGCAAAGCTGCTTAACTTAAACCATGTATGTATCTAACTACTAAGATAAAATACAAATTAATATGAAACTAATAACTATATAACACACAATTCACAATTACGATCATTTTGTTAAAACTAAGTACTCGTCCATAACTATGAGGTGAAAAAATAGATGTCAGTGCGTTTTCGTCCAATATTTTTCTGGCAACCTTTTTTCGTTTTCTGTGGTCGTACTTGTACTTTAAAAAATTAAGTAGGTAAGCCGGTAGGAATTATATTGTATGGACGCCTCACCACTGCAACTTATCAACTTATCACCGCATGATACGTATATAAGCTCATTTACCTTATGCAAATGCAATTGCAGCTTATTCTTTATTTCAATAGTTTCCGCAATGCGTCGCGTGAACGCGCTATTAGTGTTACTCCATTGATCCCAAATTTCCGTGGCGGATACATTGATCAAATTCTCCGCATCTATTTAATTAAATGTATTAAAATATATTTAATATTATGAGACCATCGTCCATCGGCATAGCAGAAAAGTGTTTGATTGGAATCACTATTAGACATGGGTTCGGTCCCACTTGAGGGTCGGTCCCACTTGAGGGTTGAATGTTTAAATTACTCTTTGGTAGGTCAAAGCATCACACGCGATGTTTCAATTTCAGGCTACAAAGTGGAGAACAGAGTGTTTTGCCACTTATAAGTTCTCTCTGATTACTTATTTGCTGTTGTTTTGTAAAGAATTTTTTTTAAGACCAACTTCAGACTCTAAACATTAGATACTACTCACTAGGCATTATAGAAGAGTCACTGTAGGTACACTACAGACTATCTGTTCCAAATGTCCGTTTACTTACTCAAGCAACGATCTCATTGAGATAACAAATAATATGATACAGTCAAACAAACATTGGCTAAAAATCATTTAAACATTTAAGCCTATTGAAGATTAGTCAGTAAACACAAGACAGTAAGTGGTTGCGTACCGGACAGCATCTGCACGGCCTTGGCGCGCTCGGACTGCGAGCGCTGCAGCGTGGCGGCGGACGCGGCGGCCCAGCGCGCCGCGTCGCACACCGTCGGGTCGTAGCGCTCGATGCCCGCGTAGAACTGCAGGCCCTGCGCGCCCCCACCGAGGGTAAGGTAAGCCGGTATAAACGAATGTCATGGTACAGGGAGTTACATTTTTAGCAATCTCTCAATTTTGCTGGCGACCTTTTCATTTAGCTCACATAGTTGTAGTTTTGTTGCCAACGCACTCCCAATTTTTTTTCAGTTCGGTCTTTTTTATTATACTTGGTATCCCTAATCTACTAATATAACCGCCAATAATTTATTGTAATTTAAAAATATAAGCCGTTAAACATCGTGTTATACGGACGCCTCGTCACTACTACATATGTAATACTAGTGACGAAGGGTGAACATTTTAATATAGGTAAGCCGGCATATTGAAAACCAAGATCCGACATGGACAATAATATAAACACATTTTCAAGCTATTAAGTTTTCGCCGTCCTTGGTTTTCTTTGCTGTACCTAACCTCAAAAATTGTCTATCAAAGTTTTGTCCCTGAAAACCGAATATTTAGGTATGCCCTTAGTCAAAACAGAATATTTAGCGAACGAATGTTCAACAAAAGGTTGTACAAAATTGATTAAAATTATAAATATATGATTTTCCAAGAAAAAAGCAATAATTTTTGAATTGAATTTATATCACTAGTTAACTGTTTTTATTTTTTTATAATGGATGTATTTTAACTTTTAATATAATTTAACCTAGAATAGACTATGTAGGGGAGTTATTAAATTTATTTTACTATTGCGATCAAATAACCGACACATAAAGGAAGAATATCACAATTATTTACTGTGATAAACTAAAGGCAGCATCTCAACTTGCCTTAGAGAAGTTGTTCAGCTGATGGCACATGGAGTCGATGCCGAGCGCGTACTCCTTGTTGCGCATGTCCGTCTCCAGCTCGTGCTGCGTCGCGCGACAGTTCTTGGACTGCTGGCGGACCTGGAAAGTACTCCTATTGAACAATATGCGACCGAATTGTATGCGACTTCATGCTTTTATAGTGTCTAAACACTCTGTTCTCCTTACCACCCAAATTCAATCAGATATTATGTAAGGTTTAAGGTTAAATTAAAAATGTTTTATGTATCAAATGTGTTCTTCTTGCATTCATTTAGTATAAACTGTAATTTTTTTTCGGCTTTTACCGCATAGCAGGAAAGACAAAGAGTTTCTGTTTTAAGTTGAGATGCCAGATGTATGATGATAATTATCTTAGAATTACCTTTTCAAGCATATTTCGAAATTTGTCTTGACACTCGCGAAGTATCGCTACCTCTTTCAATAGTGATTGTTCCACTGCATCATGGACTTGTTCCAAACCTGACAATTTTATAAAAAATATTATGTCTCAAATCTACACTAATGCCATTACAGTCTTTTAAACTACACTATTCCCAAAGTATTATAATAATTAAATCATTCGAGACCTTGTCTTTTTTCACGATGGTAAAGACATTCTTGTACAATATGCAACGGTCCTTCAATACCAGCTATGGCTCGTTCCAGCTGTCTCCGAGTATCATTCAGTTTCTCGCACGTCGCCACCAATCGCTCCATTTCAATAGACACCTAAAAACATAGGAATATTAAAAGTTGTGAATATTTGATTGTATGAAATAAAAGCCATACCTCATTTCTCCAAAATGTGGTATCGGTTATTCTTTCGCCAATACGTCTACCGGAGTCTCTTTGTCCTTGAGTGCCAATTTCATCTGTTTCTCTAAAAATGGGTAAAGTGTTATAATAAGTAGGTGTAAATAAAAAAAAGACACTCCTTAACATTTAATGATTTTGGTGGTGGCTGCATGTTAAGAGTAGTGCCAAATATAGTCTAAGGGTCCCCTTTACAATACGCAATAATGATCGTATCCACTTTTCGAGCTACTCAAATCAAATCAAAATATTCTTTATTCAAATAGGTTATTACAAGCATTTTTGAATCGTCAATTTACAAAAGATGTTAGGAGTGTTAGTCCTAACGGAAGCTATCACCGGCTCCGAAGGCAGTTCTACTGAGAAGAGCCGGCAAGAAACTCAACAGTTGCTCTTTTCAAATAAAATTTTATAATAAATTTATAGCAACGATAAGCCTCCTGAGCGAGCATAAATCATACTATCTCTATATATTCAACCAAAGTCATTCCGTGCTCGGAGAACAAGAATAATGTCGCAATTTGGTAAAATCATGAATTTTACCACGATTACGTCTGTAAAAGTTTTTTTTTTTAAATCACAATCATTATACAAACCTTAGCATCCGCATAATATCATTTCTGACTCGTTCAGAAAAGTTTCTTTTAGCATCTGATTCATTATAATTCTTGATACTATTTTGGTTCCATTCGTTTTGGGTGTATCGCGTGTAAAGTGCAGCTCGTGCGGCATGCTCGGGACTCCTATCGAAGCCTGTTACCAAATTTGGAAAGCGGAGAGGCTCTGTGGCCATTCCAGTCGGCGTGTAGCAAGGATCTACCATTGTATTTGTAATTGGTTGGGATGGCCTTAATTAAAAAGAAAACAGAAGTATTCATTATTATTTAAATATATGGAAAATAATTGGAAGCTTCGTTTTGTTTTCATGAGCACTACTAACATCGGCGTAACTTCTATCTCTTCGTAACCCATTATTGGTCTCCATGGGTGTTTCTTCGGAGAATGGAAGCAGTATCCCACTTGAGGTGGTACACTGGGAGCCCCTGGAGTTTCTTTCACAGGACTCCATTGTTGAAGTTGCTTTAAAAAAAACAAGAATAATGTTTTCCAATAAAATGAAATAATTAATTTAATGAAGCTTTAGGATATTTACTGTGCACATGGATACTTCTTTAGCCATTTTGTTTTATAAAAACCTAATTTAAAATACAAATAATGTATTAAAAAATAAAAGTAAATTTAAAATATTCAAATTTTAATTTAACGTCATTTTATGATATGACAGATAATTCACAACAATTTTTATTATTAGAATTGTATCCATAAAATTTGAAAGAAATATTTATTGTGTACTAAATTATTATAAATAAAATAGATTAATAATGACATTAAAATATTGTATAATATAATAAATGAAATAATATTTAAATGTGCAAATATTTTTAAACATAAAATGGCATTTACATTATCTGTCATTTCCTTACGTCAAATCTAATCATTTTTGTCAGTGTCAGAAAAGACAGTCAAACGAGATAGAACGAAATATAAACCTTGCAAACGAAGAATTGGCGATTTGTACGAATATTTTGTGTTAGATAATTACTTTTACAATAAAAGTGACTTTAATCATTATTTATACAAAAAAATAAAAATGAGTAGCGTTCCAGAGAACGCACCAAATCGTAAGCGATTTTTAATTTGTTTGTATCTTCTTATTTTTTGAATTTACATATTAATTTCACAATATCTTTGCGTGATATTTAGATTGTCCTGGGACGCAAAGTGAGGACGCAGGCAAGGCTTCTGCTTGTGCTGGCTGCCCCAATCAAAATATCTGTGCATCAGGTACAACATATTTTTATTGTGCATTATCACTGTAAAGATGTATCATCATTCTCAGCTTTCATTATTATATGTAGTAATTTTAAAAAATTAAAAAAGATTATATTTTTTTAATTCATTCATTTTCAATATTAGTAGTGACCAATAATAATCTTTTTTTTATTGAAACAGACTTAAATGGTAACTTTATGGATTTTCTTCATGATGTTAATTAAGAATGTCATTAAGTGTAATTTTAAATAAGAATGTGAGTTGTCTATACTTTTTTATGAATAAATATTTATTTTATTTATATTTGTAGGCATTCCAGCTGGCCCAGATCCAGCTATAGAAATTATAAAGAGTCGATTAGCAAATGTTAAGCACAAAATTCTCATACTCTCTGGAAAGGGAGGCGTTGGCAAAAGTACAGTCACATCACTCCTTGGACATGGGCTTGCTAAACTTAATCCTGATTTAAATGTAAGTATCTATAAATATTTTTAAAAGAAATAAAAACATGTAAAGCCATTCTGGCACAGTGGGACAGTGTCTGACTGTAAATAAAATTGGTATGGTTTCAATTCCCACTTGAGGAAATGATTATATTTAAATTATTTTAATGCCACTTCTCTAATGAAACAATGCCATCTACAGAGGTGTGCGGCTTTAAACATAATATGTCAAATTTGCGTTGAAATACTATGTATGATATACAATGGCATGTCTTGGCACAAAATTCTTTCCAACTAATCTGCAATGTGGGATATGGTGTGAAGCTGTTTTTTTTAAATATGTCTTTGCATAATATTTCATCATGTGGCTTATCAATATTTATCAAACTGACTGTTATTTTCGTTAACTAAAGTTAATGGTGATACATGAAGAATACTGGTTTTTTTATTTACCACAGTTCACATTTGTGTGATGGTATAATAAACAATTACAAAACATTTTCAGGCTTACTATCTTATTTAAAAAAGTGAAACTAAACATACTTATTTTAATTTGTAATAATAAAATGCAATCTATATATATTAAATGCTTGAGTAACTGAATGTCTGACAAACAATATACAGATGAAACTACTGGTCGTAGAAAACTGAAATTCAACATATAGGCTCCTTAGGGAGTTTTGGGGAGTCCTAAAACAGGATTTTCTGGAAATTCTACCGAAAATCAAATTAAACAAAATTTTAGCTCCCACACTTTTATCCATTTGCCAATGCAAATCATATTGTGGTATACAGTTAGTTGAATATATAGTATTTTACAACTATCTAAAAGGGTATTGTCATTGGTGTACTTTAACGAGAACGACACATGCTTATCACGCTTGATTGACATGTAATTGATTGGTTGTGACATAAAATATTATTTTGGCTTTATCACCAAAACTGGCTACATACTATCTGTGTTTATAGATTTTGTATATGCATACCATAATTTGAGATATGACATATACATGGTGCGCAATGGGACAGTATTTGACTGTCAACACGATTGGGTATGGGTTCGATTCCCACTCGCGGGATTGATTATATATAAATTATTTGAATTTCTTTGCTCTGGTGAAACTCAACGCAGTGAATGAGTAGAATTGAGTATCGCCACTAAACACGAAATGTGCCGAATGCGGTTGGGATGCGGGAAACGGAATGTTTAGACTCTAGGTTCTTTCTAACTGCCCTTCTATGTGGGAAAGCACAGTTATTGTGGTATGTCTCTCTTTTTAAATAATGATTTGAATTCAAAATGTCACAGAAATCTTTGCAGCTTTACTGTAACATTAGTAAAATGAAGTGACGATATTTTATGCAGGTGTCAATATATTTCATTTGAATTCCACTTTTCACATATTTAACAAATATCTTAAAATTATTGCTATATATAAAAATAAGTACCAGATAAGATATTTTTAACATATAATAATCTATGGATAACATTCTATAAATAGTTATAATAAATAATAAATTTGACAAATGATTGATTGATTTTTAACACATTTTAAATATCTAATCTATTAATTGTTGTTGTTTTATAAGGAAATCTTGCAAAGTATTTTAGCCCCCTCTTCTCCATAATAGGACAATACGATTTTTTTTTCGTTAGCAAAACTTCATGTAAATGCCACAATGACCAGAATGAATAAACGAAATTGCAAAAGCTATGAGAAAATAATCTTAAGCATGTACCTTTATTTTTTAAAAAAGTACATTCACGCCTTTTTTCGCATATATAGAGTTGTCAGAGAGAATCTAGTATCAAGACACTCTGTTCTTTTTCAAACTAATTAATTACTTAAATAATATCAGAACCATTCTATATTTTATTAGAGTAACTCATACTGTTTCTCTCTGGAAAGTTTTGTTATAATTAAAAGGAAGCCCTATGAATTACTTGCAATTGCCGGAGTATACAAAGATCAAAACAATTCAGTTAGCTTAGAGTTGAATTATACGAGTACATAATATATACTGTTTGTTTCTACAAAATTTATAGTATTATTTGATTATGTAACATGAAAAAGTTAAATTAATTCAAGTACAGATGATAAATATTTTTTGTCACAAAAAATTTAACCTTTTGTTTTTCTTATAAATATTATTTCTTTCTGCTTGTAATAAAATAATCTCCAATTGGATAAACTAGGTTCATGCTTTTTCCCGTATAGCCGGGTAGGCTGAGAGAATCTAATACACTGGATTCATCACTTCACCTACCTACCTACCTACCTACTTAACTTCACGCTTTATCCCTAGCTGATTAGTCAGAGAGATTATAAGTAATAATTATATATTTAGAAAAAAACTATAATAATCTATTCTTTTTTGACTATGTTATATAATAGGAGAGTAAAGCTATTGTCGACAGAATTATAATATATTATGATATATTTATTTAACCACTAATTACATATTTTGCACTAATTACAAGATTGCTTAGCTTAATGTTAAATAGCATTTTCACAATAAGTTTTGTGATTGCGAATTGATTGCGTGATAACAGAACTCACCATACTTTGACTTACTAGAGCGAGTATAAAAATCATTCGAATTTTATGCCTCGACTGAGAATTGAACACACAACCATTGACTACCCTAATGGGCCATGATGGCAACTGAATTAATAGCGAGGGGTAATAATTAAAGCTACGTTACCCTATTATATCTGGAGCGTCGTTCATAAGAACTCCCGAAGTCCATGTCCAATGGGCCCGAAGTTCATAGACACGTGTATCGATTACGAAGACTGTTGTAAGATTTCGCAAGGGCCCACAGTACGGCCTACAGCGCCGGCACAGGGTGGCACCAGCCCGGATACACACGATATAGGTCAATTGTTGTGCATAGTGAGTTTTGTTTAACTAGCTCTGTCCTGGTGGTTTGCTGTAGAGGCTTTAAGGGTTATGGTTATTATTTTAAATTAAAAATGAAATTTTTTGGCCATTATTGTAATGTGAAACCAAAATTGCCGCTAAGTTAAAAAAAAAACATTGGCAATATTGGCAGGAAGTCAATTCGAAAAGTATCGGCTCATCCTACAAAATACAGGAAATGCATGGGCATAATGCGTGTATATTTATTATGGAGTCACGAGATATGAGTGAGCTTACTTAGATAAAAAACCTGGAAACCTAAATGAAGGCATAGAAAAGTTTTATTTCATTACTTCAAGATTGCTGTTAATTTATTAAAACATTGCTTTTTAAATTTCAAG
Organism: Philaethria dido; assembly: GCA_033558755.1. Taxonomy (NCBI): domain Eukaryota; kingdom Metazoa; phylum Arthropoda; class Insecta; order Lepidoptera; family Nymphalidae; genus Philaethria; species Philaethria dido. The sequence goes on along the minus strand of JAKGSA010000317.1, from coordinate 536,582 downwards.
TTGTCAGAAAATAAAAAAGCTAGCCATGATCCACGTTTTATACAAACAAACAGACACACCCACGTGAGGGGCGTGATTCTCGAAGTTCAATATAATTTTATTTTTGCGTAAAGGTCAAATAAGATAAGTAGCAATCAAGTCAAGGCACTCCTTTATTGTTGCGAAATTGTTAGGTATCTTTACTTTGTTATCAAAGGTGGTGTAAACATATCAATTTCAATGAAAATATATATATTTATAAATTAATTTAAGATTGTTATTACTCACGGACTACTGTTGCGTATCGAATTACTTTTAGTAATCTCGTGGGGAACGGAAATGTTAAAAGAGAACGGAGTGTCTTAAAAGTAGGTTCTCAGGTTGCCTCTGTTCACTCTGCTATGTGCGAGATACAGTTTAAGTTTGAAGTTTAAAAAAATCCCGGTTAAACAAAGTCATTTTCATAAATGAATACATTTCTAATCTCTTAATAACTTTAGAAAAGAACGTGATATAGGAACCTTAAGTATTGTTATTTTTAAAGACTTTGAATACAATAGAGATTATGTGTTCTGAAATCTATCAAAAGCAGAAACATGATAATATTGTAATTTATATACGTGTCAATATTCCCCTAAGTAGAGATCGCAACGATAAACCATGCATATTCCGATTTTTTTTAAAGTATTTATTTATCATATTCTAGAATTTATGTTATTTTTTTAAAATGACTGTTTATGTTATCATACAACAATAGTAGTAAGCTTAGACAAGTTCGAAATTGGGCTCAGCTAGTATTGACTGCAATACATAGTTATTTGCGCACATATCGATTGATCTTCAAAAACAAAAAACGTGAGATGTGACGAAATATCCATTAAAGTTATTTTAATATTAAAAGTAATATTAATTGTTATTATTATTTTAATAATTAAAAATTAATTATTGTAGAATGCACAATGCAATTCCTAATAAATATCGTTTTGTAACGTAATGTTGTGTGTTATGTCATATAAACGATTCGTGCAATTAATATCGCATTTGTCATGAGAAACCTGTTATTTTAGGTACTTTCACGCTTTAATGCAAGAATGCCGGTAAATTTAGAGAAGCCAGTATATTATATTTAGGGGAGTTGATACCAGTGGCGAGGGGTGAAAATTTTAGTTAAACAAGCCGGTAAATTAAGGGAAGCCGATGTATATTTAGGGAAGCCGGTATACATATTTAAGGAAGCCGATGTATATTTAGGAAAGCCGGTACATATATTTAGTGAAGCCGGTATATATATTTAGTGAAGCGGGTAATTTTTAGGGATTACACTATTGAATTTTGGTGATGAACTTTTTTTTAGGAGGTTTTAGATGTCAGAGCTTGTAATTTTGCAATTTTATACCCAACATTTTTCCATATTATAATTTGATATCCACATTTTGCTGGCGACTTTTTAAAGTCTCATACTTGCATTTTAAAAATTAAGATCAGACGGTGGGTCCTATGAACGATTCGCCGCCTACAAGAATCATAGACATTGTGTTCTAGGTGGCGGAACTCAACGCTGACGTTATCTCAGCAGAGATTTGTTTAAAGTTATCGAAATATAATCCTATTCTGTTCTGTTTCACTTCAATCCGGAAAGACAAGAAGGCCGATGTTTTGACCTTATCTAAAACTTGTTTTTGAACACGACTTTCTAGTATTTTATATATGTTTCAAGTTTACTATTGCACCTTAAATTATCTAGCTTTTAAATTTTACTTTTAATAATTATATAATATTAGTCACTTATCATCATATTTAGGTCAAATTACAATTATTTTTTTCTTTTTTTTTTTTTTTTTAACTTCACGCTGTATCCCGGATATAGCAGGTTAGGCAGAGGGAACCTGAGAACCTAGTGTTAAGACACTCTGTTCTCTTACAACAATTCCGTTCCCCACCACTTAGCTTTCTAATGCTCACTGCGTTCATTTTAAACGTTTTCTAAATATTACTTTGGCTTATTGAACACCAAGTTTTGTTATTATGAGTATTTATATACTGATTGATCAATTTAAGCAATTTAGAGGTTCCCGCATTGAAAGTTATAATACTTTGAGGGAAAAAGAGGAGGGCTTTCTAAGCATAGAGAATCAATCAGTCAAGTAAATATACTTTAACAGATTATAATAACGATAAACGGTTGCAGTTAAAAATAAATTGAATACAATATTTGGAGTTTTATCTTGACACATTTCCTGTATTGTGCATTGTATCCTAATTTCCGCCCGTTTAATGATTGTGCCATAACTATTACCAAGCTTTGTCAACTGTACCAAGAAACTTTTATCATAAATATAATTTTTGCCTCAAGTAAGATTCAAACCCATAACCTTCACGCTTACTCACGCATACGACAAATACACAATAAAAATCTCGTAGAAGCTAATTTCGATGGTATTTAATTAAGCAACAGTTAAAAGTTCAATGAAATATGCCTTTCTAGTAGCATTCTTTTCAAGCCTACAAGGCCCTTCCTATTTCATACAAATAGTAACATATTAAATATTACTTATTATTCGTCATGGCACATCTGACAGTATCTGGCTGTAAATAAGATAGACTATGGATTCGATTCCCATTCGGGGAATGATTGTTTAATTTTCATAACTCTGTTATGATGAGACAAAGGGTTGCGTTGTATTCTTTATATAACATTAAGAATGTGACAAGATTCGAACCCACGTACTCTCTCTAAGATAGTGTTAGTTAGTAGATAGTGTTGCCAACCTATTCACAGCTAATAACTTATATTGTTATAGCATCATCAAAATATTAAGTTGAACATTCTTTCTTTTTTCTTTTTTTTTTCCTTCATGCTGTATCCCGCATATAGCAGGGTAGGCAGAAGGAACCTGAGAACCTAGTGTTAAGACACTCCGTTCCCCACTTTTCACCGATTCGAGGCATTGCGTGCTGCGTGGTGAAACTTGTCACCAAACTCAGGAAATGAAAATAACACATTTCCTAGAGTGGGAATCGAACCCACAACCTCTGTGCCTCTGCGCCACGACGGCGACGAAAGGCGTTAAACATTATGATGAGACAATAATTTTTTTTGGCGATTGAGATTGCTATTTACTTAGTGATTTTATAATATTTAGAAGTTATTTACACACCTGCAAACATTTAAATTTCGCTTCGAAACATATGAACGAAATGAAAGATATATTGCTACGTTCAATTTCATAGTTATTTCATCTTCGCGCTTTTATGGAGTTTCTATGGGCGATTCTAGTTATTAGTTACACCCCCATGAAGATTGATAATACTAGAGTGTTTATTATACATATATGATAAAAGTGAAGTATAGAATTATTGATCGGCTATGTTTAGATAACTTGTATGTCATCCTAGCGTCATGCGAACTGAATATGATGGTTATAAGTTTGGTTCCCATTCGTGGGAAATTCTGTTTATAGTGTAGGTTTCCAGGCAATTGTGGCGCAGTGGCACAGAGACTATAAACGTAATGGTAGTGGGTTCGATCTCTACTCGGAAATTAATTACATTTAAATTAATTCGTTGACCCCGTTCGGGTAAGCAAAGCGCGGCGCTGAGTTCAAGTAGGATGCTTGTTGAAAAAAGGCTTGAAATTAATAACAAGAAATGTTTTTCTAATTCGGTTAAATGCGGCGTTGTACGCCACCTTAAATCCATGATTGGAAAATGGGAGAGGAATGAGGAGGAATTTATGGTTTAATTATTTTTACAAATTTTTGCGAATATTGTGTAAAATAATTAAAAATGAGTCACAAGCCAAAATAAACGTAAAAGTTCCACTCGTTGCAATAACAAGAATGTTATTTACATATATTGATAAAAAGATAATGCCATTTTATGTCACCGTTTCGAGCAAAGCTAATAGGATGGTACAGTTTTTTTTTTTTTTTTTTTTATGGTACAGTAATAAATAATTATTCACTATTATAGTTTATTAGTGTGAATGAACTTTAAAAAATATATTTATTTAGTGTTTTATTTCTTAAAAAATAACTTTGACTATCCCAAATTTCATACTCCCCGTCCACAAATATTTCGTAAAAATAGGTCCAAAATTTTTCCTGCATTTTTCTAGCTTTACGCTGTATCTCGCATATAGCAGGATAGGCACAGGGAACCTGAGAACCTAGTGTTAAGACACTCCGTTCCCTTTCAAAAATTCCGTTTCTTATTCGAGCCGTTTGTTTTTTATATTGATGTGTATAAGTTGATTAAATATTTTATCAACTTTTTACAATATATTTTTATATGCATACTATACGAGTATTTATACAACCACCAAAGACGATGTCATTTAGACAATACGCCATAAATCGTATACATATGCGAAAAGGCAAATGATAACTTTAATGTTGTTTTAAATAATGTATATAATAAGTATGAGATCATCGTGGCTCAGCGGTACACTGTCTGACTGTCAAGGCGATTGATTGTGGGTTCGATTACCACTAGGGGTATTGAATTAATCATTTTGGTAACATAAAACGCGGTGTTTATTACTGCCACTCAACACGCAATGTCTCAAATTCGGGCAGGAAAGGAATTGAGAACCTTGTTACTATTTTTATTTCTTATTAACCCACTTTACCGGAAAATGCCTGAAGCTGAAAATAAAGATAGAATTTTAGACAAGTACCATCTAGTCGTATAAATATATATTTTTTTTTTGCATATAGATAGGTATCTTGGACGCGGACATCTGCGGGCCGAGTCAGCCCCGCGTGCTCGGAGTCAGAGGGGAGCAAGTGCACAAGTCGGGATCAGGGTGGTCTCCGGTTGTAAGTACCTATATATTTTTTGATAGATCTTAAAAAGCAACTTCTTTACATTTTTTTAATAAATTTGTTATTTAAAACGAAAAAACTACACTAAGAGGAGACGAGCACATATGTCTATAAGATTTAGTCTGCTAAAGAGAAAGGTAATATTCATAAATTATATTTATTTATTTATTTATATTACATATAATTGTATTATCTGCTTTTTAAAGGTGTACTTAGTATAAATATAAAAAAAAAATTAAAGCTGTAAAACACTCCGATCTCCCCTTTTCTATAAATATTTGCAATGTTATAACAAACCCAACGCCGCGCTTTGTCATCGTAAAATGGAAAAATGAGAACAATTTAAATAAAATAATTTCCCCAATTTGAATCGAACCTACGAAAGTCCCGTGTGCCGTCAGACACATCTCAAGTGGGCACTGATGACGGCTATATTGATATCTAATAAAATAAGCTAAATACTATACAGTTAATTCTATGTAATAGATTGATGATTTTTCATCATTTTTCCTTAAGATATAATAAAATATTTAAGACCATCATGGCGCAATGTGACAACGTCTGCCTGTAGACTGTAGATGCGATTGTACACTGGACTGCAATGAATATTTAAATTTTTTTTCCTCTGGTAAAACAAATGGCGGCGTTGAGTTCCGCCACTTAACACGAAATATACCGAAATCGGGCGGAAAGCAACGAGCGGAGTGTCTTGGTTCTCTCTGACTACCCTGCTATGCGTGAAGATGAAAAAAAAAAACATTTTCTTAGTCAAGGATGTATATTTAAAGTTTTTATTTTTCAGTATGTGACAGATAATCTATCGCTCATGTCCATCGGGTTTCTCTTGGGAAGTCCAGACGATGCAGTCATATGGAGAGGACCCAAGAAGAATGGTGAGTAAAGTATAAGAAAATGAAATTAGCATTACATACTTACTTATATTGATTGGTACTGTCAAAAGGTTAATAAATCGACTAGCTTATAAAATGTTTGAAATGTTAGTAGACATTAGAATTTGCTTTATATATAGGATAAATGACTCTCCAATCCAAACACTCTCAGGTAAAAATATGTTTAAATAACATAAAACCAGACTTTGCAGATAAGCTTAAACTTAAAAATGCCCTGAAAATTATGCATTTTCGATTTATAAAGTGACGCCTCGTGCGATAATAAATAAAACACAATTTTGCATACTTATAGCACGATTAGAACTTACATTCCATCGAGACAATGTATTCATGGTTCATGTTTTTTCGGCATAGTAGAGTAGTCGGGGAGACACTGTTCTCCCGAAGACATTACGTGTTGAGTGGCGAGGGGTGAAAATTTTAGCTAGACAAGCCGGTAAATTTAGAGATACCGGTATATATTTAGGGAAGCCGGTATAGGCTATAGAAGGTATTTAGTAATTTCACTATCGAATTTTGATGATGACCTTTTTTTTAGAGTGTTTAAAATGTCAGAGTTTGTTGCCAATATTTTCCTGGCAACCTTTTGTTTTAGGTCTCATACTTGTATTTAAAAAAGTTAAAAAGTTAGGCAAGCCGGTGGAAACCGTGTTGTACGGACACCTCGCCACTGGTGTTGAGTCATAATACTTAGAACATTAAATATAATCATTTCCCCTAGTGGCAATCCCCCAGTGTGCCTCGATGGTCTCCATTTTCATCTTATACTAAGAAATAAATAGATCCCTTTAGTAAATTATCAAGAATATGTCATGTTGTAAAAATATATTGTTTTAATATATTTAATGTAATGTTATTTCAGGTATGATCAAGCAGTTCCTCAGCGAAGTGGACTGGGGGGATCTGGACTATCTACTTATAGATACTCCACCAGGTATAGGAGTTAAAACAAAAAATATAAAAAAAAAAACTAAATTAACACAATTTATGATACATTAGTTAAAGAAATAATATATAAGCATGATATTTGGTGGCGTTAAATTCCGCCATTGAACAAGCCATGACTTTGGATTAAACTATTATAAAATATATTGACTTCCTTAAATTAAACTAGAAAATATATTGAATACTATTGCGTCTATATATTTTGTTACTTCTAATCCTAAGTGATTTAAAGTATCAAAAATAGGTACAAAGTCTTTTGTTTAATTTTTTTTTCACCTTCACGCTGTATCCCGCACATAGCAGGTTAGGCACAGGGAACCTGAGTTAGGACACTCCGTGCTCTTATAACAAATCCGTTCCCCACTTTCCGCCGAATCAAGGCATTGCATGCTGGGTGGCGGAGCTCAACGCCGCGCTTTGCCTTTTTACCAGACCCAAGAAATGAAAATATCCATTTCTTGACGTGGAATTATTTCATATCGATACTGTCCAAGAATACTATAATGATGTCAATGTGTGGAATTAAATGCTGTAGACGCTCACCCGGGAGTCGGGAGTCGGGAGTCGGGAGGCTCATCATAATTGTATATTTATTGTAAAAATTTTATTTGAAAAAAGCAATTGTTGAGTTTCTTGCCGGCTCTTCTCAGCAGAACTGCCTTCCGAGCCGGTGGTAGCTTCCGTTAGGACTGACACGACTGACACCTTTATAAATTGACGATTCGAAAGTGCTTGTAATAGCCCACTTGAATAAAGAATATTTAGATTTGATTTGATATTTAGGTACATCAGACGAGCACCTATCGCTAGTACAGTACCTATCGGGCGCGGGCCCCTCCGGCGCAGTGGTGGTGAGCACGCCGCAGGAGGTCGCCCTGCTCGATGTCCGCAAGGAGTTGCAGTTCTGCGAGAAGGTGGGACTGCGCGTGTTGGGACTTGTTGAGAACATGGCGCTCTTTGTGTGTCCCAATTGTAAGGTGAGCTGGTGTTATTTTGATTAATATATATTTGAGATATGTAACATACATTTTTTTTTAAATATATTTGTGTTAATAACACATTTATTATGAATATAATATATGAATTATGAAGAATCTCTCTATAGAGATGTTAACAAAAAATAAGTTGTAACGTGTAAGAACCGATAATTTGAAATTAATTTATTTGTACGACCAAAACAGTTATAAAAATTTGGATTAATTATTTAAAAGTTATTATATTATTATATATTAAGATTAGAAGTAATTCAATAATTCATGTTTGAATTTTGTTAAAAAGAACAGTTACCTATTTTTTGCTTTAAAAGATTTCTAAAAGTTAATGTAACAGGATTTAAATTCATTCTCTATTCACATGCGTATCATCAGGAATATCCTGCGCAGCTGGATAGAGAGATCATAAAATTGATTTCGAATTGAATCCACATTGAGACATTGTGTGTTAGCGGTATTTATTAGATTAAGGCTATGAAAATAATTTAAATATATATTATCATTCCCGAGTAACAATCGGACTAGACATGGGCGTTATCATTTTTTAGCTATAACGGTTACATATCGGATATCATATTCGTTTTCAGATATCGAGCTCGTGTTGCGAAAGTTTTCGTTATAATTTAGTTTCCAATTTAGTTTTCATATCTCATCATCGAGTTGTCGTTACGTTTTGTATGTAGTTATTTGATATCGGATATGATAACCATAATACAATTAAAAATATTTTTTTTTTCATAATAAAACAAACATTTTGATATTAAAAAGAGCCGTATGTCCCCGCAGTCCCGTAGCGAGGTGTTCCCCGCGAGCACGGGCGGCGTGCGCGAGCTGTGCGCGTCGGCCGCGCTGCCCCTGCTGGGCGCGCTGCCGCTAGACCCGCTCCTCGCGCGCTGCTGCGACGCCGGACGCGACTACACTGAGGAGCTGCCCGACGCGCCCGCCGTGCACGCGCTGCACCACATTGTTATGAGTGAGTGTAAACACACATACACAAACATACTCACACAGGTTTAGGTCGGCAACGCATCTACAACATCTCTGGTGTTGTAGATGTTCATGGGCGTAGGTGACCACTTACCATCAGGTGGTCCTTCTGTGAGTTTGCCATCCTTTATCCAAAAAAAAAACACACACACATACACAGACATATACACACACACTAGATACGTAAATTGTATGTATTTTTAAACCTCTACAAAAAAAACAAAAAAGGACACACAAAAACCACATACGCGCCCAAACA